>PYAF01000648.1:860334-909891 GCA_007407185.1 Glycine tomentella | reverse complement strand
TCGTCGGCCCCTGGGCGATGGGGGTCTTTTTCCCTCCTTTGGCCCTGAATTGACTATTTCCATCTGCTCCAGTTCGAGATACTTTTTGGACCGCATCCTAAACTCATTCAGGGATTTAACTGGGTCCTTGTATATCGACTTGGCGAAACGGGATCCGCCATTGAGGCCTGCAGAGATCAGATGGACGTGTACTTTCTCTTCTAGACCTTGAACTTGTAATGCCGCTTCCTTGAATCGGTCCAAGTAACTCTGCAGGGTTTCGCCCGCCGCTTGTCTGATCTTTCCTAGTGCGAACTGCGATTTTGGCTGTCTCTTGCTCGTCGCGAAGTTCAGCAGGAATTTCTGCCCGAAATCTTCAAAGTTATGAATAGAACGGGGAGGTAATGAGTGCAACCATACCTGAGCCGCTCCCGTTAATGTGGTAGCGAAGATTCTCGATATGACCGGCTCGTCGATGCCCCTGACGCACATCTGCATATCGAACTCGTCGATGTGTATTTGTGGGTCTTGGCTCCCATCATACTTCGACAGGAACGATCCATCGAAGTCCTCCAGGTACTGGGCGTCGACGATATGGTCGGCAAACGGGCTGTTGTTCTGATGGCCTCGGCGGTATTTCCTCTGGTAGGTTCCTCTGGTCGGTCCCGTCCTTGCCTGCCTGTCCGCCGCCGGGTTTGGCGCAACGTCCGAGTGTATCAGACGCGTCTCCAAGGGCGTCTTTTCCCGTTCTGCCCTGTCCTCGTTTCTCGTTCCGACGACGGGGATTAGTGGTACTGACCTCGGCGCTCCGTGCGACCCATGGATGTCCTGGCTGTTTGTTTTGTTGGCATCCTGGCGTCGCACCTCCTCCCTCTGCCTGTTGTCTCTTTCTTCGAACTGGGTGGTGATGCGTTGGAGGTCCTCTTGTCGCTGGAGTTCGTATCGTTTCTCCAAATTCTCCATTCTGGTGAGCAGGGTCTGGAGAGCGCTTTGTATGAAACGCTGGGAAGCGTCGTGCTGAACTTCTTGGAGTGCACCTTCTGGGGGTGGTACGTCTGGCCCCATGGGGGACGAATCCGTGTGTGAAAGGGCATCTTCCACCCGCACGTTTTCTCGTCGATCCCCCCTGGGTGGTTCTCCATTCCTTTCCGCCTGGTGTCTCCTCGTGTTAGCCATTGATGGTAGGTGGGAGTCGAAGTTTATCGTTTCCCACAGACGGCGCCAATGTTCTGTTATGTGATAACAGAGATGTCCGATGGTGTCACCGGTGGTGTTTGTATGTAGGACCTGACTCTTCCCGGTTGGTTTATGGTGGTCAGACCAACGACAGAAGACGAGATCACGGACACGGGAGCAATAGGGGGTGCTGTGTGTGCCGTGAAGAATTGAAAGAGAGGCCAGGATCAATAATGCGTACCTTTCACCGGTGAATCTCTTTCTTATAACCTTTCGTCTGGACCGGAGATGAGGCATTCTGTCTCCGTGATTGCAGCCGACGGGTCCTCTCCCCTTATGCCTGTAGCGAGGATCAAGGGTTATCGGCCGGTAACTGCTCCTGCGTCATAAAGGGGAATCCCTGATTGCTCGGGTTCATTAATGGGGAGGATATGGGATCACATCCGTAACAGAATTCAACCACTCAAGTGGCTCTTCTATTCTTTCTGTGTACTAATATTGTTACATTGTTCACTACTAGCAACGTTGCTTGCCGTAAGAAAAAACAGACTTGATTGTTCTGAATAATTTCAAATAGCAGAAAAAGAACACGTGATTCTTGGCCTAATAATGGTAGAGGAAAAGCCTTTTGCCTAGTACCAAAGAGAAAGATAAATTTATATGGGACAAAGTTAAATATATTTTATTAATGAATGTAAATATGGACACATGTCATTTGTCTAAATAGAATTGGAATTGGACCCCTTAAGCAATGCATCGGGTTTAATACTTGTAAATTGAAAAAATGTGATTGAGAGAAGAGATTCACTAAAAATAATCAAACTAAATTTTTTAATAGAGATTAATCATTGATAAAGTTGAAGGTTATTTTGCACCAATAACATATATTCATTGGTGACGAAAGGGGGCCTAGGCCCTTGCATGGATAACATTGTGACTAAAAAAAAAATATGAAATTAAATTTTTGGGGCGCCAAGGAGCAGGTCAAACATGAGGCACCTTCCCTACCAAGGCATAGATGCAAAATAACAATGGATTTAATAGTGAGGTTTACTTTTATCCTTGAATAACAATAACAATGACCAACTGGAAAAGCTTAATTTGTCTTATAGTTTTGACGTATGATATGGTTTAGGCTTAAATATATCATAGGCCAAAAACATATTTTAGCCTTCATTTATTTATAAAATGTAGAGTTAATAGTTTCATTTAAATTGGATGCATTGAGATTTTTTTATTCAAATTAACACATTGTTATAATTAGCAAATTTCTTACTTAATAATTACGTTATGCTATCATAATATTTTTGGTCATGCACCTTCCCTTTTTCAAGGACATGGGGGAGAAAAATGATTTTATAAGTGAAAATAGTTTTTGTTTTCTTTTTCCAGTTCCAGGAGGATCAAGAAAAGAATTTTCAATTTTATCATTTATATACACTCATTGATATGAACATTTGCCCAAGATAACAAAAAGAGAGATAATATTTTCTAGGCCGGTAAGCAACTATGTTACAAAAATTGTGTCGATATGTCTACATCATTCTCATGTACATCGAATTAGCACCTATATATTCAAGCGAGAAGTTGTATCTAAGAACACATCTTCTCTGCAAGGAATTGTGAGACCACCCATTGGATGGTCATACCCGAATTCTTCCTCAGCTTTACTCAACAACTCTTGGAATGAAGGTTGGTTCAAATATGATAGGGGGATCACAAACCGCTTCATTTTATCTCCAACATAAACTGCAAGGTATCCCTTTGGCACAGCTACACCTTTTGAAGATGCTTGGTCTGCAGCAAATGATGCCTTTCTGATACCAGGTAAACGAAAACCCATTGTTTTATGTGTTTTGAGACTTGGGAAGTCAATGTTGTGAAAATAGACTCTTAAAAAGATGCAAGTTGTTGAACTTCAAATGCTTTGGGATGTGAATGAATTTTGGTGTCCTAAACGCTTGCAGCCATAGATATATATATATACATATACAGATGAAAGAGTTTGTAAGAAATCAATACTATTGTCTGTTGAATGATTGAAGGGGGAGGGCTATGAGATAAGAGTCATGGGACCAACAGGTAGACAAGGGCATGTGGTGTTGCCTTGGAGGACTTTCTCAAAGAATATGAATGCAACATGTTATAGTAGATATATAATACGGGGTCCACCTTCTGGAGAGAATACACTTGAAATAGAACAGACATATGATCTTAGCTAGACCTCAAGAATATAATGGTCTATGATCTCTCGCTATCCATAGCCCTTACAAAATTCATCAGCCAGAAATTACTTTCCAGCTGTAGTTCAACATTAGGCTGCGTTGTCAACCTGAAGAAAACATGTCCAAAGCATGTTTACAAAATTATGAATACCAATTAATGCATGAGTACACGTTTGGTTTCACTTAGGCACGTCTCATTTGGTTAGTGTGCCATTGTTTTGATAAGTTGGGGTTAAACACGTCTACACAACTTGATCCTTGATAGTGGCAATAAAGGCAACGCCACGTGATATCTCATGTGTATGCCCTCTATCCTTTAACACTCATTTTCTGTGAATTTAGTTTCTAGGGAATCTTTAAGACTATATATACACTATCCTTTGCCTTCAGAAACAACACAAGTCATTGGCATCCTCAAGCATCAACTTTTAGCTTCATTATTTGTAAATTTAAGATTTTCTTCTTCCTCCAAACAAGCACAAAAATGGGCTTCCGTTTACCTGCCATTCGACGGGCATCATTCACAGCTAGTCAAACAGCTTCAAAATCTGTACAAGTCCCAAAGGGATATCTTGCAGTTTATGTTGGAGAGAAACAGAAGCGGTTCATGATCCCCCTATCATACTTGAACCAACCTTAATTCCAAGCGTTGTTGAGTCAAGCTGATGAAGAGTTTGGATATAATCATCCAATGGGTGGCCTCACAATTCCTTGCAGTGAAGATGTCTTCCAATATATAACTTCTCACTTGAGTGGATAATAAATCTCACTGTAGGAGACTGAGGTAGATTAGTGGAGACATTTTATACAATAGGCATTTTCAAAGCTTGTAAAGATTATCCCATTTTTGAGTAATGACAACCAATTCAATTGCTAAGTACTCTGTTCATTGATTACAATGTTCACTTTCCTCTGCAATTAGAACTTGGCATAATCAGGATTGGTATATATCAATATTTATTCAGTTTACTTTCTGTTCCCATCAATTTCAATGGATAACATCTATAGCTAACGAATTTCATATTTATTTGACGTTTGGTACATAGTTTATATACCTGTAAATTCTCGTACTTCTTCACTGAAAGATTTAGCCATAAGCCATGTATTAAAATTACCAAGTGATCTGTAAATTTCACTATTTCAGTGCCAGTAATGCTGCACAGCTGAAGGCCAAACTACAGTTGCTGTATAGATATCATTGCATAACAAACTAAGTGGCTGAAGTGCAAAGATTAAAATAAAGAAAGAAAAATGACCACAATATCTTGGATATCCTCATAGATGCGCATGTGGCTGATGGTTAATTGCAAATATAAGAGTCATTTACGTACAGAAAAATATGATTTTTTTATGATAAACATGCGATCTTTCTTTTTGTTGACATGCAAGATTCATTGTTATTCCCTGTACCAAAAGAAAAGAGATTCATTGTTATTCCTTTTCTTTTGGGGTTTAATTAATCCTATTTCGGACATGATTATTAAAAGGTACTGACAAAATTCTTTTTATTGAGTTTTAACACAGTTGCATTTTTAGGATTTGAATGTGAGATCACTAATTAAGTTAAAATAGCTTACTTTATATCAATTGATTCATGCAAATTGTAATATTGTCATTCCTTTTTCCACCACCATAAAACTAAGCAAGTTGATAAAAAGGATAATACATTTTAAAAATTAAAAAGAAAAGGGGACATGATCACTTGCTGACCTTTATTATTTGAGTTAAAATATGTCACTCAACTGTATCATAAGAGGCATGTATCTATGGTGCTTCTTTATCATGTGAATTGAAATATGTCATTCAACTGTATCATAAGAGGCATGCATCTATGGGGCTTCTCTATCTATATGAGTGCATGTATAAACCCAAATAATATGCACAGGCTTTAGTTTTTCTGTAATTCTTCTTCCTCTACAACCCGAGTGTGAGTGAGTGAGTATGAAGAGCTTTGATCTCCAACAACTGCAAGGAATTGTAAGACCGCCCATGGGATGATCATATCCAAACTCTTCCTTAGCTTGACCCAACAACTCTTGGAAAGAAGGTTGGTTCAAGTATGATACAGGGGGATCACAAAGGGCTTCATTTTCTCTCCAACAAAGACAGCAAAACAGCCCTTTGGTGTGTCTAATGCTTTTGAAGATGCTTGGTTTGCAGCAGTGCCCTTCAGATACCTAATAAATGAAAACCCATTGTTGTATAGCATGTGTTGGGACTTGAGAAGGTAACGGTCTAAAAAGACTTGGAAGTGGAGGTTTTCGAATTTTGAATGCTTTAGGATATGAATGATTTTTGTTGGTCCTAAATGCTTGTAGCCATGAATATATATAAATAACAGGATATGTTAAGAAACCATTGGCTACATGAATTATCTGTGAAGGAGGGCTATGAGATAGGATTAATGGGGCCAACTAAGAGACAGGCATATGAGACAGGCATATGGAATTGTCTTAGAGGACTTTCTCAAGAATCAATGTAAAATGTTAAGATCTATGCCCCTCAGCTTCTGAAGTGAAGGCCAGCAGATTTCTCCACTTGAAAAGAAACGTATATCTACAAAAAAGAAAATATAATTGGATAATGTTGACAATTATTAAAGGAAGGTCCAGCAGCAAACTTAATGTATGCAAATTTAAGATTTCAATCTGGCCTGCTAAAGGTTTACTGGTTGCTAACTGTCACTATGATATTAGTCAGTATATATACACACATACACACACACATATAGAGAACTATAATCTTATTTAAAGAATCATGTGACATGTCTAAAGCCTGCCCACCATTGGATTAGCTATATCACAATGCATGAATAAACGTTAGGTTCTCAGGTGCATAATTTGTTTGCCATTATCTTAGAAGATGGGGTGTACACTCCCATTGAACTTCCTAATCCTTCAAAGAGATCTCTGAGACAACACCATGTGATCCTTTGTCCCTCAGTAGACCCCATCATGGCCACGTCAAAAAGTAAGTCATTGTGGAATTGGATTACAGAGGGACTTAGCAACTATATATATACTATTTCATGGGTTCTCAGGGAACACAATTCATTGCATTCCTCAAGTATCAGAATTCAAATATTTCTTTCATATTCAAGTCCGTTGTACTATTTGTTATTAGGCACAAGAGAAAACAATGGGTTTCCGCATACCTGCTATTGTCAGGCAAGCATCGCTTTCAACAACCCAAGCAGCCTCCAAGAGGGTTGAAGTACAAATAGGCTATCTTGCAGTCTATGGGGATAAGATGAGGCGGTTCATGATTCCAGTATCATACTTGAACCAACCTTCATTTCAAGAATTACTATGTCAAGAAGAAGAAGAATTTGGATATGAACGATCATCCAACAGGTGGTCTCACAATTCTATGCAAGGAGGAGGAGCTCCAAACATCATTCTAACTTGAATGAGCTGTAATCATGCTAATGGAGTCTAAGAAAGATTAGATGAGGCAAATTTGTACAAAAGGCACTTTTATTGTAAATATTTTTCCAATTTTCTTTTCGGGTATAATTGCAATGGAAGTTGAAACAAGTTTTGTTGGATATAACTCATATCGTGCTGTCAGCAGATATGCACTAAAGCCCACGGGGGCTAGGGGGCAGCACCCTTGAAACTTTTTTCGAGGTCCAATATTATTGTTGGCCTCGTATTTTATTATTTGTAGTTTAGGCTTGGGTTCATGAATAGCTACGGTGCTTAAGGTTTCTAAGCCTATATATTTCCTTGTAACCTGAGTGCATCATAATGAGTGTGTGAGGAAAATATAGTGAATAACTGGACATAGCCCACATTGGGTGAACCAGGGTAAACTCTGTGTATTGTTTTCTTCTTCCCCTTTTTCTTTTTCTCCTATCTTTATTGTTGTGTGATTGCTTGTTTCCCAACAAGTTTGACGAATGAGAATACAACACAAGACATTGTTTAAACACTTTTTCTTTTGCCAAATCCCAACTAATTTTAAATTACTATCAAATTTCAGTTGAGATACATCAGGCTATCAGCATATATTAGAGATTAAGTGCAGTAATTCAATAGAATATATTGACAAACCTTTATAATGGTAGGTACTGTTTACCGATTGTAATTTCAATATATGTCCTTAAGCACGGACAATGAATCCATAACACAACTGTCCTGAAACAGATTTAGCCACTTGTTGCTAGAATATTTCATAATCCATGGTTCATTCAGTTCCTGCTTTAAGCAACACATAGTAACAATCTTCAGTTATACTCCCTACTGTTCTATTATCACCATAAAATCATTATAATTTTCCCAGGGTCATCATTTTTTTTTATTTTACAAAAGCAGCACCAGCACATGGATTATTAGTTGTTTCTGGGTTTTCTTTTTGTGTTGTGTAGAAATATCTTTGTATAAGAAGGAGATATATTATGTAGAGAAGCTTCATCAATATTTTATTCATCTTTATCGTCATTAGCTACCGTCATTGGAACATGCTGCTTGACTTCTTCATTGCCAAGTGATGGGTTGCTAATATATAGTGAAATTTAGGATAGTTTTAGTAAAAATTAAGTAGAAAATGTTAAATAAATGATAGAATTAGGCCAAAAGTTCAGTACTTTTTGAATATTATTAATTATTGTTATTTTTATGCATTTTAGGAACAATAAAGGAAGAAACTAGCGCAGTGCGGACGTTACGGGAATTTCAAATTAAAGATTAAAGATAAGATAAGATCAATGGGCTTTTAGGGTTAGCAAACCTAGCTATAAATAAGGAAGCCACAGAACACTTTCGGAGGGAGAAATACACAGATACACACATGGAGGCATTGAAGGAGATCAAGAACGCATTGAAGATTGGGAAGAAGCCAAGATTGAGGGGTTTGATTACTTTTCTATCTTGTATTCTGTCTCATCTAATTTCTCATCTTTGTATTGAGCTAGACATAATTATGTCTAGCTAATTCCTCCTTGATTGTGGTGAAGGTCAAAAGCCAATGTGAACTCTTGTGTTTCTTGGATTGATGATTAATGAATATTGTTATGATTTCTTCCCTTTATCTTGTTCTTGAATTTATATTTTCCATTAATAGATCTGATCAATCTGTTAGAGGAACTTAGGACTTTAATTCGCAATAGACATATTGGGATTTTAGTTTCTGAAAGCGATAAAGGGACAGTTTGACATTACTTAGACATAGGGATGAAGGATTGCAAAGTTTTTATATACCAGCTTAATGTTTAATCTGAAAGGGGTACTAAGACATTAGGACACTTGAATAGGATTAAAAGGTTAAAAAGACCGAGAAATCTGGGTTTAACCAATCTATGAAGGTATATCTTTGAGTAATTATAACAATTGCAATTAAGTATCAATTCAATTTACATAAGGAGGGATCAAAGGTGATTAGGTTTTCATCACAATTATTCTTTATTATTGCATAAATTCCCATAATTAATTCTTATAATTTCCTTTTATTTAAATTGTTTTTATTATTTAAATCCAATCACAACATTCAATTCCTTTTTATTTTTATTCTTTCCAATTTTAAGATAACAATTACAATTATTTTAGTGTCTCAATCCTCGTGGATACGATACTCTACTTATTAATTAAATCTATAACTGTCAAAGCTTGGTATTCTATTATTAACTAGGCTTTATCCTCTAAGATAAAATGTTCCTTATGAACATGGTGGTTTCTCTTTATGGTTTATTCACATTACGTTCTAATTCAGCGTTTACAAACTTATAATTGTTGAATTATTTATCTTTTTTCATCTAATAAACCATTCCTGATTTATATTTTTAATTAAATCCAACCTGCTTATTTTCAATATTTTTTTTATCATGTATGCTTAGACAAGCTACTTGACTAGACAGGAGTTCAGATTGTGGATATTTGCTTGGCCACTAGAGTCCATAATGGAGGGCTGATCGACCTGCAGGAACTCTGCCATCTCCTTCGCCAGAGATGAAAAAGTGATCGTGAAGTTGTTTCTGAGGATGATTGCCTGCGTGCTATTAAGAAACTGAAGGTCTTGTGCTTTAGGTTCCCATTAACTAGATTATGACTATTACTGTTTATGGGTGTGATGTAGATAATGTATGCTTGATTTGGGAAATCTTAAATAAATGCCAAGAAGACACTTGCCGTGAGTTACGCAATCACTCTTTGTGAACGCAACACCAAGAAGACAGCTTTCAATACTCTTATTTACTCTGGTCACCAGGAACTATCAGCTTTGATACCACTGATATGGTTTTTTTCTGTGTGGAGATATATTATGTAGAGGAGCTTCTTCAATATTTTATCCATATTCATTACAAGATTTTGGAAAAACTTGTAAACTCTCCCTCACATGACTCCTATCTCATCTAGAGTGGTCATATGGGATGATTCTTCTCATTTCAAGAATCTCTATTTATAAACCGAACATCATAATCTTAAAGGAGAAACAAATCCCTAATTTATAGATAATATCTTTAAACTAAAGAGTATCCTAGAGATAAGATAATATCCTTTCAAATCAAAACAATATCCTAGAGATTTGAAATTAGAAGTTTGAATTGTTTCCCAAGAGTTTCTTGGTCAGAAAAGCATGGATTATTACTACTATTGTATTGCCCCAAAATTCAACAGCAATGGCAATAGAAAATAAGAACTCAGATCCACAGTTTCAATAAATAGCAAACAGTTTTTTTTTTTTCTGAAAAGTAATCAGATGTTATATTATCCATGACTTATTATTTCTCCCTTTCTAATTTTTTTTAATTATATTTACATTGAGAATTTGGATCTCTGGCTTCCAAATCCAGCTGTATAAATATTTTGGGATGTTAATATATGATACTCAGTCATAATTGTTACATACCCAGACCTAGTGCTTTGCTTCAAGACGACTTTTTCTTTATTTGGTTTGAAGACTTTAAACCTATGCTTCTTGCACTGCAATGTCATAGTTTCATTTTATATCTAAAAGACAAACGTTATAGAAAAACATTGGCACTTTGACTTCTTCAAATATAGGGTTATATATAATAGGTTAAAATATTTTTTTTATCTCCAATAAATACTCAAATTTTGTGTTTGCTTCCCGATAAACTTTTTCGATTCAATACAACAACAATTTTAATTTTTGTCTTTGGCACATTTTTTTATCCATGATAAATTAGCAAATTTTGTATTTACTCTTGATAAAAAATTTAATTGTTATTAGTCATTTTCAAAGGAACTAATAACCAATGAAAAAAATTATCAGAAAACAAGTACAAAATCACTAATTTATCATGGACTAAAAAAAGTGTCAAGGATCAAAAACAAATTTTTGTTTTATTAAGGAGCAAAAATGAAGAAAAAAAAATAGTAGAAGACAAACACAAAATTCAGATATTTATTAGGGATTACAAATATATTTTACCCTATATAATAAGTCATACCATACCATACATCAATGGTATAAGAGAAAGCTTTTGCTACAGGAGTTGGCCAGTGTTACTTAGTCCATTGTTATTTTGTACCTTCCATAGCTGGGAAGGTGCTTCATGGGCGATTGCTTGGAACCTCAAATATTAATTTCAAAGGTATATTTATTGATAAAATATATTTTAACTTTATCCCGAATAAATTTATCTTTCTCTTAGATCCTAGGAAAATTACTTTTGCTCTACCCTTGTTAGGACGATATGTTCTGTGCTTGCTTTTGAATTTTTCAGAACATACTATAGTTTTTTGTTTTTTTTTTACAGCTATCAACGTTGCTCATAAAGGGAAAGGGAACATTGTAACTAATAATTAATAAACAACAGAAAACACAGAGGATATGCATGAGCAATTCAACTGATTCTCATTGTGCACAAAAAATAATATACTTTGATTTTATCAAGCTGATGGTCTTTTTCCATACTTCTTTAGAAAGGGAGATCTTTACAAGTTTAGAAGATGCCTATTGTACAAAAATGTCACTACTAATCTATGTCAGCCTCCTAAAGTGTGAGGTTTATTGTCCATTCAAGCAAGAAGTTATACGTTGGAAGACATCTTCGCTGCAAGGAATTGTGAGGCCACCCATTGGATGCTCATATCCAAACTCTTCCTCGGCTTGACTCAACAAGTCTTGGAATGAAGGTTGGTTCAAGTATGATACAGGAATCACAAACCGCTTCATTTTCTCTCCAACATAGACTGCAAGGTATCCCTTTGGTGCATCCACCGCTTTTGAAGATGCTTGATTGGCTGCAAATAGTGCCTTTCTGATACCAGGTAAACGAAAACCCATATTTGTATTGATTGTGTTAGAGATTTTAGAAGAGAATGGTTTGAGAAGAGTATTGAAAAACTTTGAATGCTTTTGGATGTGAATGATTTGTGTTGGTCCTAAATGCTTCTAGCCATGAATATATACAGAATGGATATGTAAGAAACCACTGGCTACAAGAATTATTGATGAAGGAGGGATATGAAATTGGAGTAATGGGACCAAATGAGAGACAAGGCATATGGTGTTGTCTTGGAGGACTTATCTTAAGAATCAACGTAACTGTTATAGTAGGTCATGCAATTCCCAATTTCTGTATCTTTGAAAAAGAAAGTCTAATTGGGTCATGTTGACACTGATTGGAGTGGTGGGGACCGGAAACATCATTTATGTGTTCAATATTGGTTCTCTTCTTATCTCTAAACACTATTTAAGCAGAGAGCTATCAATCTTGTCTGCTTAAGGTTTACTGGTTGCTAACAGTCACTATCATCTTATTTAAAGAAGCATGTGAGATGCCTAAAGCATGTCCACCATTGGATTAGCTATACACAATGCATGAACAAATGTTAGGTTCTCAGGTGCATAATTTGCTTTCCATTATCTAAGAAGGTGGGGTGTACACTCCCATTTAACTTCCTAATCCTTCAAAGAGATCTGTGAGACAACACCATGTGATTCTTTGTCCCTCAGTAGACCCCATCATGGCCACGTCAAAAAGTAAGTCATTGTGGAATTGGATTACAGAGGGACTTAGCAACTATATATACACTATTTCATGGGTTCTCAGGGAAATTCATCGCATTCCTCAAGTATCAGAATTCAAATATTTCTTTCAAATTCAAGTCTGTTGTACTATTTGTAGTGAGGAGCAAGAGAAAACAATGGGTTTCCGCATACATGCTATTGTCAGGCAAGCATCGCTTTCTACAACCCAAGCAGCCTCCAAGAGGGTTGAAGTACAAAAAGGCTATCTTGCAGTCTATGTTGGAGATAAGATGAGGCGGTTCATGATTCCAGTATCATACTTGAACCAGCCTTCATTTCAAGAATTACTTGTCAAGCAGAAGAAGAATTTGGATATGATCATCCAACAGGTGGTCTCACAATTCTATGCAAGGAGGATGAATTCCTAAACATCATCTCTAACTTAAATGAGTAGTAAATCATGCTAATGGAGTCTGAGATAGATTAGATGAGGAAATTTTGTACAGAAGGCATATTATTTTATTGTAAAGATTTTCTATTTTCTTGTATAGTTCTATTGGAAGTTGGAATGAGTTCCCTGAATGAGAATACAACACAATACATTTGTTTACAACATTTTTCCTTTTTGCAGAATCCTAAGCAATTTTAATCTCATTATCAGATTCCAGTTGATATATATCAGGCTATCGGCATATATTAGAGATAAGTGCAGAAATTCTATAGGAGATATTGACAAACCTTTATAATGGTGGTTATTGATGCACTTTTGTATTTTCAATATAAGTCTTTAAGCCAAACAAGGAACCCACAACACATTTGTCCTGGAGCAGCTTTAGCCAGTTATTGCTATTATTTTCGATAATTTGTTGATCATTCAGCTCCTGCATTAAGCACCACATAGTAACTATCTTAAATTAATTTAGTACTCCCTCCTGTTCTATTATCTCCTCAAAATCTTTATCATTTTCCAGGTCATCAATTTTTCTGTTAACCTAAACAAGCAGCACCAGCACATGGATTATTAGTTGTTTCCTGGGCAAAAAAATGTGGTTTATTATCAATATTGTATTGCCCCAAAGTTCACCACAGAAATAGAACAAAGAATTATCCACACAGTTTCAATGAATAGTAAATAGTTGTATTATCCTTGGTCTATTATTTCTCCCTTTCCAATTTATTTCTGTTATTAAATTTAAATTGGGAATTCGGATCTCTGGCTTCCAAGTCCATCTGTATTACTATAAAAAATTTGGGATGATAATTTATGATATGAATATTATTCAGTAATTGTTACAGACCTAAACCTATTAATTTTGCATTAAGGAAACTTTTCCTTTATCTGGCTTGAAGACTTTAAACCTATGCTTCTTCAATTGCAAGGTCCTAGTTTTATTTTATCCAAAACACAAAAGTTATAGAAAATCATTGGTTCTTTGATTTCCACAGATGGGATTACAGATAATAAGCCATACCATACGTCAATAGTATAGGAGAAAACTTTTTCTATAAGAGTAGGCCAGTATTATTCAAAGGAAAATGTAAACCTTGTCGTCAATGGTTATTTTCCACCACCTCGCGTTCGCAGACAAGGTGCCTTGTGTGATTTTGGCCTTGACTCCTCAAAATTTTAATTTCATACGTATATTTATTAATAAAAAATATTTAAATTTGTTCCAAAAATATTTATCTTTCTCTTTGGTCCTAGGAAAATACTTTTGCACTACCCTTCTATCGAATCATGTGTCCTGCCCTACTTTTAAATTTATCAGAACGTAGTCTAGTTTTTTTTACAGCAATCAAATTTGCTCATACAGGGAGAAGGAAAAGTTGTAACTAATAAACAGAAAACACAGAGGAAATGCTTAAGAATTGAATTCATTCTCATTGTGCAAAAAAAACTATATACTGTGATTTTGTCAATCTGATGGTCTTTCATTTCCATATTTATTGAGAAAGGGAGATCTTTACAAGTTTAGAAGATGCCTATTGTACAAAAATGTCACTACTAATCTATGTTAACCTCCTAATGTGTGAGATTTATCGTCCATTCAAGCAAGAAGTTATATGTTGAAAGACATCTTCGCTGCAAGGAATCGTGAGGCCACCCATGGGATGCTCATATCCAAACTCTTCCTCGGCTTGACTCAACAAGTCCTGGAATGAAGGTTGGTTCAAGTATGACACAGGGATCACAAACCGTTTCATTTTCTCTCCAACATAGACTGCAAGGTATCCCTTTGGTGCATCCACTGCTTTTGAAGATGCTTGATTGGCTGCAAATAGTGCCTTTCTGATACCAGGTAAACGAAAACCCATATCTGTATTGATTGTGTTAAGAGACTTCAGAAGAGAATGGTTCGAGAAAAGTCTTCAAAACAAGATTTTGAATTTTGAATGCTTTAGGATGTGAATGATTTTTGTTGGCTCTAAATGCTTGCAGCTATGAATATATCTATAGATAAGAGGATATGTAAGAAACACTAGCTAGATGAATTATTGGTGAAGGAGGGATGTGACATGGGGCCAAATGAGAGACAAGGCATATGGTGTTGCCTTGGAGGACTTATCTTAAGAATCAACGTTACATGTTATAGTAGATTATGCAAGTCCCACCTTCTGTATCTATGAAAAAGAAAGTCTAATTGGATCATGTTAGTATGATATACTTATTGAGAGTGGTGGGGGCTAGAAAATGTGGTTCTTTGAGCCTTGGAATCATGCGTTCAATGTTGGTTGACTTGGTTCTCTTCTTATCTCACACAGTTTCAGAGCTATCAACTAGCTCTGCTCAAGCCTCAACATTTACAGGTTGCTTTCCTCACCCTAATATTAGTTTCCAGATGGAAAATATACATCAACAGCATTGTCATCTTATTTAAAGAAACATATGAGATGTCTAATGTATGTCTACATGTCTATCATTGATGTAACTAGAGCACAATAAATGATGTACTTAATTTCAAGTGGGTAAATCTTTTGGTCACTGTCACAGAAGGTAGGGATGTGGGGCATGGCATGCACTTCCATTTATCTTTGAAAGAGTTCTCTAAGACAATACCAAGTGATATCATGTCCCTCCGTAGACCCCATCATCACCCTGTCATAAATCATTCATGGTGGAATTAGATTGCTGTTGCAGAGTGCCCATTAGCAAACTATATATACACTATTTCTTGCATCCTCAAGCAACACAAGTCATTTGCATTCTCAAGCATCTGAATTCAAATATTTCTTTCTCATACAAGTCCTTTGACAAAAAACAATGGGTTTCCGCATACCAGGTCTTATGAGACAGGCATCATTTTCTGCTGCCAAAGCAACTCACAATGGACTTGTAGTCCCAAAAGGCTATTTGGCAGTCTATGTTGGAGATAAGATGAGACGGTTTGTGATTCCAGTATCATACTTGAACCAACCTTTAATTCAAGAATTACTAAGTCAAGCAGAAGAGTTTGGATATGATCATCCAACAGGTGGTCTCACAATTCAGTGCAATGAGAATGAGTTTCTAAACCTCACTTCTCGCTTGAATGAGCTGTAAAGAATGCTATAAGTGAGACTCTGATAGATTAGTTGAGGCAAATTTGTATAGAAGGGACTTTCTTATTTGTGAATTTTTTCCATTTTTTTTTTTTTGTATAATCCAAGTGAAGTTGGAAATTTTGACTAGAATGAGAATGTAAAGACTACTAGACATTTCCAAAAACGCTTTTTGTTTTTCCAAATCTCAATGAATTTTAATACATTATGGATAAGATAAGAAATGGGGATATTCGAAGAAAGGTATCAATAGTAGCGATATGTGAAAATATGAGGAAGTATAGATTGAGGTGGTTTGGGCACGTTATGAGATGAATGCTTCCATAAGAACAAGAATTTGTTACCAAAAGCTCCACACAAAGAGAGATAGAGGTCGACCAAAACTTACATGGAGAAAGGCAGTTAAACAAGATCTAATGGAGTGAGATATAGATGGTATGTCTTAAAACAGAATGGAGAAAAACTATAAACTTGGTGGAGAGTTAAACTCATTAGTAGTCCTATGTTCCAGTTTTTCCCTTATTTTAGTTATTTTCCTCTTCTTTTCTCTCTTCTTCCTTTCTCCCATTTTTTTCTCTTTTATCTTATTTTCACTTTTTTCTTCCCCTCTCCCTTTCTCTTTCTATCTCATTTACGATTTATCGTTGGGTTCATCTACCATCGACTCCAATTAACTTGGATTAAAGGTGTTGTTGATGTTGATGTATATTATCTTATTTCATTTACATATATGCATCAGGTTATCATCTTTTAATAGGGATTAGTTTCGTCCCAATAAGATATCTCTCTCCATGGTCCTAGGATCAAGTTGTACAAGAGTGCATAACCTACCTCCTCAAAAGAATGGCAATAGAGCAACAACTACTTGCAATCAAATGAGATGTGATCAATTAAAACCTAATGTTTGATTGTGCATTGATTGCTATTCTATGGTATTTCCTAGACACACTTTAGACATGTCACATGTTTTCCTTTACATTGATAACACGGATTAATGCTATAGCTGCCAATCGCCAGCTAGCATCTACTGGACGATCGGGATGAGTTATTTAGCAGTTGACACTGAAATATCAGTGTTACAGTGCTAGTAGGGCACAGGAAAACTCGAGCATTATCAGTACTAGACTACTAACCAACGTATCCTTCGAGGAGCGTTTGTCTCACGGATTCTTGATTCATTCCTGGTATATATAATGTTTTCTCAGTAATATAACATGGATTAGCATTCCTCCTGGGTATTTTAAATTAACTATTAAAATCGGTTGAAAATCTTTTTAAAAGTTAAAACATGTGGTTGGTTCATGTTATTTTCTTCGGAGAATATACCTTATAATTACTAAATTCATGTTATTATTATATTAAAATTACTATTATTTTTTATCAACTTTTATATTGAAAGAAAAACATAAATATACTTTTTTCATTGTTTTACCTAGCTTTTAAGTGTGTACAATTCTTTCTTTTTGAATAGCACTTCAACTGGTAATTCAACGAATATCGCAGGAATAGCACAAATTTAATTTTAAATTATTAAATTTTAAAAGCAATTTTCTTTTATGAGACTTGCAATTGAATGTTAGTATACTTGCATAAAATAGAAAAAATTAATAATTTGGTTTGCGCATATTGGTTAAAACACAAATTTGGTGCATAAAATTGTAAAATGGAGAGTTAACAGTTTTATTTCAACAAATATATTAGTGTGTCCATTCCTCAAAAAAAATTATAATGAATAAATTATATTATAATTAAATTTTAGATTAAAATATGTTTTAAATCTCTAATTAATTAGCAAATTTTGTTTTGGGTCCTTCATAAAAAAAATTATGTTAGATTTTTTATATATTAAAATTTGTATTTTGGATCTTTGTCGTTAATTAATTGATTATATGTCAATTAAAAATTTGAAAATACAATTTTTGACCACCCCTATTCATTTGAAAAATTAAATTAAAATGTCAGACTAAGTTTCAGTGAGTAGTGACCACCATGTAGCAAGTATAGATGGTCAACAAAGATCTTGGAGCCAGATAAATCAAGACGGAACAGAGTCAATTATGTGTGTTGTCGTACAGTAAGAAAGAAAGAAGACAAAGACAACACTACTACCAAGACTTGAATTTTTTTATTCTTCTCTTTTATAATTGACTTTTTTCTCCATATTCTTAATTGTTATATCACTCATTTTATTTTTTTATCTCTCTTCTTTTCATATCTCTCACTAGTTTATAAAAAAAAAATGGTGTATAAAAATATGTAAAAATACAATTATTTTACTAATACTAGCCATCCTTAGGTAAAGGTTCAGTTGAAAACAAAATAAAAATAACTACGTACATTTTATTGAAACAATTTATAGAATTAACAGTTTTCTTTCAAATTCATGCATATAATTAATTGATTTAAATTAACATATTTTAACTAATTTCGGATTTAATAATTACATTCTTTCATCATTTATTTTATCATATAGTTACGTGCACCTTTAATTTCTCTTTTTCTAGAACAAGGGGAGAAAATCGAGTTTATAAATGAAAATAATCCTTCTTCTTTTTCTCAGGATCAAGAAAATAATTTTCCATTTATCTTTATAAATATTTTCAACCGACCAACATTCACATTGAGAGAAATGAAGAGAAAATGTGAGAAAAAGGTTCATGTACGAAATTTCTCATTAAGATGAACATTTTTTTACCGTTGCTTAAGTAAGACAACAAAAATGGAAAGAGGGAATATTTTTCAATGCAAGAAACTATGTACAAAAATGTGATAAGTTTATTCTACGTCTATGTCAGTTTCATCTTCATGGGATTAGCACCTATTCAAGCGAGAAGTCGTATCTAGGAACACATCTTCCCTACAAGGAATTGTGAGACCACCCATTGGATGGTCATACCCGAATTCTTCCTCAGCTTGACTCAACAAATCTTGAAATGAACGTTGTTTCAAGTATGATATGGGGATCACGAACCGCTTCATTTTCTCTCCAACATAGACTGCAAGGTAGCCCTTTGGCACATCCACGGCTTTTGAAGATGCTTGGATTTCAGCAAGGGATGCCTTTCTAATACCAGGTAAACGAAAACCCATTGTTATATGTGTTGATACTTGGGAAGAGAAAGTTGACAAAAGAGACTTATAAATAAGATGAAGGTTTTTGAACTTGCTTCAAGATGTGAATGATTTTTCTTGGTCCTAAGTGCTAGCAGCCACGAATATATATAGATGAGAGAATTTGTAAGAAATTGATCGCCACATGAATGATTGAGGGGTGAGGGCTATGAGATAAGAGTCATGGGACCAACAGGGAGACAAGGGCATATGGTGATGCCTTGGAAGACTTTCTCACGAATCAATATATGTGACATGTTATAATAGATAGTACGAGTCCCACCTTCCAAAGCAAATCCACTTGAAACAAAGTAGACATAAGATCTCAAATCTCACGAATATAATGGTCTATGATCTCTCGCTATCCTTTGCCTTATAATTCATCCGCCAGAATTTATAATCCAGCTGTACTTCAACGTTAGGCCACGTGAAGGAAACATGCCCAAAGCATGTTTGCAAAAATATGGAAAACAAATTAATGCATAAACAGACCATAGGTTCTCACTTAGGCACGTCTCATTTGGTTACATGCATGTGGAGGTTGTGTTGGCCATTGTTTGATAAGGTGGGGTTACACACTACTTTATGCTTGATAGAAGTACTGAAGACAACACCACGTCATATGTCATATGTACACCCTCCATCCTTTAACTGTCACTTGCTCTGGGAATTTGGTTTCTAGAGAATCTTATAAGCTATATATACATATCCTTTGCCTTCACAAACAACCCAAGCCATTGGCATCCTCAAGCATCAACATATAGGTTCATTCTCTGTAACTTTGACATTGGTCTTCTTCCTTCAAACAAGCACAGAAAATGGGTTTCCGTTTTCCTGCTATTCAACGGGCATCATTCACAGCTAGCCAAGAAGTTTCAAATCAGTAGAAGTACCAAAGGGCTATCTTGCGGTGTACGTTGGAGAGAAACAGAAGCAGTTTGTGATTTCCATATCATACTTGAACCAACCTTCATTCCAAGAATTACTAAGTCAAGCTGAGGAAGAGTTTGAATATGATCATCCCATGGGAGGACTCACAATTCCTTGCAGCGAAGATGTCTTCCAAAGTACAATAAATCTCTAAGCTTAGGAGATAGACTGACATAGATTTAGTAGAGACATTTGGTACAATGGGCATCTTCTGTAACGTGTAACAATTGTTCCCAATTTTTGAGTAATGACAATGAATTCAATTGCTAATATTTTTGTTTATCAATTATAATGTTCACTTCTCCTTGCAATTATAACCATAGAAAGTATTAGAAGGTTTCTTGTTGAAAAGAAAAAGGTTGATTTTTGTCATAAATTCCACAGCATAATAGACCAGTGCTTCACAGTCAGGGCAGGGCAGAGCTAAATAGTATTTTGCTAGGGCCAAAGAGAAGCGTCAATTTATTTGGACGGGATTGAAAGAATTTTAAGTTTTATACACACACACACATGTAAAATTAAAATTCATGGCCCCAATCATATACAAGAAGCTGCCCCTGCCAACTGCCAACTGCCAACTGCCAAGACAGTTATAATGGACTTAAGATATGAAGGTTTATTGTTCTCATTAATTTCAAAGGATAACATCCATGGCTAAAGAAATTTTATATTCATTTGACATATTTAATTTATCTATATAAAGATTTAGCCATAATCCATACCTTTAAATTACCAAAATTCATTGATCAGTGCAGTATTTATTAAAGTCTGGTTTTTCTTACAGCAAACAATCTTGCTCATAGTGAACAATGTAACAATAAACAGAAAGAACAGAAGAGCCACTTGAGTTGTTGAATTCATTGTCATTGACCCATTGTCTATGGTACAAAATGTCTATACTAATCTATGTCAGTCTCCTAGAGTTTGAGATTTACAAAACACTCAATCTATAAGTTATATGCCGTAAAGCATCTTTGCTGCAAGGAATTGTAAGACCACCTGTGGGATGATCGTATCCAAACTCTTCCTCAGCTTGATTCAGCAACTCTTGGAAACAAGGTTTGTTCAAGTATGATACAGGGATCAGAAACCGCTTCATTTTCTCTCCAACATAGATGGCAAGATAGCCCTTTGGCATGTCGACAGCGGTTGAAGATAATGCCCTCCCAATACCTAATAAATGAAAACCCATTGTTGTATAGTCTGTGTTGGGTTGGGACTTAAGAAGGTAATTGTAAGTGGAGGATTTCAAATTTTGAATGCTTCACGGTGTGAATGATTTCTGTTGGTCCTAAATGCTTCTAGTCATGAATATATATATATATATATATATATATATATATATATATATATATATTGTGTGTGTGTGTAGAGAGATAACAGGATACTAAGAAACCATTGGCTTCAAGAATTATCTGTGAAGGAGGGCTATGAGATAGGACTAGGGACCAACTGAGAGACAAGTCCATGTGGAGTTGTCATAAAGGACTTTCTCAAGAATCAACATAAGTTAAGAGTAATTTTGAAATGATGTCCCACCTTCTGGAGTGAAGGCCAACAGATTTCCCCACTTGAAAAGAAAACTATATCTAGGAAAATGAAAATATAATTGGACCATGTTGACAATTATTAAGGAAGTATGCAAATTTCATGCTAATTTTGTTAGAATTTTCAGTACATAAAAAATGTGGTTGATAGTGCCTCCTGATTACGTGTTCAATATTGGTTCTCTTCTTATTTCTGAACACTATTTCAGAGAGCAATCAATCTGGTCTGCTTAGAATTTGATGGTTGCTAACTGTCACTATGGTATAGTCAGTACATGGTAGAATATATATATATATATATATATATATATATATATATATATATATCAATAACACTGTCATCTTAATTAAAGAAGCATATGGTACTTATCTAAAGCATGTCCACCATTTGATTAGCTATATCACAATGCATGAACGAACGTTAGGTTCTCAGGTGCATAATTTGTTTGCCATTACCTAAGAAGGTGGGGTATGCACTCCCATTGAACTTCCTAATCCATCAAAGAGATCTCTGAGCAATACCATGTGATCCTTGGTGCCTCAGTAGACCCCATCATGGCCACGTCAAAAAGTAAATCATTGTGGACTTGGATTGCAGAGGCAATTAACAACTATATATACACTATTTCTTGGGTTCTCAGGGAACACAATTCATCACATTCCTTAAGTATCAGAAATCACAAATATTTCTTTCTTTCATATTCAAGTCCTCTGTACTATTTGTTGTGAGGAGCAAGAGAAAACAATGGGTTTCCACATACCTGCTATTATCAGGCGAGCATCATTTTCTACAACTCTTGCAGCCTCCAAGGCGGTTGAAGTACCAAAAGGCTATCTTGCAGTCTATGTTGGAGATAAGATGAGGCGGTTTGTGATTCCAGTATCATACTTGAACCAACCTTCATTTCAAGAATTATTAAGTCAAGCAGAAGAAGAATTTGGATATGATCATCCAACGGGTGGTCTCACAATTCCATGCAACGAGAATGAGTTCCTAAGCATCATTGCTAACTTGAATGAGCTGTAAATCATGCTAATGGAGTCTGAGATAGATTAGATGATGCAAATTTGTACAGGAGGCACATTCTTTTATTGTAAAGATTTTCCATTTTCTAGTATAATTCCATTCCATGTTGAAACATGCTCGCTGAATGAGAATACAACACAAGACATTTCTTAGCACTTTTTTCTTTTGTGGAATCCTAACCAATTTTAATTTCATTATCAAATTCCAGTTGATATATATCAGGCTATCACCATATATTAGAGATTAAGTGCAGTAATTCTACCCGAGATATTGACAAATCTTTATAATTGTTGTTACTGATGCACTATCGTAATTTAAATATACCTCCTTGAGCCAAACAAGAAACCCACAACACATTTGTCCTGAAACAGCTTTAGCCAATTGTTGCTATAATTTTATATAGTTCGTTGATCATTCAGCTCCGGCTTTGAGCACCACATCCTAACTACCTAAAGTTAATTTAGTACTCCTCCTTTTTTATCATCATAGTCACTGCAAAATCATTATCATTTTCCAAGGGTCAACAATTTTTGTTTTACTAAACAAGAAGCACCAGCACATGGATTATTAGTTGGTTCTCTGGCAGAAAAACATGGATTATTACTATTATTGCAAATTTTGGTTCTCCATGGCCTATTATTTCTCCCTTTCCAATTTATTTCTTAAAAGTAAATCATTTTTAAACCAATAATCTAATTCTTAAGTTTCCACACTAAAGTTAGATATTATTTTATTATTTCTCCATTTTATGCCCATTGGTCTTTGTTAAATTTAAATTGAGAATTTGGATCTCTATCTTCCATGACCAGCTGTATAAATCTTTTGGTATGATAATTTAAGATTGTTACAGAACTAGAACTAGACCTATTAAGGCAACTTTTTCTTTATTGGTTTGAATACCTAGCCTATTAGTCAGTCATAATCTATGCTCTTGCATTGTAATTCATTGTTTCATTTTATCTAAAAGACAAAATTTATAGAGAAGCATTGGTTCTTTGAATTCTACAGACATATATATAGCCATAGAGGGTTAAAGAGGCCATATCATACCATACAGTCAATGTTATAAGATAAATCTTTTTCTATAGGAGTAGGCCAGTGTTACTCAAGGGAAAAAGTAAACTAAATGCTAAGTCCATTGTTATTTTGCATCTGCCTTGGCAGGAAGGTACCTCATGGGTGATTTTGGTCTTGCACTTAAAAATTTAAATTTTATGGGTATATTTATTAATAAAATATATTTTAATTTTGTCCCAGATAAATTTTTCTTTCTCCTTGGTCCTAGGAAAAATAATTTTGCTCTACCCAGGTTAGGAATCACGTGTTCTGTTGTTGCTTTTAAATTTATCAGAACCAAGCCTCAATTTTTTACACCAATCAACCTTTCTCATACAGGGAGAAGGGAACATTGTAACTATTAAACAGGATGCTTGAGCAGTTGAAATCATTCTTATTGCACATTAAAGACGACATACTGTAATTTTGTCAATCTGATGGTATTTCTTTTCCATATTTCTTGAGAAAGGGGGATCTTTACAAGTTTAGAAGATGCCTATTGTACAAAAATGTAACTACTAATCTGTCAGCCTCCTAAAGTGTTAGGTTTATTGTCCATTCAAGCAAGAAGTTATACGTTGGAAGACATCTTCGCTGCAAGGAATTGAAAGGCCACCCATGGGATGCTCATATCCAAACTCTTCCTCAGCATGACTCAACAAGTCTTGAAATAAAGGTTGGTTCAAGTATAACACGGGGATCACAAACCGCTTCATTTTCTCTCCAACATAGACTGCAAGGTAGCCCTTTGGAGCATCCACTGCTTTTGAAGATGCTTGATTGGCTGCAAATAATGCCTTTCTGATACCAGGTAAACGAAAACCCATTGTTCAATTGATAGTGTTAAGAGAATTTAGAAGAGAATGGTTTGAGAAAAGTCTTGAAAACAAGCTTTTGAATTTTGAATGCTTTGGGATGTGAATGATTTGTGTTGGTCCTAAATGCTTTCAGCCATGAATATATATAGATAAAAGGATATGTAAGAAACCACTAGCTACCTGAATTATTGGTGATGGAGGGATATGAGATTGGAGTAATGGGACCAAATGGGAGACAAGGCATATGATGTTGACTTGGAGGATTTATCCTAAGAATCAACATACATGTTATAGTAGATAATGTAAGTTTAACCTTCCGTATCTATGAAAAAGAAAAAGAAAGTCTAATTGGATCAGGTTAGTATGTTATACTTATTGAGGGTGTGGGGCCGGAAACTTCATTTATGCAAATTCCATGCCCTGTTGCTTAAAATTTGGCATACATAGAAAATGTGGTTCATAGTGCCTCATGATCATGCGTTCAATGTTGGTTCCCTTCATATCTCCACTGTTTCAGAGCTATCAACCAGCTATGCTCAAGCCTCAACATTTGCAGGTTGCCTATGTCACCGTGATATTAGTTGGTACGTTGAAGAGATATATCAATAGCATTGTCACCTTATTTAAAGAAACACGTTAGATGTCTAAAGTTTGTCTACATGTCTATCAATGATGTATCTAGAGCACAATAAATGAACAAGAATTAGGTTTCACATTTGCTGGTGTATTATTTCAAGTGGGTAAATCTGTTAGCCATTATCTCAGAAGGTAGGGACTTGGTCACGTGGAGTATGGTATGCATTCCCATTATCTTCCTAATCCTTGAAAGTGGAATCGAAGACAATACCATGTTATCCCCTGTCCCTCAGTAGATCCTATCATAGGCCTGTCAAAAATCATTCATGGTGGAATTGGATTGCAGTTGCTGACGGTCAACTTGGGACTATATATACACTGTTTCTTGCGTCCTCAAGCAACACAAGTCATTTGCATCCTGAAGCATCAGAATTCAAATATTTATTTCTCATACAAGTCCTTTGACAACACTCAGTATATTATTTGTTTGTGGAGAAACAAAAAACAATGGGTTTCCTCGTACCAGGTATTATTAGACAGGCATCATTTTCTGCTTCCACAGCAAATCTCAAGGGAGTTGAAGTCCCAAAAGGCTATCTTGCGGTGTATGTTGGAGATAAGATGAGGCGGTTTGTGATTCCAGTATCATACTTGAACCAAACTTCATTTCAACAATTACTAAATCAAGCTGAAGAAGAGTTTGGATTTGATCACCCAATGGGTGGTCTCACAATACCATGCAAGGAGGATGAGTTTCTAAACCTTACTTCTAGCTTGAATGAGCTGTAAATCATGCTATAATGGAGACTCAAATACATTAGTTGAGGCAAATTTGTACAGAAAGAACCTTTTTTATTGTGAATATTTTTTTCCATGTTTTTTTCCTTGTATAATCCAATTGAAGTTGGAAATTTGTACTCAAATGAGAATGTTAAGACTAGATATTTCAAAAAACACTTTTTTGCATTTTCCAAATCTCAATGAATTATAATATATACAACATTACAATTATCTAATTTCAGTTTATACGTATCAGATTTTCATCTTTTAATAGGGATTAACTTCGTCCTAAATATGAAATCTTTCTCCATGATCCTAGGATTAAGTTGTACATGAGTGCAAAATTCACTTCCTCAAATGAATAGCCAATAAAGCAACTACTTGCAATCAAATGACATATGATCAAGTAAAAACTAATATTTGTGCATTGATTGCTATTCCATACTTCTGCAGACACACGCTTTAGACATGTCACATGTTTTTTTTCATTTTCTTA
Organism: Glycine tomentella; assembly: GCA_007407185.1. NCBI lineage: Eukaryota > Viridiplantae > Streptophyta > Magnoliopsida > Fabales > Fabaceae > Glycine > Glycine tomentella. Next base: position 883,693 of record PYAF01000648.1, on the reverse strand, counting down.
AAACGGTTTAATGCTAAGTCATACTAGCTGCTAATATCCCGCTAGCATCTACTTGACGAGATGAATTATGTAGCAGTTGACACTGAAATATATATCATAGTGTTACTGTGTGTTAGTAGGGCACAGGAGAACTCGAGCATTATCAGTACTAGACTACTAACCAATGTAACCTTAAAACTTATCCACCTAAAATTGTAAAATGGAGAGTTATCAATTTTATCTAAATCTGATACTTTTATTTTTACAGGTCTCAGTCTGATACATTAAAATTTATTATTATGGTAAAAATCAACATTATATATATACATACATATATATATATATATATATATATATATATAGGATAGGATCACTGACACTAGGTGTCAAACTTTTACACTTACAAAATTAATTAATCCAACCATCAGTTGAATAAGTTGATTTTAACTTTTCTAATCATGTATAAAAAAAATTGAGGAAGAACAATTATATATTATGCATTATCTATAATGGATATTTAATAATATTTTAACTAATATGTCAAATACAATACTGCAATGAATTATCAATTAGTTTTTTATTTGCATGAAATTTTAATACGCCAAGTGTAAAACTTTTGTACTTGTCATTTGATAATTTTTTTATAATATGAAATAACCAATCCAACAATTGAATTGAAAGCCTTTATATAAAATATGACAAGTTTAATTTTATATTTTTTATTATTATTTACTAAAATGTTCTCAAAAAATTACTATTTACTAAAATTAGTTTATAAATATATTTTTAAAAATAAGATAAAAATAAATATATGTTAATGTAGTAATGTAATTGATATATATAAATATATATATATATATATAATTTATCTCTTAATTTTTATGATTAAATGTTCTTATTTTAAATGTACTACTATTATTTATTTAAAAATTTAAATATACATTAAAATATATTTTAACTATTGTTATATATAAAAATGTTTTAAGCAAAAAAATTTAAATGCGTTTAATATAATTTTAAATTTATTTTAAAAAATATATGTTAATAACTTAATCTAAATATTATTTATGCATTTCACTTTGTTTTAAATTTTGAGATACAGAAAATTAAATCTTACTTAATAAAAATAATTGAATAAAAAATTAAATCATACTGTACATATTATATACCTTATAGTGTTTTCAATATTAAATCAACTAAATCATGTTGTTTTTGTTTTTTTTTTTTACAGAAAATCATGTTATTTTATATAAACCAGAGATATTTTAATCAATACACTAAAAATGTTTTAAAATCTCCCTTTGTCCTCAAAATATCCAATGAGTGGAACAAAAATTAGATGAGAAAGGATTTTACTCCTCTCCATTTTCCTTTCCTCTCCAGTTTCCTTTCCCTTCATTTACTCCCAACCAAATACTATGTAAGCCTGCACTTCTAGTATTATATGGTCATAATTTCATTCATATAACAAAAAGCAGTAATAGAAAAGGCATTGGTTCAGATCAATAAACCATATGTCAATGGAAAGAGAGATAGCTTTTGCTGTAGAAGTAAGCTGGTGTTTTTCAAGGGAAAAATCAAACCTTGATGTCAGGTCCATTGTTATTGCACACCATAAATATGAGGGAAGGTACCTCGTGTGATCAGGACCTCAGAGCATCTTTAGTGGTAGATCTCAAATTGCGATCTTAGACCACTTTTTGATGGACCCCATAGTGCCACGTAGGATTGAAGATCTCTCGAATTTTTTTCTTTAGTGATAGATCTCATTTTGAAATCTTTGAAAGAGAGGAAAAAAAATTTTTTTTTTTTAACAATGTGCAGATCTTGAGGGTTCTTCTACAAAAACTCATTCTCCATGTTGGAGATCTCTTCACCTCCTATATTGGAAGATCTAGTGAAGATCAGATCTTGAACTCAAGATCTAGTACTAAAGATGCTCTCAGAATTCCAAAATTTAATTTTCATATGAATGTTGTGAATATTTATTAATAAAAACATCTTAACTTTTCCCCAAATAAATTAATCTTTCTCCTTGGTCCTAGTAAAAATGCTTTTGATCTTCCCTTGCTAGGAATCAGATGTTGTATCCATGCCTTGAAACTTATCAGGACAACCAATTCTGGTTTCTCTTATTATAGTGAGCAACCATGCCCCTACTCAAGAAGTGAACATTGGCTATGTAACTAATAAAAAGAAAAAACAGAGGAACTGCTTGAGTAGTTGAATTCCTTGTCATTAAACAAAAATAAAAGGAACAAATTTGTCATTCTAATGGTCTTTTCTTTTACAAATTGAGAAGATGCCTAGTGTACAAAATGTCTCTACAAATCTATGTCAGTCTTCTACACTACGAGATTTATAGTCCATCCAAGTGGGAAGTTATGTTTTGGAAGACATCTTCACTGCAAGGAATTGTAAGACCACCCATGGGATGATCATACCCAAACTCTTCCTCAGCTCGACTCAACAAGTCTTGGAATGACGATTGGGTCAAGTATGATATGGGGATCACAAAACGCTTCATTCTCTCTCCAACATAGACTGCAAGATAGCCCTTTGGCACCTCCACAGCTTTTGAAGATGCTTGGTTTGCAGCAAATGATGCCCTTCTGATACCAGGTAGACGAAAACCCATTGTTGTATTGTATTTGCAGAGACTTGATAAGAAAATTGTCTAAAGAGACTTGGAAGTTCAGGCTTGTGAAATTCGAATTCTTCTGGATGTGAATGATTTTTGTTGGTGCTAAAATGCTTGCAACCATGAATATATATAGATTAAAGGATATGAGAAGGCTACTTGAATTATTGGTAAAGGAGGGCTATGAGATAGGAGTCATGGGACCAACTGAGAGACAAGGGCATATGGTAATGTTTCAGATGATTCTCCCATAATCAACGTAACATGTTATCATAGATAATACAAGTCCCACCTTCTGGAGCAAAGGCCGTCAGATTACACCACTTGAAATGAAACACGCATATCTATGTAAAAGAGAATCTAAAACAATGATGTTGACACTTGTTTGGGGTGGAGGGGACCGCAAACTTCATGTATGCAAGTTCACATGGTGTTGCTTAAAATTTGGCATACACAGAAAATGTGGTTCATAGTGCGTCATGATCATGTGTTCAATATCAGTTCTCTTCTTATCTCCAATTCCAATTGAGTCTGCTCATGGTTTACAGGTTGCGTACTCTCAATCTGATATTAGTTGGTGGATGATAGATATCAATAGCATTGTCATCTATATAAAGAAACATGTGGGATGTCTATCGCATGTCGATCATTCAAATAGCTATAGCATAATGAATGAACAAGCATTAGGTTTCACCTGTACATCTGTTGGCCATTATCTCAGAAGGTGGTGGGGTATTTACTCCAATTAAATTCCTAATCCTTGAAATAGATCTCTAAGACAATACCATGTGATCCCTTGTCTCTCGGTTGACCCCATCGTAGCCCCGCCAAAAATCATTCACTGTGGTATTGGATTGCAGAGGCCATAGGCAACTATATATACAATATTTATTCGGTACTCAAGCAACACAAGTCATTGCATTCCTAAAGTATAAGAATTCAAATATTTCTTTCTTACACAAGTCCTTTGACATCAGTATAATATATTTGTTGTGTGGAGCAATAGAAAACAATGGGTTTCCGCATAGCAGGTATCATTAGACGTGCTTCATTTTCTACAACCCTTGCAGCCTCCAAGGAGGTTGAAGTACCAAAAGGCTATCTTGCAGTCTATGTTGGAGATAAGATGAGGCGGTTTGTGATTCCAGTATCATACTTGAACCAACCTTCATTTCAAGAATTATTAAGTCAAGCAGAAGAAGAATTTGGATATGATCATCCAACTGGTGGTCTCACAATTCCATGTCAGGAGGATGTGTTCCTAAACGTCACCTCTCACTTGAATGAGTTGTAAATCATGCTAATGGAGACGTAGATTAGATTAGTTGAGGAAAATTTGTACAGAAGGCACTTTCTTTTATAGAAAATATTTTACATTTCGTTTTAACTCCATTGGAAGTTGAAACCTGTTGCCTGAATTAAAGTGCAACATAAGACATTGTTTAAACACTTTTTGCTTTTGCGAAATCTCAATGAATTCTAATATATACAATAGTTTCATACTTTCATTATCAAATTTCAGTCCATATATATCAGGCTATTAGCTTGTACTAGTGATTAAGTTGACCAAGTCTATTGGAGATATATACCAACCATGACCCTATTGTATTTCAATATCAATTCTTGAGCCAAACAATTAACACACAATACATTTGTCATGAAAAAGCTTTTGCCTCTTGTTGCTAGATTTTTCAATAATATGTGGAGCACTCAGTTCTTGACTTTCTGCTTTCAGCATCATAGAATAATTATCTAAAGTTAATTTGGTGCACCTTACAATGCTATCGTCCCTGAAAAACCATTCTTCATTTCCCAGGCCATTGTTTCGTCTATTTTCCTAATTAAGTAGAACCATGACATGGATCTCTGATATTTAAGAAGTAGAGACTTCAACCAGATAAGTATTCTGGGAGGATAGATTGTAGCATAAACATTAGTGCTAATTGCAAGGACTGCTTGATATAAAGGAGGTTTCTCAGATACCCCTGTTATATATAGCTTTGAAGTAACTAAAAGTTCTTGTGTATGGATTGAAAAACTTTAAACAAGTTGTTGGATAAGTGATCACATAAACCTGAATAACAAAAATTGCACAAAAACTTCAAGGCTTCAATTGTAAGGCATCTCCCCAAGAGATATTATTATAGACTAGAGAAATAGTGGACTTCCATATATGGTTGGAAGGACGACCAGTCTGAGACATATCACAAAGTTCTTAATGTAAATGTGAGACTTTCTATTTAAAGCCATAAATTTTCTAATACTTGAGCAATAGAAAACTTCTCCCTTATTTTTTGGAAATGCTCTCACACTTATACACTGTGCAATGTAAGGTTACAGGTGCATTTTATCTAAAATGACAAAATCAGAGAAACCGATTAGTTGCTTTACTTCTTTTATGAATTTAAAAGAAAACAAATTATTTTCAAATATAAATCCACATGTTCCCCCATAAATTTATTGATCAAACATCACAGAAGAAGACACTCCAAGCTAATAGTTCAGGAGTTCAAGGTCATATATTACTGCAACTGTATGTCTTGACTGTATTGAAACAACTACAATAAAATGAATAAATTACTTATTAGTGTTTCATGGGTGCCAGAGTTATTTCCATGCATATTTAAATAAATAATAAAGGGACTGTGTTAACATTTGCAATACAAATATTTAAAAAAGGATTTAGATAATGAATTTCTCATTATGGACCATGATCCAAATTATTAACACTATTCCCAACTTCTGTCAAATAGTTGGATTTTGGTCATGAATCCAAATATATATTTGTTTAGGGGGGAAAAAAGGAGAAAAAAACAGTTTAAGAAATTTCAATTCCTTTGCTTTCAAACAAAACAATAAATAGAAGGAAGCATCATCAACACTGGACTCCAGATGTAGCCACTAATCAGATTTGGGCACTAACAAAAATATGATCCTGCAAGCATACTTATAGTCTACAAAAAATAAATTGACAAGCATGCATCTAACAAGTGACAACTTGAAATAAGGGTTCGTGGGAAAATTTGGAAAATAAATGATTGTTATAATCTATGTTTATAAGTTTCTCTCAGGATACATCTTTACAATTCTCTAAGTATAAAAATAAGATAAAATATTTACAATATTCAACTATATGTCTTCTCTACAAAATTGAATTGGTCATTGACCATCTACATTTCAATCATCTCTATGACCTTTGCAAGCGAGAAGTGATATCTAGGAAGACATCTTCTCTACACGGGATTGTAAGGCCACCCATTGGATGAGCAAATCCAAATTCTTGTTCAGCTTGACTAAGAAGGTCTTGGATTGAAGATTGATTCAAATATGATATAGGAATCACAAACCGCTTCTTTTCGTTTTTTCCCACGTAGACTGCAAGATAGCCCTTTGGGACATCACTACGCCTTTGAAGCCCGGGCAAACGGAAACCCATTGCAGATCAAGAGAATGATTTGAATTAACTTGTGTAGGAAATATTTTATGTTACAAAAATGCAAAGGACTTGTTTGTGACTGAAGCCATGAATATTTCTATATATAGATTAAGAGATGGCCTTGGAAAACCATTAGGCACAGAAATAATTGATGAAGAGATATCCAACAAATGGGGTCTACCTAGAGACACTGGTGTGATGGATCACATGGAACTGTCTTTGATTTCTTTTATCAAAGCCAAAGAAAATGTGTGGCTGAATGCCCCAGTTTTTTTATGAACGAGAAAGATGGTACCCACTTGAAATTTGAAACCAGAGAAATGTGTACAGTTCTACACCAAAAGGTTAGCATTATATAGCTGGCTTGTTTATTGTGTTCCAGACACACATGAGACGTCTCATGTGTACTACAATGTGATGGACCAGGGAATTGATAACTGCAGTCTTTTTTAAATTGTTTAATAATAAAAATAACATCTATGAATTGTAGGAGTGAGAAACTTGGAATAGACAATACCATGATCCCTTGTCTCTCAGTAGACCCCTTCATAGCCACACCAAAAATCATTCCTGATTCATTATTGTGGAATTGGAAATTAGAGGCCTTAGCTACTATATAAACATTATTTCATGGATTCTCAAACCTTTAGCATTCTGAACTATATGAAGTTAAATATTTCTTTCTTATATAAGTCTTTGGATATCAATATATTGGTTTCATGTGAACTGTGAAGTAACAAGAAATAATGGAGTTCCACTTAGCAGGTATTACCGTATTAGACTGTCACAATTTTCTGCATCACAAGCAAGGAACCTAAGTGGGATCAAGTACCAAAAGGATACCTTGCAGACTGTAGTCTATGCTGGAGATAAAATGACGAGGAAGCCCAAGTTGTGATGTTGTCTTCATGGAGGATCAAACCATTGAAGATATTGATGAGGCATACAAGACAGAGTCTCCCAGTACAAATGACCTAGTTGATCTTGATACAGTTTCAGAGTCTCATATGCATGTTGTAGGTTATTTCGACAATAATAAAGATGTTATTTATTAGTAGAAGGTTCTACTCGTGAGGTTGTTAATAAATCATTTGATCCGCTTAAACAGTCTACTAGAAGCGTGTTCTCTCTATTCATGATGAATATGTGATGCTCATTGATGGGGGAAAGCCTAGGTGTTGTGGATATGATATTGAGCTGGTCAAGTTGCCTAAAGACTAACATTACTTTGAAAATTCGATTGGTTCACAGGATGAAGATTGTTGTTAATTCCTTCATTTCACGGTGCAGTGTTACTTTAGTTGTTAGGGGTTATGGTAAAAAAAATGGTTTTATATATATCAACTCTTAGGTGGAATAATTCTTTTGGAGATAGTGACCAAACTTGATATTATCACGACTCACTCTAAAGCCATGACCAATGCACAGGCTAACACTAACTCAAATGACCTGTAGTCTGGCAAGGCTACAGATCAAACTGAACTCGGAATGCATACTCCAACAAATCAAAAAGTTTAATGAAAATTTGACAGAGTTTTCCCTGTATCTCCAACATTTCATTATTAAAATTTAATAACTGCCACGAGTTCTTAAATTTAAAATTCATAGGCATGTTGTGTGTATTTATTAATAAAAAAATTTAACTTTTCCCCAAATAAATTATCTTTCTCCTTAGTCCTATTAAAAAATACTTTTGTTCTTCCTTTGCTAATAATCACGTGATTTAATCATGCCTTCAAATAAATCAGGACAACCAAGTCTGGTTTTTCTTATACTATGGGAAGCAACCTTGCTCATACAGACTGAAGTGAACGTTGGCAATGTAAAAAAACAAACATAAATGACAGGAGATGCTTGAGTAGTTGAATTCCTTGTCATTAAACAAAAATAAAAGGAACAAATTTGTCATTTTAATGGTCTTTTCTTTTACAAATTGAAAAGATGCCTAGTGTACAAAATGTCTCTACAAATCTATGTCAGTCTTCTACACTACGAGATTTATAGTCCATTCAAGTGGGAAGTTATGTTTTGGAAGACATCTTCACTGCAAGGAATTGTAAGACCACCCATGGGATGATCATACCCAAACTCTTCCTCAGCTCGACTCAACAAGTCTTGGAATGAAGATTGGGTCAAGTATGATATGGGGATCACAAACCGCTTCATTCTCTCTCCAACATAGACTGCAAGATAGCCCTTTGGCACCTCCACAGCTTTTGAAGATGCTTGGTTTGCAGCAAATGATGCCCTTCTGATACCAGGTAGACGAAAACCCATTGTTGTATTTGATAAGAAAACTGTCTAAAGAGACTTGGAAGTTCAGGCTTGTGAAATTCGAATTCTTCTGGATGTGAATGATTTGTGTTGGTGCTAAAATGCTTGCAACCATGAATATATATAGATTAAAGGATATGAAAATGCTTCTTGAATTATTGGTAAAGGAGGGCCTATGACTATGAGATAGGAGTCATGGGACCAACTGAGAGACAAGGGCATATGGTAATGTTTCAGATGACTCTCCCATAATCAACGTAACATGTTATGGTAGATAATTCAAGTCACACCTTCTGGAGCAAAGGCCATCGGATTACCTCAATTGAAATGAAACACACATATCTATGTAAACGAAAATCTAAAACAATGATGTTGACACTTATTTGGGGTGGAGGGGACCGCAAACTTCATGTATTCAAGTCCACATGGTGTTGCTTAAAATTTGGCATACACAGAAAATGTGGTTCATAGTGCCTCATGATCATGTGTTCAGTATGGGTTCTCTCCTTACCTCCAATTCCAATTGAGACAGCTGATGGTTCACAGGTTGCTTACTCTCACTCTGATTAGTTGGTGGATGGTAGATATATATCAATAGCATTGTCAATTATCTAAACCAACATGTGAGATGTCTATAGCATGTCGATCATTCAAATAGCTATAATGAACAAGCATTGGGTTTCACCTGTAAATCTGTTGACCATTATCTCAGAAGGTGGTGGGGTATTTACTCCAATTAACTTCCTAATCCTTGAAAGAGATCTCTAAGACAATACCATGTGATCCCTTATCTCTTGGTTGACTCCATCGTAGCCCCACCAAATATCATTCATTGTGGTATTGGATTGCAGAGGCCATAGGCAACTATATATACAATATTTATTCGGTACTCAAGCAACACAAGTCATTGCATTCCTAAAGTATAAGAATTCAAATATTTCTTTCTTAGACAAGTCCTTTGACATCAGTATAATATATTTGTTGTGTGGAGCAATAGAAAACAATGGGTTTCCGCATAGCAGGTATCATTAGACGTGCTGCATTTTCTACAACTCTTGCAGCCTCCAAGGCGGTTGAAGTACCAAAAGGCTATCTTGCAGTCTATGTTGGAGATAAGATGAGGCGGTTTGTGATTCCAGTATCATACTTGAACCAACCTTCATTTCAAGAATTATTAAGTCAAGCAGAAGAAGAATTTGGATATGATCATCCAACGGGTGGTCTCACAATTCCATGTCAGGAGAATGTGTTCCTAAACATCACATCTCGCTTGAATGAGTTACAATCATGCTAATGGAGATGTAGATTAGATTAGATGAGGCAATTTGTACAGAAGGCACTTTCTTTTATAGGAAATATTTTCCAATTGGTTCTCTACTTCTCTTGTATAATTCTATAGGAAGTTGAAACCTGTTGCCTGAATTAAGGTTCAGCACACAACATTGTTTAAACACTTTTTGCTTTTGCCAAATCTCATATGAATTCTAATATATACAACAGTTTCATTATCAAATTGGCGCACTCAATTCTTGTCTTCCTGCTTTCGGCATCACAGAATAATTATCTCAAGTTAACTTGGTGCACATTATGAGACGACCACAGGCCATCGATTCATCCGTTTTCCTAAATAAGCAGAACTATCACATCGATCTCTGATATTTACCAAGTAGAGACTTCAACCAGATAAATATTTTGAGAGGATATTTTGTAGACATGTCTGTTTGATTTGAAGGAGGTTTCGCAGATACCCCTGTTGTTTAGCTTTGAAGTAACTAAAAGTTCTTGTTTGTGTCTGGAGTGAAAACTTTAAACATGTTGGATAAGTTATCACATAAACCTGAATAACAAGAGCAAAAATTTCAAGGCTTCAATTGTAAGGCATCTCACCAAGAGAGAATATTCTAGAGTAATAGTGGACTTGGTTGGAGGGACATCCAGTCTATGAGGCATATCACAAAGTTCTTAATGATGTGAGACTTACTATTTAAAGCTTCAACTTTTCTGATACTTGATCAATATCAAACTTCTCCCTTATATTTTTGGAAATGCTCTCACAGTTGCAATTTACAATTTATAGTGTAAGGTTACAGGTGGTTATTATCTAAAAAGACAAAAATCAGAGAAGCGCATTGGTTGCTTACTTCTTTTATGAATTTTAAAGAAATCAAATTATTGTTCAAATATAACTCCACTTGTTTACGTAAATTTATTGATCAAACATTACAGAGAGAAGACACTCCAAGCTAATAGTTCATGAGTTCAAGGTCATATTAATGCAACTGTTCGTTCTTGACTTTATTGGAATTACAATAAAATGAATAAATTACTTGTTAGTGTTTCATTGGTACCAGATATATTTAAATAAATAATAAAAGGTACTATGTTAACATTTGCAATACAAAGATTTAAAAAAGGATTTAGATTTATGAATCTCTCATTATGGACCATGACCCAAATTATTAACACTATTGCCCAACTTATTGTTTCAAAAAGTTGGATTTTGATCATGAATCGAACTATATATATGTCTAGAAAAGAAAAAGAAAACAAGAAAAATAAAGTTTAATTCCTGTGCTTTTAACAAAAGCAATACATAGAAGGAAGCATTAAGCATGCAGATCATCAACCCTGGACTCCAGATGTAGTCACTAATCAGGTTTGTGAACTAATAAACTTATGATCCTGCAATTATACTTACAGTCTACCAAAAATAAATTGACAAGCATCCATCTAACAACTTGAAATGAATGGTCATGGAAAATTTTAGAAAATAAATGTTTGCCAATAATCTATATTTATAAGTTTCCTTTCAGGGTACATATATCTTTCCAATTCTCAGTACAAGAAATAAAGATAAAACATCTACAATTTTCAACTATGTCTTCCTACAAAATTGAATTGGTCATTGACCACCTACATTTCACTTGTCTGTGACTGCCGCCATGACTCTCTCTATATATAGATTAAGAGATAATCTTGGAAAACCATTAGGTACAGAAATAATTTATGAAGAGATATTCAACAAATGGGGTCTAGCTAGAGGCACGGGCGTGAAGGATCACGTGGAACTGTCTTTGATTTCTTTTATCAAAGACGAAGAAATTATATGTGGCCGAATACCCCCACACTTTTTATTGAACAAGCAAGATGGTACCCACTTGAAAATTGAAACCAGAGAAATGTGTACAGTTCTACACCAAAAGGTTAGCATTACATAGCTGGCTTGTTTATTGTGTTCCAGACACGCTTGAGACATCTCATGTGTACTACATTGTGATCAGGAAACTGATCTCTAGTCTACCTTTAAGAAAATGGATAAGGCTATGAAATTTTCAACAGCTAAGTGCAGTATTCTCTAAATGCTTTTTTTAGTAATAGAAATATCCTTTATGAATTGTGGGGTATAAGAAACTTGGAATTAGACATCCTTCTTGAGCTCAGTTAATTATTGCAATCTGACAAACATAGTAGCAGAAGAAAATTGAGACTTCCACGTATTAATCCTCTTAACATTTCTGTGAATGTGTTGTGTTATTTGTTGACTTGCACACCTTTCCAAATGGTCCGTAATGGTTGAAACATGAAAACATGGTTGGTATACACTTTATAACTGTTCTAAATCCAACATAGGCTGCTATACATACATTGCAATAAGAGTGCAACAGCCTATATCATGGAAATGTTGTTTGATGTGGAAAGCGTTCTGATTAGGACCAGTGGTATGATTATTCATAGGTGATAGGTCCAATCTAGTCTTGATTGAAATCTCTCTCATATCTGGCTTACATTAGAATAACATAATAAAAAAACGGCAAAAATTTCGGCTTTTGGCTTTCAACATGGGGCTGAAAAAAAAAGTACAGTGATAGGATATCCACGATATGACCATATCGAATGACACATTTTACTCTTCTTTTTTTTTTTTTTTTCTGAATGTGGCATTTGACAAAAGAACATCACTAAAATAAATCAGGAATTTTTATTATTTCATATTGTAAATTTGTCGTTGCTTCATCACTGAATTAATTGCCTACCAAGAACTGGAATTCAAAAGGAAAGGGTTAAAGCTCATATTATTGCTAAATATATTACTACTACCAAACTCACATTGTACAAGGTCGTGTTACTGGTATTAGTTATCAAGGAATTGTGTCCTGTAATAAATTTTTATATAGGCACATGTAATAATTAACATTCTTTCCTATCCAGATTCAACTGTATACTTGTTTAGGTAGATTATTCCCTGAAAACCAAACACTTGAAATCTCTCCAAAGAAATATGCATTCATGGCTTTGTGTAGTGAGTATTCAAAACTGGGGTAAAAAAACAAGAGACGAAGGAATGATATTGTATTATTGTAAGTGACTAACCTATGCATCACTTCTTCATAGTAAACCCTTTTAAAAGAAAGACTTCCAATTTTTAATTTTGGGATATGGAATTGTTTTATTGGGGAAAACAAAATTTACCAAGGATTTATTGAAAGTTTTGTATTTTATATACATCTCATATTTTAAAAATAATTTTCTGAATTTTTAAACTAAAACTTAAAAATTTTACCAAGAAAAAAAAAACAAAAAAACCAAAGGTGATTACAGGACCGGTCCTGAAAATTCTTTGGCTCGGGACGAAGTGGAAAAAATGGACCCCTACGACACATTTTTTTTGAAATACAAATAATATTAAAATTAAGAGATGGAAAAAACGGGCCATTAACACACAAATTTTTTGAAATATAAATAATATTAAAATTAAGAGATGAAAAAAATGGGCCCTTAACACACAAATTTTTTGAAATACAAATAATATTAAAACTAGGAATGAAAAAAATGAGCCTCTAACACACAAAAAATGGATCCCTAACATACAAATTTTTTGAAATACAAATAATATTAAAATTAACGGATGAAAAAAATGGGTCCCTGACACATAAATTTTTCGAAATACAAATAATATTAAAAATAAGGGATGAAAAAAATGGGTCTCTAATACACAAATTTTTTGAAATACAAACAATATTAAAATTAAGAGATGGAAAAAATGGGTCTCTAACACACAAAATAGGCCCCTAGCACACAAAATAGACCCCTAACATAGGTTTTATTTTTATTTTATTTTTTTAATAAAAAATTTTACTTAAACTACCGGCCCAAAAAATTTTGGACCCTGGATGGAGGCCTTGCTGGCCCTGCCCCAGGGCCGGGCCTGGGTGATTATTATTGGCTCCAACAAAATTGCTCTTGGTCCCTACTAGCCAAGAGCAATTATCAAACTACCCTTCTCCACCTCCCCTATCTCCATTCTTATCTCCCTCTTTCTCTTTCTTTATTCATTCTCCCTCTTTTCTCTTTTTCCTCTTCCTTCTCTTCAAACTTTGCACTCACATGCTATCAGGTATTTCTTTTTTCGTTTTTGTAGTCAAAACAAAATCATGATTTTGTTGTGCAACAGGTTTTGTTACACAACGGAATCAAATTCTATTATTGCACAACAGAATCTTGGTTCGGTTGTTTAACAAAACCTGTTGTACAATGGGATCGTGATTCCTGGAAAAAAAAATGTAAAACAAAAATATGATTGCATTACAGATCATACCAAGGAATCACACTTTTGTCCCCCCCCCCCCCTCCATAACAGGATCATGGTTTTGTTGTGTATTTTTTCCCCACACCAAGATGCACTACGGAATCAATATTCCACTGCATAACAGGGAGGTGCGAAAATTGTGCACAATGGAATCACAATTTCGCTGTACAAATATACATGATTGTATTGTAATTCTATTGTGCACCATTGTCACACCCCTATTATATTGTGGAATCACAATTCCATAATACTTTTCGATGATGGATAATTTTGAAATTTTAAGGAATTGTAAGGGCCAATAGCAATCCAAAACAAATTAAAGAACACCACGTCTTTTTTATGCTTCAGGTGGCCCATTCGAATATCCAACAAAGTTCTTGAATAGGCCCACTTATGAGGGGGAAAACACAGAAGAAAATGCCCACTTTGGTATTGGGTTGGGCTCGCTAATTTATGATGGGTCAGAAACAGTTCTATTAGTTCTAAACGACGTCGTAAAAGCCACGAACTGTGCTGCGTAATTTTGACAGAGAGACACAAACCCTAGAACTTGATGCTCAGATTCAGCTTCTATCTTTGAGACGAGGTCGTTGATTGATATGACCAACAGCACATCTTCGAAAAAGCACGGTCAAGATCAGCCTGAATTAAGTGGTCCTACCCCCAAATCACAGCGAACCAAAATGGGCAAATCCGAAGACAACGATAAGAAGGTAACCTTGTTTCGATTCAAATTCGGATAAAACCCGCAACCCCATTTTCCAAATCGCCAAAATAACGGTTTCCCCCAAACCCTGCGCTTTTGGGACTGTGTAAAGATTGCAGCTTGTTTCTGCTATTGATTCAAATTCGAAACTTTGATTTGGAACCCTCATCCAGCATTACAAGGATCTTAAAGTCACTTTGCAGAACTTCAAATATGATTTTAGAATGTCATACAACGTGAAAACAAATTCCTGTATATGTTTTACTAAAGTAGGTTTTGTGTTGATTGTACAAGTATAACCATTTCTGGGTTTTGTGTAGAACTTAGGTAAGAAACTCAAAGATGTGGAAATAAGCATTCCAATAGTGTATGGGAACATAGCATTTTGGCTTGGCAAAAAGGCTAGCGAGTAAGTATCCTACACTACCACCAATTGGTCTAACGTTTAGCTTGAAGTCACTAAAATGTGTCTTTTTAACAAAGAGAGTAAGTGAACATATTTATGTTATGCAAGGTATCAGTCGCACAAATGGACAATATATGTTCGTGGAGCAACCAATGAGGATCTTGGGACAATAATAAAGCGTGCTGTTTTTCAGTTGCATTCTAGTTTCAATAATCCCACACGTGTTGTGGAGTCACCGCCTTTTGAATTGTCAGAGTCAGGATGGGGAGAATTTGAAGTTGCCATCACACTTTATTTCCACAGTGATGTTTGTGACAAGCCTTTGAACTTGTGAGTTGTTGGGTACTGCTTTGGATTTAGTAGCTGGCTGCCTGGTTATTGAGCCTTTTGTTCATACTCTGTGATTTCTTGATTCAGTGTAGAGGTTCAAAATATGCTCAAAAATACTTAGGGTAGGTAAAATGGCAACTGAATTTCTAGCGTGTTTCAATCATCAACCAACAATGTGCTTGTGCTTCTGAAACACTGCAGGAGTGGAGCTCCATACCCTGCTAAGTTTAGTTAGATAGATACAGCAATTTGATTAGAGTGCTTCATTTTTTTATTAATGATAAGCTTGGATGACTATACAAATAACGTCTATTTTGCTAGCTACTAAGTTTTGTAACAGTATGCAGTTTATCTATGGCTCAAGTGCTTGCAAACCATTTTTTGTGAATGTCAAAACAATTTCTGAATCTTGTATTTTATTGAAGAGTAATATATATACAGATATCATCACTTGAAGTTGTATCCAGAGGATGAAAACAGTTCCATGTCCACAAAGAAGCCTGTTGTTGTGGAGTTTTATGATGAGATAGTTTTCCCTGATCCTTCTGAGGCTTTTTTAGCTCGTGTGCAAAATCATCCAGCTGTTAACTTGCCAAGATTACCTGCTGGACTCACCTTGCCTCCTCCCTGTATGTTTCGTAGCAATTACCCCTGTTATCTGCAGCTTTCCTTTTTCCATGCCTGAGTTGAAAGAACTTGTAAATGCAGTACCTGTTGAGGATGCAAGTAAAAGGAGGAAAGGTGATACCAAAGATCATTCCTTAAGTCAATGGTTCACAAATTTCTCAGAAGCGGATGAGCTCTTACAGCTTGCAGCAGCTCGTCAGCAGGTATGTATGACAATACTTTATCATATTTAAAAGTATATAATATTTGTGGATGTCAAAGATATTGTTAATTGTTGATGCCTTGATGGTATATTTAATGAATCTGAATGAGCCATGACAGCAAGCATATGCTTGCATCTTTACAAAATAGAAAGTATGTATCATACATGCTCACCTGTTTGGCGGTTTGTAATTACCACCCTAGCAATCTAGATTATAGATGCACTGAATAGTTTCTTTTTAGAGAAATGTGATAGCAATACCATCAAGATCTGTGATCTTGATGCAAGGTTAATGTTTTATTAAAAATGAAATGTATAAGGATTTTTGGAGATTTTTTTTTTCTTCAAATTTTCTGCACTTCAGAACATATACTTGGACTGAGACTACTGTTCTATGCTCGGGAGTTTAGTTGTGTTTGTATGATGTTTATGGCCTTTTTTTGTTGATTAGTTGAACTTGAAATAACTATGTCTTTGAATTATTAGGACAGAATGCAGAGACATTTTTCTTAATTTACATTGTTGGGTGTACTGATCTATGCATGTAAGGGATTCTGATTTGTAAGTAAATGATTTAATTCAACTTCTAAAGAAAGGGGAACCAGTGGAAAGGGATGGGGAGGGGAGAGAGAAGACAGATAAGATGGTGTGTTTGCTGATTAACATTATTTTAGTTTTATTTAGTAGCCATCATGTTGTATCACTTCTGCTTGTTCATCATTAAAGGATTTAATTAAGGCATCCATTATCATCAATATATTGTGGGTTCTATGTGTTCTAATCATGTTCTATGTGGGGCATGAATATTTAGAATGCACATCATAATGCAATTTTAGAATAATAATAAATAACTGACAAGACTAAAGTATATGAAGTTATTTTCATCCAAATCACTGACCCTTGTCAGTATGCTAAATTTCTTTTTCCTTATATTTTCTTGATCAGCCATTGACTGTGTGGGTTAGTGTTCACTTGTGTATTCCCACTATGCTAGTAAATTACAAGGAGGACCTGAGAGAGGTGGTTGACCTTATTTTCTTGTTGGCTAAATTGCATATATGTTTTATTTGAATGTTCTATCATCTCAATCTTGTAAGGGTTCCAATTGACAGCTATTTTGTGTTTCCAATGGGTTAGGTTCAAGCTCATATTGCTAAACTCAGACGACAGATAAGCTTGATAGATGGACAGCATCAGCAGTTTAAATCTTCTTCTGACCAGTAGATGTACAATTAGGATCTTTGAGGTTTATTTTCTAATTACTTAGAGCAGAAGAATGGGATGATTATATGCTTCTAATTAGCTAGTTGTTTCTTCAGCTGTATTGTAACTTATTTCAATTTTTGTCTGCGGTGTTGTAATGTTAGTGTACCTTCTGCCAATAATAAGCGGCCCAATGTGTATGATTTCATCATAAAAGTGAAAGATGCTGTCCTTTTTATTTCTGATAATATATATTCAATACAGCTATCAAATTTAGATAGATATGTTGACAGCAATTAAAGACATGTTTAAATACGTAATTTAATTAAGCATTTCTTAACAAGTCTTTGTCAAATAAGAGCATATTTACTATTCGTGAGCTTGGCTTAAATCTTAATTAAATAAGCTAAAAATAGAATAACAGAAGTCACTTTACAATTACAACTAATTATAACAAATTTTGGAAAGTATCAACTTAGGACTTGGAAGTTTATAAATTTTGTTATTGTGAAAGTTTATTGTAAAGTTTGTAATGTTTTATAATCATATATATAACCTTCAAAAAAAAAATCTATAATGTTTTATAAAGAAAATCATTGAGTAGTATTTTAATTAAATTACAGTGGTACTTTCAACAAGGTTTTGTTTTTAATTTATTTTTCAATAGTTGTGAAAGTAATATCTTGATGATTAGTTGATCATGAATTTAAATATAAAAATAATCTCTAGAAAAAAAAAATCAAGTCTTACATCAATTAAAAATAATGATAAAATATAATATATAAGAGGGGTACATTTTATGAGTTAGTTTCTGAGATTGAATTAGATTTAAACCAACATTTTAAGATAATATAAGAATTTATTCTAGATCTATTTAATATAGGCTAATCATCATATCATCTGCATACCAAATTATACTAAAATACAATATGTAAATGGAGAATAATACTCACCACAAACCCAAGTTCTAAGAGTCTCCTTGTACATGTAAGAATAAAATTACCTACAATTATCTTCTCTTGTATGTTTGTATAGTGAGAAGCCTTCTTGCATCTCAATACCTTTAGTTTGTTTGTTTTTTAAATAGATTATAAGATACTCAACGAATAATGATACATGTGGATTTTTTTATATATAAATGATACATGTGGATTTGAGTCTAGGTTCAAGTATTTTCTAAAATGCACATGAGAACAAGTTCCAAAATAGCCAACCCAAACCCTACTTGCTATCATCCCTAACATTTGGAAGGCACAAAAGGTGTACAGAATTACGTAGGTTAAAGAGTTAATAAAATGAGTAGTTGAGGACTTAAGGTGGTAAATAAGTGTGCAATGTGCATCATGAAAACAGCATACTTTTCAGCTCTAGGGAAAAAAGAAAAAGTATACTTTTCTCTTTTGAATTGGTAATGTATTGAAGTAGCATGGTGAGGGAGAGTACGGTCCATTTAAAGGCTGGCATTACATATACTTTGGGTGGGTAATATGGTAGGAGTAGACCTTAGGGCTTGCCGTTAATGGGAAAATCCAACTTCCAGCTGTTTTATTTTGGTGGGTTTTGTAATTCTAAGTGAGGCTCCTACATTGATGTTCTTTTGAGAAGGTACAATGAGCTGACCAAAAATTACCAAGTAGTTAGCAGGTACATTGGTACAACAACGTAATGCATGACATATTAGCCAAGGAATGGCATTTTGCTACGTCGGTTAGTAGAAAATAATAATTTGTGGGAAAATTGGCAATTGGGCCCCAATTCGCACTACCCTGGTCATGGACATAGGTTTTTGCTTTTGTTGTGCCAGCTGTTGAGGACAATTCAATCTATTATATTTTGTTATAAACTAAAACAAGTACGCACTCAACGAAAATTAATGTTTGCTGCTTAATTTGGACAGAAGCTTTGGAATTGGATAGCATAAGACTCTTAGAATAGTAGGAACAAACAAGAGTCTTATCATAGAATTGACATATAACTGGCATCTTTTTTCTATAAAAAAATTCTTATTAAAATAAAAATCATAGTATAGTCATCCTCTTAAAACCAACAAGTGATTGCTGAGTAGTAATAAGTTCATATTCCTTAAACAAGTGATTAATAGTTAAATTTAACTCTTGTGTATAGAAAAAATGTAGTTAAGAAAGAACATTTTATCTTCTTAAGTATCTTCAAATCTTTGGAAAAGATAACCAGGTAAAAAAATAATAATGATACTCTAAAAATTATAAAAAAAGTAATAATAAATCATCATATTGTTACACATGAATTCTTAGGATGTGTTTGTTTTATGTTCAAATCTATTGACATGCACTCCAATGCATCGTTTTGTGAGAAGTGAAAACTTGAACATACGTTTGAACCTTTTTGAACGGATAAACAAAGATACACTTAGATGATACATTCGAATTTCGAAGGCAACTCAAGAAGAATTTACAATTTTGCAGAACACTAAGAAGAGCACGTTGTTGTGATTCTAAAAGAAACAAATAAAGGTGGTGTGTTGTGGCTAGTGAGCTATGACGTTGGTTCCATTGGAAGGTTAAAAATTTGAGGTTAAATTAGGCGAGTGAGTAAAGATGGGCGTTTTCAAGTGGTTGGAATGATCTCACAGAGCCTTAGCAAGTGGATTTTGGGGGCAAGAGTAACATGGCCTTCATGTGCCAAAGTAAAGGTCAAGTTTCCATCAACTTAAAAGAACATCCCCTTCTTTGATTTGCTCCTCAGAGCACCGCATTTTGGTGAAAATGGTGGGCCTTAATTTCAACTCTCTCTCTCTCTCTCTCTCCTCTTAATTTTAAATCCATCTCTTTCTCCAATTAATCTCACTCACAGAACATAAAAGAATCAGTCCAAGGAAGGCGACATCCGTTTATCTGGTTTCCCATGTACACCTTACCTTACACTGTAATATATGTACATTTCAAATGGTACGTACCAATATCCTTACAAACAAACCGACACAACTATCCAATATTTCCTCTCTTTTTTCTCCACCTTACTTTTTCCATCACATCTATTGCCATGACTAGCCTTTGTGAAAATTCACTCTACAGTATAGCAAATCCATAAAATTCCTCACTTTCTTCTTATGGTCCAATTTCATAAGGACATGAATAAAAGCACTGTATGGTTTATACTTATATCATGAATTTAATGTATGGGTGCTGAAAATACGAAAATAGACTTGAGCGGGGTATTTTAACCATAGATTTTAATTAAACTAGGCTAATTTACACTTTTGAGTTAGGCACTTGAATTTGTGCTTGTGAAACCATGTTATATATGTCCTACTAATTAGCGAGTTTGGCATTGAGAGGGACACAAAAGTGCAAAACAGATCACTAAAATGCCGGACACTCCCGTATACGAGTCACTGAATATTAATAAGATCACTTTATTATTGTGCGCATAGGAAACATGCTAAGGTAACAAAGCAAGGTGGTGCAGGTTAAACCTAAATAGTGGTGCGCATTGATATAATTTATGTCTTATTATACTTATATATACTATTTAGTGGTCATGGTTTAGGCAGGACCACATGGGAAGCCCTGCATTGTTGAAACACTGATTTCTAAGTGCACTAACCATTTTGTCCAAGTACTTGACCAAGCCTAACGATCAATTCCAATATATCATGTTGCATGGTCCATGGGAATCTAAATATACAAGCAGATCTCTGTCAATGGATTGAACATTGAACTATAATGTTGGGATAATGGGATTGATGCCAAATCATGATTCCAAACCTTAATAAGTTTACGACTCTTCCCCACTTGTATAAGAGGCTAAGACTTCATCATTCTCACTATTCATGAGTTTTCAATTACTTTGTTATTATACATTGAGCCTATCCCTGTATAGTTTTTCCACCAATAAATACGAATGTCTTCTATGAAAAGAACTAACCAACCAACCACGTTGTTTGAGCATGACAACTTTAGGTTCACATCAGACAGCTTAGCTAGCTTGTTATGCATGATTTGTTCTAAATTAATTTGTTTAATAAAATCAGAATAGCTAGATAGGGATTAATTAATAGGTTAAGTCGAATATTTAACTATTATAATCAAATACTTGTGCATGAAATTGGAAGGTGATGAAGCATCTTCTAGGAAAACACATCTTACTAGAGCATCATTTTTTTCTCTCTCTCGCTGAAAAGCCTAAGAAAAATTTATACAAGCTCCTAAATCTCATTGGTTTAAACTGAATTGAATGTGTTATCCTTCTTCACTAGCTTTGACAGTTCTGTTATTTCAATTAATTACACTGTATAACCTTTGGTCTTTGGGGTTTTAATCTCCCCTTCCCTTATCCATCCACGTTATTGTAGTTACGAATTCTGAATCAGCAGACAACTTGTAGAGTTCGGCACTCATGAGTTACGATACTGAAGTGTGACGCACGTACTATTTTGCATTGTGATGTTTGTAAAGAATTTTTACGGAATTGAACTTAATTAAAAAAATTATATAATTCATATAACTTTTGGAAAATGTTGCATGGACTGCACGACTCCATGTTCGTCTATAAGCCAGGGAGATAAAGACAGAGAAATGTAGCCATGACAAGTTTTCCATGTGATAGAAAAGAGAGAGAGAAAAAAAATTGATAGATGATGATTGAGTATTTGTAAAATAGTAGTAGTGTTCATATATATCACCAAACATGATTTTTTTGTAACCTAGTTTGTTAAAATAAATTGTATGATCAAATTCACATTGGAGTGATAAAAAATTATTAGGTATATACTACATTGAGCTATTTATCCAAAAATACCTAATCAGTGGTGGTCGTTCGAATTCGATGAAATGGGCGAGAAAAGGATGTTAGTGTGTAGGCTATATTTTTTTTGAAATATTTAAATTATTTCACTTGATCTTGAAGGTAGAGTAATGATACTGAGGCCAAAACCTGTAAAGTATAAATATCACTGCAACATACACATGGGTTTCTGTTTCATGAGTCACGTATCAGTCCTCACTTACTCGTCAGTATCACAAGCCGAACAATCAGAAAGGCCAAACCATCACTAGGACCAGGTTGTGCCCATGATTCCATAGAGCTAGATTGTGCAGGATTTCATAGAAAAATATTCTTCCAAATTCCAGTCACTTCTTCATACAGTCGCATATCATTAATTTACACTCTTAAGTCTTAAGATAACAAATTGTGTTACGTAAGTTTGTGTTGTAAGTGGTGTTAGCAGCACCAAGATAAAATCTAAAAGTCTTATTTATGAGGGATATGTGCATATCAAAATAAATGGTTTCATATTTATTTACCAAATTCAGGAGAGTCTATGTAAGCCACATGTTTTTTGAACCAGATCTTCAGTAGCCTTACGGAATTGAAAATTATTATCTGTTTCCATCTTAAAAAGTGACGTATAGTTTAAAAGTAATAATACTCTTTCATGATTGTTAATTTTGTCACTTTACAATTAGATAGAGAGAAGAGAAAAAAACAGTTGTTAATTCAAAAAGGTTTACAAATATGTGGGAATTCATTATTATATGAAAAGAAGAGAAGTCTACGCAGAATAGAAGAGTTGTTAAAGCAAAATTAAAGTTGAAATATCATATCATCAAATACTATGCTATCCAAAAATTGAGTCAAAAAAGAAAAGAAGACAGGCGGGTTTTAAAAAGTGTTTTTATAGGGTGTGACCTCTAAGCATGATCGAAGGAGCAAGAGGAGGAATAATAATGACCAGTGTTCGACATTAATTAAGGATTAAAATAATAAAAAAATTATTACAAAATTCATAAAAAAAAAGCGTAAAAAAATTTATAAATAATATAATTTTACACATTTCAATAAGAAATTTTTTTTTTTATTTCTTAATCATTGTCTTAAGAACATTAACTAATATTTGTCTAATAATATTAATAATAGTTTGGAAGGAAATGGTGAAAGAAAGAAAATGAGTTGGGGTGAATTAATAAGGGTTGAAAGCAGACAGATA
>PYAF01000648.1:845438-860234 GCA_007407185.1 Glycine tomentella | reverse complement strand
GAATTGAAGGTGTACTAGAGAGTAACTGGGACCATGTTGTCGTGAGGAGGACCAACATAGAATAGTACAGCCAATGGGTTTGGCTCCCACCATGTCCTTGCACAAATACACAAACCCCAAAACACCCGTGGCCTGTCCTTTAATTTGCCTTCTGCCCCACACCACCCCTCACCCCTTTCCACCCTCTCCATAAGTACCCCCTCCTCAATTCTCATCACCACCACACTCTCTCCTCATAATCCATCTCTCAAGTCACAACTCAACTCAACCCTTTAACACACCAACCGCCACAACCTCAAAAATGGCCATTAGAAAACCAAACAAGCTTCCCCAACATGCAGTTTTGAAGCAAATTCTAAAGAGGTGTTCGAGCCTAGGAAAGAAAAACGGGTACGATGATGATGGGCACCCAGTTGATGTCCCAAAGGGACACTTTGCTGTTTATGTTGGCGAAAACCGAAGTAGGTACATTGTGCCAATCTCGTTCTTGGCTTACCCTGAGTTCCAATCACTCCTTCGACAAGCTGAAGAAGAATTCGGTTACGATCACGAAATGGGCCTCACTATTCCTTGTGATGAAGTTGTCTTCAGGTCTCTAACATCCTCGTTAAGATGAAACAAATTACAAGGACGTACGAGGTTTATTTATATACAATATGATGATTCTGACTGAAGAGGATGGCCAAGAGGAAGCACACCACTTTTTGCTTCTTTTTTCTCCCTTCGTCGTTGCCATTTCATTGGCCTTCGCCTTTCATTAATATTCTTCTTCATTAGCTCTATTTTTAAAATCCATCTCTCATTTTTTTTTCTTTTTTTGTGGGTTTGTTCGAACAACCTGTCATGATGTCAATTATGTGACTCTAACCTTGTTTCCATGAATATTTCATGGGTAGAAAATTGTACAAAGGTTTCAAGTTTTCCTCGCAGAGGTTTCTAAATAATATATACCCTGTGAGAGAAGTTCTATGTCAATGAAAACATGTTCATTTATGTTCTAATGTTCTATACATCCATTATCTCACCCTGCCTCCTATACCCTCTCATTCCATTCCTGGCTGAAAATTATTTGCAGTGGATAGAGCAAATTTTCAGTAACGTACATTATTTGTATATCATGTTTATTTTATTTCTTTGAAATTTGAATTTTTTAAGAAAAAATAATGTTAGAAGAACTTTATTCGCTTAAACTAGTCCATTTAATTCAAATTGAATTAATCAAAGTCTGAAAAGGAAGATAAAGTCGTGGTGAAGGATTACAAGAAAAGAGAAAAGAAGAAAAAAATAATAACAATTGTTATTACAGTCATTAAAGTTAAAGTATTAGACTCATAAATTCTTAAGATATTAGGTTTTTCATAAAAGTAAATAAAGATAATGGGCCAGTACCTATGTTGTACGGATTATCTCGGAACGGCTGGGCTTAACCTTTCAATTATCCCAACTAGAAAAATGAAAAAAGGCCATCACTTTGTAAGATTCCCCTGGTATTACGTATAGTAATTATATTATATATGGACACTTATTAATTACAAATATTTGATTAATATTCATTTTTTAAAAAAATATCTTCTTTATCTCACTACATTTTCTATAATTCATTATTTATTATAAATATTTTATTTATATTCATCATATTTTTAATATAATCTATTATGTTTTTATTTTTCTCTTTTTTATCTCTTTCTCTTTAAAGTATCAAATAGAGCATTCACCCATCATTTTAGCAGGAATAGATATACATTGTCGTACAAGAAGCAAAATGATGATGGCAATTTTTCTCATAGTTTAATTTGTGATTTGCAAATAGTTTTTCAAACCATCAACGTGTAACTTCGAGCATGATATCAAATAAAAGAAAATCATATATTAAGGAAGATTAACTAAAAAAACGCCTACAAGTTCCATTCACTTATCAGGGGAACGTTCATATGTTAAATGTCTTTCGTAGAATCCTATGTAAAATTATCCAAGCACCTTGTTACGAATTCAATCCTAATAACTTATTCAAACGTTAAAGAGGCTGAAATTTTTAAGAATAATTATTTAAATTTAAACTCAAATACATTCTATGCATGGATATATATAAATTTACTTATCCTTTCAATGATCATCCCTTATAAATGATTCCTTGTTTTAGTTCAAATTCAAAAATATTTTACGATTAAAGTAATTACCTTAATAATTAATATTATAAGAAAAACCAGAAAAGCCGTTGGATTGGGAGGACCATGGTTTTAAGCCAATATGTGCAAAGTGGTTGTTAATGATGAAGACAGGGCATAAATGATGTTTGTGGCCTAGGGCAGGCCTCTGATAATAACCCTGGAAGTACCAGCCTTACAATCCTTTCTCTCAGCCAAAAGCTGATACACTTTTTTACATGGGTTCGGAAGTTGAAAGAGACCAAAAAACTGCCTAACTGTATTACATTTATTTAATTCAACATCAATAGCTTAATTGTACACTCAAGCAGTCCTCCATATTTTGTTGCAATAAATTAGTCTATCAACTTTTCCCCCCTAAAGTTCTCTTTTTCCCTGAAGTCCTCTCTCACTCGTCAAGTAAAAGATTACATATTCTACAAAAATTATGAAAATGCAAAGGCAAAATCTCTTTCCTTTATATTTAATTATTATAAGAACAAGTTGCAGTTTTATGGATATTTTTAGCATTAATTTTAAAGTTTTACATTAATAAATTATATTCACCTTTAACAAAAAAATTTATTAGACATATTATTAATAAAATTATTTCTTGATGATTTATAGATCATATAAATAAAATACCTAACTTTTATATTACTGAAAACTAACAATAAATTTTTTTTATGATGAGACGACAATACTAAACACACTAATGAATTTATATTTAAATTTTGTCATGTTATGAAATAAAAAAATATGAATTCTTTTTTTTATTGACACCAAGACTTGGATGAATTATGCTTCAAAAGTTCCACCTCAAACCAACTTTATCTGAAGACACATGCCAAAAATAAGATTGAAAGTAACTGGTTTTTCCTTTAGCAGGAGGACCAGTAGAGAAAATAAGGGTGTCTGTGCTTAGATGGTCCTCTCTGTATTATTATTAATGCTTCCTTTTTCTTTCTTTTGGTTTGAACCACAAAACACTTCTGACACTCGCAACTCCTCTTGTAAGTTATAACTTCCTAGCTAGCCAACTTGGCAACTCCCTTAGCACCAAAAGATCATGTCTTCTCCTTCCCACAATCCAATTTTTTATGTCCCTCTTCAGAATAAATATCTTCGCCACATAGCTCTCTTGTCCATGCCTTTGTTTTCTCTCTCTTGAGGTCGTTCACAAGTACACATGAGGGTTTGATTTTGTCTGGACCATAAAATATTCAATCAATTTCAAGAAGCCAGTAGTTCAACTTCAAACAAAATGCAAGTTGGGACTTCATTATGTGGCGAGAGGAAATTGATCGATTTTTCAAATCTCATAGTTTCAAGTGATAAAAGAAATAACTTCTGTATTAGTTTAAAAAAATTATACTAAGCTTTACATCAAACTTGAAAAATATTGAACAATTTTACAAACCATTGTTCAAACATAAGTTAATTACATCTTTCTTTGTTTTTCATTATTTAATATCTATTAGTTTCTATCTGCAATAATGCATTTCTACTTTGCCCTGTACTTCCCTGTTAATTTGCTAATACATCAAATTCCCAATATAGAATAATTCAGGGTGTTATTATCTATTTCTTTAACTATGCTAGCATTTGAGATCTACCGTATGCAATTTCTCTGCTGAAAATTTGTCCCTAGAGTGCCCCACCCATGTGTTCTCTGCTATTTCGTGGAAGGTTCCCATCTTGAACTATTATCTTAGAAACAGATTAAGAACCAGACCGGTAATTTCAATCAATGTTACCTTTTTGTTTTGTATTAGCAATTAAGGATCGAAGTCAAATATTATTTGAATAATTTAATATTAATTTATAGTATTAATCATTTGTATCCAATCACTTAGTTATTAATGATCATGAGCTTTAGCCTCCTTTTAACAAAAAAGAAAAAAAATTGAAAATTAAATTTAGACACCCACAAATTTAGTGTATTTATAGTAAAATACTTTGATATTTATTTTTCGGTTAAACTTTAAATTACTCAATATCTTTTTTTCCTATTAATTAGAGGATCAAAACAAAAAATAATAAAGCACATTAAACACTATACGAGTGATTGGTGAAGTCTTTATTTGATGAGCTTTATCCTCCTTTAAACAAAAAAGAAAAAAATAGTCATTTGAAAACTAAATTCAGATACCCCACAAATTTAGTGTACTTATAGTAAAGCACTTAGGGATCAAACACTATAGCGGTGATTGGTGAAGTCTTTATTTCTTATTCTCTTACTTTTATTTTTTTTTTCTTATTCTTTATTTGTTTAATTAAAGGGAGGGGGGGGGTCGTTCGAGCTCTCAATTTTTATTTTATTTTATTTTATTTACTTATTTGTTTAATTTTTGTGATCACTATTGACGATGGGCTAAATACAATGAAAATGACCTAAGAAAAAGATGGAATGTGGGGTGTAAGTATAGAGAAAGCGTGTTGGGCTGCCAAGACAAATTTGAGAGAGATGGCACCAATTAAGATATATCATAAATATTACTCATTTTGCCTCATCTTATCTGTCATTTTGGGTGTTTTAATTGTTTCAGAATACTTATCACTTTAAAGAATCAAGATAATATTAACTATTTTTTAAAATAATATCTTCATTCATAGGTATCTCACATAAATACTTATATTATATAGTTCACGGGTACATTCTAATTATTTTAATAAAGATATTTGTGTAAAAAAAATTATTTATTATAATAACTTGTGTTGTTAATATTTTAATCTTGCTCGGTAATTTTATTTTAGTCATAAATGTTAGTCTTAAAAGTGGGCATCCAAATACTATTTTGAAAAAGGAAATCAAGACTTTTGCTAAGAGTCTTAGACAGCGTTTTATCTGACATTTTTAAGAGTTTAAATTTTACTTTAAATTGAAGTTAAAATTAAAAAAAAAAGAGAGATTTTCAAATCTTATATTAAAGTTGTTTATAATTTTATAATTTTATAATTTTTTTGAAATTTTAAAGTACTTTTAATGTCTAATAATATGTTCTTGGTTGGATATAGATATTCAAAATATTAAAAATAAGAGGGGGAAAGAGAAATAGAAGACATAACTTTTAAAACTATCTTCTTTAAGGTTTTTGTTGATTTTTTTAAAATATCATTTTTTTATTCTATTTAATCTAACTTTTTTTCTTAAAAAACCTCAAATAAGTTAAGCCAAATACTATTTCATTTAAAGTGTAAATAAAATTCATTTAGCATTGCTTAATATCATGATATCAATTTTTTTAAAAGATTTTCTTGTCTAATCTTTAACCTTGTTTCCTCCCTGACTAATATCAGGTCGATCTTAACCTAATTCATAACTCGAAAGAACAGTACAACAAAACAGTTTTTCTATTCTATTTTGAGGGGGGACATTAAATGCACGTAAAAAAAAAGAGCAAACTCGTGTACTCAATTGTTTCACAAGAGATATAGCTTGTATTTAATTCAGTTTATATATTTAAAGAATAATTGTTTATTTTTATTATTTTTTATAAATATTTTTATAACTTTACTAAACATGTTAATAAAAAAGATGACAAGATAGGATTATTATCCAGTGATGACATATTTAATAATTAATAATTATTGTCAAGCGTATCTTATAAAAAACTAGGGAATATTCTATTGTTGTGGTCCTTGTATCAAAACTTTCCCATTTGGTCTCAGGTGCTAGTTTTATTGTTGAGGAAGAGAGAAGGGACAAAATTGTCTTCTCAAATCAAAAGTACGAATTCCATATCGGGTCCAACTGGTTTGGGGAAGTATAATGTCACCCGGAGTCACCTATCCAATAAATAAATAAATAAAATGCAATTGCTGACTGTGACTGAGGGGCAGGGCCACCGAATGTTGCGGTAGGAGGTGATCGAAGTCCTTACAATGATGGACCCCACCACAGAAGATGGTAAGTATTTGGTAGGTATGAGCAGCACGTGATAGACGCCCCACAACACAAGGGCATCACCACAAAAACTCTTTATATTAGCCTTAGGCCATCACATGACCTCTCTTCATTCACAAATCAAACACTAATGATCATATACGTAGAATGCATGAATGGCTCCTCACAACCGCAAAATGCATGCATTTTGATTATACATCAAATTATTATTATTCTCAAGGAGTTGTATTATATACCCTTATAGCATCTTTGGAATAATTATTCAATGAATAATAATGAATATATTGAAGACATAAAATGAGTATGGGAAAAGATTACTAAAAGAAGCCATACGATACGAAGATTTGGATTCATGGTTTTTTTGTGTATTCCATACGTTTAACAGAAGATCATGATAGATACATGTTCCTCTTTATATATATGATATACGTTGGTATATACTAATTGGTTTTGTTCAACAGAAGAGACAGAAACAGAAAATAGCATCTGAATGGACGAGGATAGAGTGTTGAACTCACTTCTTTTTCTCATTTCTCATTATTCTTCCATCTCTATCCCCAATCCTAGACTTTGTGTGTGTATGATGGAATTTTGTCATTCTTATTATACAAAAACTTGCTTTGACAGAATTTACTCCCTTGTTTATGATTGGATTCTTAATCACGAACAAAACTGTCATTAATTCTCGTTAGTTTGTATTAGAAGTTTGTCTCTCAGTAACTCGTTTCTTCTTGGTTGGAAAATTTAAAATATCTTGTATTATACCAAAAAAGAAACATTTCTTCACTTTTTTGTAAGAGAATATGAAAATAAATAGATTTGCAAACATCTCATATTACCTCATCTGATTAAAACAAAAGTTGTTTAATTTTTAGTAAGAGATCGTGTTTTATTTTATTGTTATTTAATAAAATTAAAAATACTAATATTTTTTAAGTTCATTCTTACTTTTTAGTATTTCTATATAGGAGGTAGATGAGAAATGTCATAGTCAAAACAAAAGGATGAATTAGTTAGCAATTGGCTTTTTTAAGTTATGAATATGTAATACCTTTATTTATTATGTAGAAAACATAATGTACCAATATTTTGAAATAGACTGGGTAGTAGATATATAAAAACTTTTTTATGTATCGTTATTAAATTAAACATTTAAGTATTTAAAAATCAAAACACTAATGATCAGAATAATGACCTTTTCATTATTGATAACACATAATTTACATATATAATAAATTAAATCTACATTCAACATCAATCAATATAAAAAGACCCAAAGTTTGAATACTAGAGACATGCCATTTGCAAATGCAGTGGATTGGGTGTGCTTAGCGAATGGATAGAAGTTAGATGTCTATTTTAGAAATGACAAGACCAAGCTCTCAAACCCAAATCAATTAATGACGCTTGCTTTCAAAAATAAGTTTTCGTGACCCTTTTAATAACGGAAATGTATACCCACTTTATCTTTTATATCTCCTTTTGCTTTTTGAGATAATCAGTTTGTTTATAAAATTAATATTTCTCGAATGATATTTTTTAGTATGCATAGACTTGAATATTAAATTCTTAACTGCATATTTAATAGACAAAATTATGTGTCAATCATATTAGATCATATTAATATATGATATATTTCTTTTTTCATTTCTTTTTTATTTTTCATTGCAATATTAATTAATTTTATTTTTTTATATCTCTTTTCCTTTTGCTTCATTCACTCCAAAATGGGGTGTATGTTTGTGAGAGTTTTTAAATTAAAAAATAAATAAATGGGGGAGGGCATGGACTTGTTTTACTTTTTATTGTCCCCTTTTAATATTTTACTTCCTTATATAAACATATATATCTTTTCAGAAAAGTTGAATCCTTTAGGCTTTAGCATGTGGGAAATGATAACATGGGGGCCCAACAGGAGGAAAAATGTTATGAAGAATCCAATTAATGAGAAGACAAGATCCATTGAGGCTGACCTAAGTAATGCTTTCCGTCGAAACAATCAGTTGGTCTCGGATTGGATACTTTTAGACCATCATTATTCAAAGACTCCCAGTGGGCCCTTTCTTTTTACTTTTTCTAATGTTCTTAGGCATAGACAGTAACGTCCTCATTAGAACAAGATCATTAGCCCTCAATCACTCTTGGCACAATTCCAAGCAAGATGCTAATCACAATGACAATGGGAACCCCACAATAATCCTTACCGTTTCAAACCACCCTCCAATAGAATTAAACATTTATGCATTATGTCTAGACATTAAATCATCGTATTGCTTTACCGTTTGCACAAGTAATTTGGGTTTTTTTTTCTGTCCTTAGTCAAAAATTACAAATTATATGTCTGTTGTGGTTGTTGATTCAAAATAATTTCACATACAAAATAATTTTTTTAAAATAAATCATTTTATTATTTGAGTCTTTTAAACAAGATTTAAAGTTTAGTCTCTGACTTAAAAATATAATCACAATTAAAAATATTATTTTATTTTAAAATAGATCAACCCCACAAGAGATAGATGGAGTGAGTATCAAATAAAAATCTCACATGGATCCCAATTACACAAAAAAGATGATCTTGCTTTACTGAACAAATCTATTGCCGTTAACAGCGCTCCAATGACTATGATGATCGGCTTAATATATGCATCTGTGCTTGCACATGCAGTACTTTATTCTTTCAAGATTAACAGTCTACATTGTCAGCAAAACAAACCCGTGATCCATGTCATGTTGGAAATTTAACATTGTGTTTTTCTCTTAAAAGTGAAAAAAAATATATATACTTCATTCAAAAAGAATTAAGTGAGTATGATGAGTGGAAAAATATATACGTACTCATTACTTTGTGGTGTCAACTGTGAAGCTTACTGTGATTTGTCGATTAACCTATTAATTAATATATACTACTCTCTCCTTTTGAGTTTTGGGTTCCCTGGCCTAACCCAACATTGACTATGAATAACTTTATATCAGCACTAAAGAGTAAATAATATAGTGATATGAAAATTGTCCAAGTACGGAGAGAACTAAAGCTGAACTGAATTGTTCGTTGATTGAGGGGGTCAAGCTCAAGAAAAACAATATTCAAAACAAGAATGATGGTAATTTAAATACCGAAAAGAAAATGGGAAGAGGGAGAGGACATGGCCTCCCACACACTAGAAGAGTCATCAGTCACTAACTAACTCATGCATCCATTCATAATGATAAAAAGTGAGGAAGAAAAAGCTTGGAGTAATCGATTTCATATCAGACAAAAAGAGAGTTAGAGAAAAAGCATACATCTGCATCAAATCATGGTGAATTGAACGAGTATGATTTTAGATTTTTATTCAATTCAATGTATAATTTTCGTGTTTCGCCTACTTAGATCCTGAATATGATATTTGAAAAGTCGGCATTACTTTTACTTTATTAGATAAAAATAGGATAAATCTTTATAGTTATAATCGTTTTAATTTTTCTTCTTTATGTCATTTACATATGATATATAACCCAATCCTTTCCGTTTGAGTCTATCGTGCTTGCTCAATTATTGCAAACATGAAAATTATTTTGGATAAAAGTTATTTAGATGGGCAAGCTTACGTCAAATCATATAGTTATCCGGTGTATGAAGATTTAAGACCACACATCTCATAAAAAATTTCCTTCAATATTTCTTAAATCTAGACGAAGGAAAAGTTGTCTTTTGATACCGTGTTCTTTTGAAAGAGATTTGCTATATTCTCTTAAAGAATCTTCTTAATAATTATCCAATTCTAGACAACGCTCATATAAATTTTAACGATTTAAAATTATAATTTAAAACTAAATCAAGGGTAGATATACCTTATTTATTTAGAGGGAAAAAATTATTTTAAAAAATTGGTAAAAAAGAGTAGATATTCAATATCTTCAAGACATTTTTAAAACAATATTAATAAAAGATTTATTTCAATTGGGGCCATTTATTTCTCAATGATAAAAAAATGATGGGGCTATTTTATAATATCATGTCAATCAAAATTACATAAGGTGCATTTGGTTGAGCTCAAGGTTTATTTTTTTTATGATATATAAGGTTTGTTGGACTTTTTTGAAAAGAAAGCACTAAATTTATACTATGTTCTTTTTAAGGTTTTGTTTTTCATTAAAAGCAGAATCTGAATTCTCTTTTGTTATTATTTTAATTAAAAAGTTCTTTTTTCTTAAAAAAAATTATTTCAAAAATAGTGTAATTTCTTGATCCACACTATCTTAAGAAATATACATCTCATTCTTTTTTTAAGGTATATACATCCCATTCTTGAATTATTTTTAAATAAGAAAATAACGTAAATTTATTATACATATCTTCTTTATTACTTCAGACATTTTTATTTATATTTTATATGACTTAATATTATTTTAGTCTCTAAATTTTTTAAAATTTCTATTTTTTAGATTCTTAAACTTATTTGCCATCTTTATGTGTATTTCTGTCATTAATGCTAACATGACTTGTCACATGTAAAACTTGATGATGCGACAATCATTAGTTTAAAATTTATTATCTTTTTAATTTTTAATCTTTAGATTTAAATGTAATTTTAATTTTTTTATTACTGAAAATTCATAATTGTGATACTTATATTTTAAAATATAAATATTTATCTTTTTTATTTTTTTAAAATTCACAATTTTAGTTCACCTAATTTAAAATAAAGATATTTAGTTTTATAAAATATGTAATTTTGATATTGTAAGTATTGACTTTTAAGAGACTAATGTAACTATGAAATATGTTAAACAAATTATGGGTGTTCGTGTGTTGGTTTAGATCGGTTTTGGTCAAATTTAGGATTCAACCCAATTAAATTTGATCAGTTCAGTTCGGTTCGATTTTCAGAAGAAAAAAAATTAAAACCCAACCCAACTCAACCCGTTCATGAACGGTTCTATTTGGATCACCGGGTTACCTATTTAATTTTTTTTAAAAAACTACTATTTTATATCACGATTCTTTCAAATATCTCATATAATTAACACAATATTATCAAATGTATGGAAATAGTAAAATTGATTCATTTAATACCATCAACATAATATTCTAAAATAGACTTATAATATAAATTAAAATAAAAGATTTTTGAATAAGATTTACTATAATAGTCTGAATCGCAATTGTTTCTTATAAATCAAGCTTTGTTATAATCAATTTTATTGCAACCAGATTTGTTGAAACAAACAAATAAACAAAATATGATTCATTAATATTATAAACATGTTAAACAAAATATGAAAAAAAAGTGAAAGCACTTGCAGTTTCAACACTTTGAGACTCAATATTAGCAGTATTTAAAGGCAAACCAAATAACTCTAAAAAATTAAACACAACCCTGTTAGCACAAAAATTAATTGATATTTTATACAAATATAAAAATGAAATAAGGGATTACATACATTCAATCTTTTCCACTTCATTTATTTCAACTTGCAAGTCATTAACATTTTGCTTAGTAGATCTAAGCCAATTTTGGATACAAATGAGAGCTTCAACACTAGTAGGATTCAAGGAACTACGAAATGAATCTAGAATTCTACCCCTTGTACTAAATGCAAACTTAGATAATACAGTAGATACAGGAAATACCAATATATCTCTAGCCATATAGGAAAAAATATAATATTTGAATTCCTTCAATTTTCACCAATTCAAAATGTCAAACTCAGGGTGGTATTCTTCAACATCATCCTCCAAATACCTATCTAACTCATTTGAGTTATATTCACTACTTTAAAGTTTTAAAGTGGAAAATATAACTCAAATGTCTAAAATACAAGATCCTAAACAGTTAGCTGAGTGACATGATTTATTTATATAAAACTGTGGATGATCAATTTAAGTCAATTGAGAACTTTTTTAATATTGAAAATTATTTCATTTGTTCCAATTTTTAGAAGCAATCAATAACTTTTTTAATTATAAAAGTCTGCAATTAAAACTTTTATAACATATGAATATTTTGTTGGTCCCAGGTGAACTAAATAGGGGGTGAATTGAGTTTTATAAAATAATTAATAATTTAAAATCAAACTCAAAACAATAACATGGAGATAAGAGATAAAGAAGACACAATCAATTTTAACGTGAAAAACCCAATTGGGTAAAAAATCACGAAGTCCAAATTGGATAATCAATCTAATGAACAACTCCACTATGATAATTTTGTGTACAAAAGTTCCTAATATCTGTGTTTCCTAGTGTACCCCTACACAACAATTATCCATATACTTGTTTCCCAGCAAAAAGCTCTAGTCTCAATTAACTAAGAATAGAGACAGACTAATATCCTAGTTTCCCAGACAGAAGTTGCACATTTCAATTTATCAAGAACAAAGACAAAACTGGTATCCTAATTTCCTATCTGCGACCTTTTCAAAAGTCAAGAAGAAGAATACAATAAAATAATTACATTTACACTTATATTCCTTAAGCAAATAGTATCTTTAAATCCTGATGAAGAGTTGAAGAATCAAACTTGCCAAATTTTTCTATATGATCTCAGAACAATTCTCTCAATGATGGAAACATGAACTCTCTAAAATTCTAATATTATTTGAAATGAAATGCATAAATGAACACCAAAATATGTTTATATTTATATTAATTTAAAGATATGATTTTAACCAATTTTTGAATGCAATCATAAATATATTCTATCATATTATCCAATGTAATATTAAAGATATTTTATTATATTATGCAACGCAATCTTAAAAATATTCTATCATATTTTTTAATGCAATATTAAAAATATTATATCATATTTTTGAATGCAATCTTAAACAGTTATAATACCACACCTTTTTTATTATCAAATTATTTTTAATTTTTAATATATATAATGAAATTTATATTATTATTACGGGTTCATGGATCGGGTCAATGGATCTATAAATCTAAACCAGTGATCCAACTCGTACGTAAACAGTTTTGATCGTTTCGATTCGATTTTGATCCAAATATATAAATGACCAAACTCAAACTATTCAGATCGATTCGAATTCACGGATGATACATACCCGTCAACACCTCTTAAACAAATAATCTCATGTCACCTTACTAAATTTGAGTTATATCAAGTTAAATTATAGATTTTGAGAAATATGATGGCTAAACATTTCTATTTTTAAAATAAAATGACTAAAATTATGAATTTTAAAAAATATGAAAACTAAAATATTTTTTAAAATAAAAAACTAACATTACAGTTTTTTAAAACTAAAATATAAAAATTACATTTAAATCTAACCGTCACCTTACGCACCTCTAATTGTGTTGTGTGGTGTCGTGTTGTTTAAATAATAATATATCACTTACCCCACACAATGTTTATTTAAGTTACAAAAACAAAAGTAAAATCATACAGACTCGTTATATTTGTATATATAATATTTAAAATTGATTTATTTTAATGAAATTATAAAAAATTATTTACCCATGAATATGTTAATATTCAATATTGGTTTATCCTAGGATAAAAATCACTGGCTCCACCCCTAGATAGCGTATGTGTCTATAATGAAAAATAAAAATGTCAAAATTATCGGCTGGAATGAGCAGGACAGGCAATTAAGAGCCTTCCAAAGTGTCAAAATTTCCACGTATAGAGCTTCTAACATTCCAGTTTGAAAATACGTAATTATTAATTAATCCTTTTATTTGCTATTTTTTATAACAATATTTTATTTGTATTTTTCTATTCATTTAAAACTTTAGAATAATATTCATTATTATTTTAATTATATCTTTACCTTTGTAATTTTATTTGTTCTTTGATTATTTTTTTACATTTTTTATAAATAAAAATTAAATATTACAAATTAAAATTAAAATATTAATTATATCTGCATTTTATTTATTATCTTTTATTTTGAAGTCAACAAATAATAACAAAAAAAAGGAAAGAAGCCAACTATGCTATCAAGCTTCTGTCCTTTTAGCCTTTTAAGGCTCCAAATTCGTAATAGCTAGACATCATCCAATGCAGACGAGAAAGACCTCCTAAGATTTAATCATCACAATATTAATAAAAGCTCCTAACATTGGATTAACAACCATTAAAAATAGATATCAAGTGTAATTATGGGATTCATAAACATATTTTATGAAATAATATCATTTAATTATACACTTGTCTCTTAATTAGGATTAAAAATTCAATTGGATTATTTAATTATTAAAAATTAATTCAAAATTCCCAATAAATTAAAAACACTAAAATTGTATTATTTTCGTCAATCGTTAGTTCAATCAAATCCTTCAATTATTTAAAAATATTACAACCAAACTAACAGAGTTGATGAAAAAAAACACAATTGTGGTGTTTTTAATAATTGAGGGAACTAATTTAATTATAATTATAATTAAAAAATCAATTTTATAATTAAGTCTTTCAATAAATGAATTGATGCACCTTAATATTTGATTGTTAACTCGGACGTAAAATTCTCTTAAACTCCTCATCTGTTTCTTAGAAATAAAAATATTTTTTTATTTCTCTAGTTATTTTAGTGAATATTCAAATGTTTTTAATCAATGGTATCTAAAAGAAGATATTTATAATTTATCATCAAAATAATATTTTCATTAACAAAAATCAATAAATTAGTAATCAATATTTGTAAATTAAAATGAATTAAAAATTATTGATAATATAAACTTGGTAACCTGGCTATAAATAATCATTAACATATTTTTTTTGTTTGATTAATATTTCA
>PYAF01000648.1:831857-845338 GCA_007407185.1 Glycine tomentella | reverse complement strand
AATACTCAAAAGTAAAAAAAAAAAAAACGATAAATTCATACATAACTTAACTTTCATTTTCGTTATTAATAAATATAATATTGATTAATAAACATAATTTATCTTTCATTCTAAATTTTTTATTATAATAACATAATCAAGTTAACTATATTTTTTTAAGAATTAATTTAATGATTTTTTTTTGTCATTTGTTTTATCTTTAGTTAAACTGTAATGTAAGAAAACTTTATCCATGATTTGGACTAAAATTAAAACCAAAATTTAAAAGAGGAAGAAGACATCTTGTAACCTTGCTCTAAAATTGATTCAAGTAATTTGCATATATTTTACAAAATACAAATTACAAATACAATTAATAGACAACATTGGATCTAATCCAATTCACCCGCTCGACTTATAACGAATAAATAAAATAATAACAATAATCAAAGGCGGCTCACTTTCTTTTCATCATTTCCCTACTAACTATAAAATAAAATAAAAAGAAACCCGGAAATCAATAATTAGGGTAAAAAAAATAAACCCAAAAAAAGTAGTTAGTGATTAACGATTAATGTATTTTCAGCAAATTGGCTCGTCACGAAGCAACGGCCACGATTCTCCTACAAAGTCAAAGCCAGTGGGAACATCCATGTGGCAGCGTCTCTGGAAATCCTCGAGCGTGGAGAATCCGGGTGCGGGTACGGGTCGGGCCACGACCCGAAGAAACTCTTCGAAGAGAGACTCGTCGCAGGGTATAGCGAGAGGACCGTGGTTGCAGAAACCGTATTCCTCTTCGGCCTTCACAAGAAGCATCTTGAAAATCGGGTGGTTCAGGTGCGTGGCGCGAACGATGAACCTCCTCCTGCTGGGCCCCACGCACACCGCCACGTGTCCCGCTGGAACGTCCGCCGCCGCCTTCCTCCGCCACCGGAGAAGCATTTGCCTCACCCGCACTATGCGCCGGATTTTGCTGCTTCCTGTCGACGCCGACATTATCAATGAAAAGACTAAAGAGTGTGGAAATAGGAAGGGAGTTGGTTCGGTTTCGATTTTGGAAGTGTGAAACGGTTTGTTTTGGTAAGTTGAGTAGTGGAAGAAGTAAAGGGGGCGCGTGGGGGTATATATTGTTCGAGAGAATGGGAAATGCCACTGGAGTTTGAGATAATTACTAGATTGTGTCTGTTGCCTCAATCGTAGTCAAGCCCATGTGGAACCGAGTGGGATGACTCATGTGGGCTTTGCCTCATATAGCCCACTAGCCCTGCTTCTTTCTTTTCTTTCTTATCGTGCATTGTAATTTTCCTATGCATTGTACTAGGTCCCCTTTGAGAAAGCTAAAATAAAATCTCCACTTTTTATCCTTAACAGCTGGTTTCTCAGTTGTCATCAACCTTTTTATTTATTTCAATGCTCAGATTTCTTTAATGTAAACCCAACGTTGAACCCTACCATGATAGATTATACTTTATACTAAATGTTTCCGTAAACACGATCTAGCTACAAGAGCATATACAAATTACATGTATCTTTTACAATAAACAATTATCCTCAAGCTATTTGGATTAATATGAACAATAAAGATCTTTTCAATCCTTTTGAATATTGATATATTTAAAATTACTAATAAGACTCGAACAATTCATGTCAATTGATACCTGCCTTTGGTGATATTTTGATATAGTTTTTAATTGTTTTGTTTTAGTAGGGTTCGAATTCACTGTGTTAAAGTGAACGAAAAGTGGTAATGTGAATTATAATGAATGTGATGAGATGATTCGGAAACACGAGATTTTAATTATCCGTGATGCTTCAGAAGACAATGCAACCTGTTGTCAACAATCAGCATAATTCATGGGACTTTGGATCCATCTAAAGTGCACCAATTGTAAGAAGAGGTGGGAGTTGAATTAATGTTTAAGAGACCAGGCCACGATA
The DNA here is from genome assembly GCA_007407185.1 of Glycine tomentella. Classification (NCBI taxonomy): domain Eukaryota; kingdom Viridiplantae; phylum Streptophyta; class Magnoliopsida; order Fabales; family Fabaceae; genus Glycine; species Glycine tomentella. The sequence continues at coordinate 843,421 of PYAF01000648.1, read as the reverse complement.
CAAGTTTGACTCCCATCTTGATATCTACAATTCTACATCACCGCATGTTAATAAAGTCTAATTAAATAATTGAAAACTATAATTTAGTTATCATTAGAAACTAGAAAGGCGTGGAAGTGGCTCTTACTAAATTCATATGTTGTTTTTTTAATAAAAAGAAATCGTAGAAACGGAGATGTTGTGATTTGTGAATCAAAACAATTTTTTTTTTCAAGTTGGAATAGGAATTAAGCTAGAACAATTAAGGCGTAACTTTGTTTATAGGTTAAGTTACTAAACAGGCTCACGTTACATGTGCTTGCGTCAATTAATTATTATGTTTCCCCATATCAAACATCGAGATTATGGGAACTCAAAACCTGATCTTTGCCTTTGAACTACATTAGATCCCAACTACATAACCCTGTTGCAAATTTGTACTGTAGCTTTCGTTATCTTGCATATTAGATATATATTTTGCGCGTACTGTTGTCAATTACTACTTATCAAGGACACAAAAATGGGAGTGCATGCGAATCGTTATTATATGAATAATGAGTAGAAGAAAAATATAGCACCGTTAGCTTCGGTGGACATCGACCAACAAGAAAAATCATTTTGCTTTGAATTGATTAACTACAGAAATTGTTCGCTTTTAGCAACCATGATTTGATTCGAAAATGAGATAATAGGGAGGAAACTTTGGTGTAATATAAGTCATGTTTCCAACCAACAAAGTATGATAAACTACTCATAAAAGTTAAAACGAAAAGAAGTATGATCGCGAGGCAAAAGAAGACATAAAATATGGACGTGATGAGATTTGGTGATGACACTCTGGTCAAATCAAATTAATAAGCTTTAGTTGTTTATTAGTAAAATATACAATGGATTGTGAAGAAACAGACAAACAAGGAGGGACAAAATTAACTGCATTTCATTTTGTAATGTTTCATTTTCTTAATATACCATGATTTTCTTGTCCCCAGAATCATTTTAACACAGTAATCCTGATTAGAATACAGGCGTAACTGATGATTTTCAAATATATGCTGGCCCCCGCATCGATCAACAATAAACAGTGGAGAGAAAACGTTAACCGTTTTGCATTTTCTTTTCAAGCATCACCAATATAATGTGATGGAATCCAAATTCTTCTTATTTTTTTGTCCTTTTCCTTATACATATGGACATTACTATTGGTCCTTATCTCTTGACTCCTACCACTCAAGACTAATTATCAAATTATTATTTTTCACTTCATCTTCTCTACCCTACTCAAAATACTCCCTCATTTCCTTCCCTTTCTTCATTCATTCTTCTCTCCCTCTTTATTCTTTTCCTTTTTTTCCTCTCTTCACTCGTAGTTAAAGGTATTTTTTTTGTTTTCATAAACACAACGAAATTATAATTTTATTGTGCATTTTTTCAAAACGAAATCATGATTTCAACTTTTTAGGTTTTTGGTTATACAACGGAATCACGATTTTGTTGTGTTAGGCAAATTATTACATAAGGGAATCACGATTTTGTTGGGTTGCAAATTATTCAGCAAACACTTTTTTCTTAGAAATAACCAATTTTATTTGTATTGTTTTTTTAGGTCAATGGATTAGAATACATTTATATCTGATGAGGTTACAATATCAAATGAATGGGGAAATATGAATAATGGAAGCAAATTTTTTTACCAACTCAATCTTTTATATGGAGCTTAGCCTAATGATATTGGTATGGAGAATGATAATGATGAAAATGTGGGTGGTGGAGACACTGAAATGCAACCGCAACCTAGCTATCATGACTTTTCTTGTTATTGCATGACTAATGAGGTATATTTCATGACTTTTATATGTCTGTGTTTTGTTACTGAATAATTTTTTTTTTTTAGGTTTTTCAAGAGTGCGATGAATTGTTAAATTGGGCTTGACATGTGGCAAATGAGCATTGGTTTGTGGTTGTGATTCATAAGTAAAAAGTAAGTAAAAAATATATGTTATATTGGGTTGCGAAAAGGGAAAAAGAAGTACAAAGACAAGTTAGTCCACAAGTCCACTGGAATCAAAAAATGTGGATGTCATTTTAAATTAAAAGAGAGCTTTGTGAAAACAATAGGCTGGAGAGTCATTTTATAATGTGGTTTCCATAACTATAAAGAGATGACAACACTATTTGGTCATTCATATGTTAGTCATTTAAGTAATGAAGAAAAAACTATGGTTAACCAATTGATAAAAAACATGGTGAAGTCAAGTCAAATTTTGTTGACAATCAAAGATCAAGGCCAAACAAATATAAACACCTTCAAAATCATATACAACAAGATATTGTCACCAACAAAGGAGACCAAGAACGGAAATACAACATCTAATGAAGTTGATAGAATGCGACAGATATGTTTATTGGTTTAGACGGCTAGACAACGAAGATGTTGTTAGAGATATATTGTTGGCATATCCAAATTCCATCAAACTCATGAATTCATTTCCAACAATGTTGATCTGTGGTACAACTTACAAGATAGAAAAACATCTTCTACTGTTGGAAATTGTTGGTATTACTTCAAAAAACATGACTTTCGTCGTTGCCTTTGTTTATTTAAGTTTTGATAGAACGAAATTTTTTTTGATTAAGGTGAAAGATTGTTTGTAAAAGATAATGTGTTGCCTTAGGTTATTGTCAGTGGTAGAAAATTTGTTTTCATGAATGCATTGAAGACTGTGTTTCCTTCTTAATGCTGTATTGATTCACTTATCTAGGCTGGAAAGTTAGACCTTTCCACTTAAGAGTCGCGTGTCAATTGCATCCCATCTCATTTCAATTGGATTTGTCAATAAAAATCACTTTGTGTAGGTATACATTATCCACTAAAGATACCATTTACTTTTGTAAACTAATATTGATTTATTCGTTTACCCTGTCTTTTGTTGATAATGCAGATTTTCTAAGGGATAATTTTCCCTTACCTCCTGCTCTACCACATTGGAGAAGATGCTGCACACCGAAAGTCCGTTCATGGCAAAAGTCTTACATGAGACGCATTCAAACCCTCAACTCAATACAATTTCAATCAATTAGAGGATATCAAAATGTAGTAGACTTTTCTAAGGATTAAAATAATTTTAAACATTCAATGAGTATCCAATTAATTTTATAGAAGTGTATCTCAATGTGTAGTATGTAGTAGACATTCCTATGAAATTTCATTTAATACTTAAGTTTTCTCTCTCTGGGAACACTGCTTCTTCGTCTATTTTTTTATAGAAAAAACGCACAATGAAATCACGATTGAATGCACAACATAATCTATCTCTAAAGCCACCTCTACCCTGGTTATTAGGTAGAGATGACTTTAGAGGTTTTGGGGTAGAGGAGAACGTGAATCAAGATTTTGTTGTTTATTTCCTTTTTTATTCATTTTTTTTTAAAATAGTACAATGAAATATCAATTCCTTTGTTTAAATTTTTTTTATCATAACAAAATCGAGATTGCGTTATGATAAGGGGTGTGCCAATACAGATAAAAACAAATTTATAAAAAAAAGCTCTTACACAACTGAATCCCAATTCAGTTCTGGAAAGAGATATGCCAAAAAACATCTGGGACGAAAGAAATATACAACAAAATCGTGATTCTATTGTATAATATACAACAGAATTACGATTCCATTGTGATAAGTGGGAGTGACTTTGATTATGCAACGGAGTCATAATTATGTGGAAAAACATTCTTGGAATAAAAAAAATATCAATCTCTTGATAGATGCCAAGAGCAATTTCAATGGGACCAATAAAAATCCGCTGTACATATTTCGAGTTAAATTTAGCAATGTTAGCCCATTTTGGTCAAAGTAAATCCATTAAGATTTGTTTAAGTTCGTGTGTTGTTCACTGCATTGAGCAATTCTCTCACCAAAAACAAACATGGGCTTCGCTGACCAAAAGAAAGAAGCATGGGCGTCTCATCACAATTGCTTTTGGATATAACCATCTCATCAAGCATGTTAAATCCACTGAATATTTCACGAAGAAATAGGACCATTTTTTAAACTTTGGAGGACGTCCTTCCTCATGTTTTGCTTGGGTTCAGTCTTTATATATGCAAGACTTCAAAATGATGAGATACGGCGTTCCATTGCCTTTCACTCATGAGAGGAAATATTTGTTGCAATGTTGTGGAGATTGTGAAGAAATTTAATCATGATTCGCTTGTTATTCAGCGATAATTTATTTGAGAAACCCACAAATTCACATTCATAGTAGTGCATAGAAGCACAACCCCAATCAATTTTAACTTTTAAACCTCAATAATATCACCCTTAATTACAGGTGGAACCTTTGACATTGGACAGCAAGAATTTAACGTTGAACGATAAACAACGTAAGAACTCTTAAAACTCGGGCTTGAACACAAGGGCAGGTTTGGCGTGATATATAGATAAAGTACTTTACACTTTTGACAATACTAGTCTTGCTATAAAAAAAAAAAAAAGATTTTTGTTGGTGCATGTTTTATTGTAACGCCAAGCATGCCATACTTTGTTGTGTAATATATTCCAAAAAAATCTCCCAATTAGGAAATTAGATTATCACTTTTATCTAATTTTTCATTAACACTTTATTTGAATAAGAAAAGAATACAGAGAAAAGAAATAAAGTAGATTGAATTCAATAACGAGAAGTAGAAATAAATTCATTTTGTCTTCTTTTTTTTACCTTTATGTCTTTATTTATTAATTTGTTCTCCTTTTTAATTTACTGTCTAATTTGCACCTTTTTTTTTTACCTTTCGTTTTTATTTATTGGTTTGTTGTCTCTCTTAACCCTCTTGGTCCGTCCCACCACATCCACCCATCCTTCCTCTCCCTCTTGACTCCTTGTGTTGTGTACAAGGCAATATATAATGGGCCACAAGAAGACTATGGAGAAACACCATATCTACCTACAATGAGTTAATTAGTTGAAAAGATAACCCTATATAATCAGTTGACGAAACCCATCTTCATTTATAGTATTTTTGTTTTTCTTTCCTTTTTGGAGAACTTCAACTTTGGCAAAATCTATTATTCTCTCCAAAGCTTCCAATGTGTGTTTCCTTGAATCTGCAGCCATGGACACCTACCTTGACACAATATGAAAAAGGAACAAAGAGAATAAGTGGCATAAAAGATCAAAATAGAATATAGCTCAAAAGAAAACTGATAACATCATTTCATTGACAAGCTAAATTGCAGAAGGAAAAAAAAAGATTCTTAAGCTCTACCAGAAAATTTTTGGGGAAAACAACACATGCAGAACAAAATCCAAAGTTCCAAATGAAAAATAAGTTTTTTATATTAAAAAAAAACTTTTTTGTTGTGTTCTTATGCAGTAGCAAACCATAATGTAAGCTGAAAATACTTAACCATTTATTCAGAAGTAAAAAAAAAAATTAAGAGCAAGACACACTAATTAATCATCATTCTTTTTCAGGTAATTCATCAAACAGAACAAAGACGTCTCCCATTAATTAAAAACATAAAGCCATAGAGCATGAAATACTAATGTGTTCAAATTTTCGAAAGTAGATAAAATCATGACCAGAATTACCAAAGAAGATAAATATGGCACATGAAAGCTACGCCGCCAAAAAATGAAAATGAGTTGTAGAAGGATGACAAGGCAAGTGCATTGCAGCTTTGAATGCATACTCAGCGAGAGAAAAACAAACTAAGTGGCAACAAATGTCTGCTATAATTTGTGAGCTATTCTTATTCTTAAGATAGGCAAAAATCTAACAAAAGAATCACATTTAGGTATGGCAGAGCCCATTAATTTTAAGATACGCATCATACAAAAGAACTTGTTTCTCTCTGATTCCGAAAATCAAACACTCACATTAACATGGATTCCATGCAAGAGTAGTGGTTACCGAGCCGAGGTGTCAACAAAGAAGGCCCAAATCAATTAATAACCAAAAAAGCTTGGTGGCTACGTCAACCAAATTGAAACAGAAACTGAGCTTATACATTCTATCTTCTTCACTCTCATATCAGACCAAAGAAAAGAACACTTCAACATGTTTTCTCCCCCAAACACTCATCCAACAAAATATATCCTAAATAAGACAAAGCTAAAAACAAAAGAAAACAATAGACTATAGACTCTATCCTTTCAGAGCAAAAAATGGGTATAATCAAGGTTTTAAATTTCCAGTTGCTATCATTCATACTGCGAGAAATCACAGAGATATACAGCCAATGCAGCCACAACACAAATCTTAACGTTGTGGCTGAAGTCATGGTCAAGACTGTCTTTTAAAACCTTGGACTTGTAACCAAGCAGCAAATCTAAGGCTGTCGGGAAATGACAGTATGAGCAACAGACGACACGGAAACTCTCCTGGCGGGACGAGTAGACTTTTTCACATAAGATGAATTCCACTCCCCACCATCTTGAGCATAGTAATCCATCGGATAATCTCCACCAAAATCCTCCCCTCCCTTTGCATCCTCACAACAAGACCCACTCTTGTTGCAACAACCCAAACCCTCTTCACAAACCTCATTCTTCTCCCACCACCCGGGTATCACTCCGAGAGCAACCTCAGCCTCAAAAGGAGTAAGCACCGGTTTCACAAAAGCCTCCCCCCAGTCGATGGACAACCTCGGACACGCAATCTGAATCCAAGCATCCAGGGAATCCTCAAACAGAGCAATCCTTGTAGGACTCATCTCCGACATCAAAACCACAGTATAATCCAAGCCTCTATCCCTCATCATCCTCTCCAACCTCTCCAAAATCCTCGGATTCCCTTGCCTCCCCAGCGTCCCCAAAACCAGACCCCAACTCCGAGCCTCCCTGGCTTTAAAAATCGCATTTTTCCTAGACCTCTTCATACCCAAATGATCATATTCCTCCAAAAACAACTTCCCCATGTAAGGGTCATACCTGAATGCCCTAATCCCCGGATTCGCAATCATGAACGCCTCCAAGTGAAACCTTCCATCCGCCACGAAAACCAAAACACATTCACCAATGTCACCACCATCACCGAGCAATTTCGACGATGATACCTTGGGCGCGGTGCAGCCCAGAACCTCACCTGCGGAGAGCGGCTTGGACTGAGGAATCAAAACCCTAAACCCTAACTCCTCCAATTGGGGCTTGGCGGCGCGAATTGCGGAGGCGAATTGAATGGTTCCGGCGACGACGAGGGTTTTGGCTTGGGCGAGGAGGTTTAAGCTGAGGGTGTCGACAAAGTGAGGGACGTCGATTTTGATGTCGACAAAGACGTAGAGGCAGGGGATTGTGGTGGCATCGATGGGGACGAGGCAGCTGTGGCCGTAGTGGATGAGGAGGTCGGCGCCGAGGGCGGAGGCGGCGAGGTCGTCGACGCAGCAAGCGCCGTAGGTGACGTCGGCGAGGACGAAGCAGTGGGTGACGCCGGCGAAGGAGGTGAAGATGTCGGAGAGTGGGAGAGAGTACATGAGGAGACCCTCCGGAAACTGGAGGGCCACGCGCTTTGCTCCCGTGGAGAGCACGCGCCAGACGCACTTGTGGACCTCGAAGTTGTAGTTGGAAGGGAGCACGGAGATTGCGGCGTTCAGAAGAGGGTCGTTAAGGATTGAGTCTGGGATTTGGTTTTTCACGAAACGCTTTGGTTTTGGCTTTGGCTTATTGTTGTTGGGTGGATCAGAGGGAAGGACCAGAAGGTTCTCTGCTTCTAGCTTCTCCATAGCAAAACCAATTCTTTTCTCTGCGACTGCCTTTCAAACGCTTTTGTAGGGTTTATGAGTGGAGGACTCTGTTTTCTAACTTGAGTCCCTTCATCAATTTTTAAATATATAAAAGAAAAAAATTCAACTAATATTATTAACTAACTCTTACATTAAAATAGTTAAAAATATAGTCTATATCAGTATATTGGTACTTTTTAGGAGAAAATAGCATAATTAATATCTCTTGACAGATAAATTTGATTTATTTTAATTTTAAAAGTCAAGATTAGGAAATTTAGGTTGGATTTTCTAAATAATTTTTTAATATATCAAAATAAATTAATAGATTGGTTGTATCTAATCCATCTATTTTGTCACCGTTAATTGTAGGTTGCCGTTTTTCCCTAACCAGCACTGAGGCCCAAGTCTTCGCCGATATACAAGCAAGCTATGCTGTTTGTACTAATGCTTTTGGAAATGCTCATAAAGCATATTAAATCCATTGAATAACTCACGAAGAAATATAAATTATACGACATTTTTGTGACTTTGGACGACGTCCTTCCTCGTGTTATTCTTGGGTTCAGTCTTAATATGTGCAAGACTTCAAAATGATGAGATACACCGTTCCATTTAACTTTCCCTCATTCCAACAAGCAATTCATGAAAGGAAATATTTGTTGCAAATTTGTGGAGGTTGTGAAGAAATTTAAACAAGATCACTTGTTATTCAGCGTAACTTTATTTGACGGAACCACAAATTCCCATTCGAGTAGCGCATAGAAAAACAACACTACCAGATTTAACTTTTAAACATAGTATTTGGCAAGCCAATGCAGTTCGTTGCTATTTAGCCCACAAACAAATATGGAGAAAGCTAACGACTATCTTGAACCGCTAGAATTTAACGTTCAACAATAGCAAAGCAACATAGACTTGAAACTCGAGTTTAAAGGGCAAATTTGGCGTGATATGTAGATGAAATATCTCACTCTTTGAACCATATAAATTAAGGAAACCATACATTTAATTGTTAAAAAAAAAAACTGAAGACTTTTCGTGGTACATTATTTGCAAAACCAAACATGACATAATTTGTTGTGTACCATATTCTTTAAATCACCCACTTAGAAAATTAAACTATCACCTTTAACAAGTTTCTCATTTGTACAAGACAGGAAATGGAAATGAAAGAAATAGTGAAAAAGAATAGAGAGAACCAACACAACCAAACACAATTCAGGTTTTGTGATTTGTTCGAACTGGACTCTATCATCCCCTCCTTCCTCTCATTTATAAATCCCTTTGTTTTCTTCTTTCCCTAATCTTAACTCTCAAGAACCCCTGCGTCTGTTTCAGTCATGAGTTCTGTAATTGATTCCTTTATATATATGTGACTCTATATGGAACTAAGAGAGAAGCTAAGGATGAGCAAAACCCTTGGGAATTGACTTTATATTTGATGGGTCCAACATAACTATTTCCATCTCCCTTCCCATTTCAGCTCTAACCAAACACTTGAAATGCATCATGTTCTCCTTTCAATTTAAGAATGAAATGGAAATTTCAAAATAATTAAGTAAATGACAACCAAGACATAGCAGGCAAGTTGCAATATAAACATGGAACTCAAAAGAAGACATGGTATTCATTATTAAAACAAGGCAAAATCTTAAACATTTTCAGTGCACTAAACTCAATGCTTCAAGATTATCCAAAGCTTAAACCAGAAAAAAAAATGGGAGAAAACATGATACTGAATATTTCAGTATTCTACTCCATCCATGGACAGATAATGGCACCGGGGATCTCTCATTGATTTCAATGATGAGCCTTTTCCTGAGCTTTCTGATGAGATTTGGCTTTTGCCTGAAAGTAAAACAAACATGATAAGAGAATAAAAAAACAATGCCTACACAGCAAAAAGCAAAGAAGTTCTACAAAGTGCACTATAACATTAAGATATGTAGAAGCAAGGCGACGCATCCTAAATATCTCACATTATCAAGAAATAACAAATGTAAGAATGGGAGGCATCTGCACACTATCGGACTATGAAACAAACGTATTAAAAACATAACACATGGCACAGCACAACAATACAATACATAAGCATTTCCCAACATCAGGGGACTGTTTATCACTCATTTCAAGATCGACATGAAAATATTAGTAAACCACTCAACAAATTGACCTGGCAAAAGGGCTAAATTCAAGCTAAGGTTGTACATATAGCCTAAAAGTAGAGTAGAATCAGTCACGAAAGGATCGGCAAGCTGATGCTTTGATTAATCAAACCAGGAACAATAAATCTGTGTTCTTCAGTCCAACAAATAAAATCCCTAAAACATCATCCACACTACGTTGACAGAAACTGAAAATAAAAATGGTTATCAATCCTAGTTGTAGGCTAGGTAGCGAAAGCCCAGAAAAGAAAGCAGTCCTAAAATCATTTCGACAATCAAATTGGATCGAAGGATAGCCAAATTTAGCACAATCGCACCTAAAAACTGATTCACCCAACTCAACATGAATGCAGGGATAAATAAAGCGCGTGAGAAGCAATTCAGATCAACATTGGTTTGTAAATATTTTCTATAAAATTCCCATCATGAATTTCTCTAGATCGTTTAAATTACAAATCAGAAATGCATAGCAAAATAACACAAAAGGGAGTCAAAGATCGTATGAATAAAAAAAAAAAACGAGGGATTCGTTACACTACCTTAAGGTACTTGAGCTTAATGCTTCCATAAACAAGGCCGAATGAGAAAGCGGAAGCGCGAGCGACCTGTGAATGCACAAAGGTTTTTAGAGAGAACAGAAAAAAATAATTGTTGTGACTAAATTAGTCCTCGTTTTTCTCGAGAAACAAACGGAAAAGGGTAATTGGGAGCGTACCAAAGCTAGGGTGCTGGTACCAGAATAAGGTCCTGGTGGCGGTGCCATTACGATCGAGAGTTGTCCGCGCAGTTACGAGTGGAAGAGAGGAACAAATGGAAGGTAACGACTCCGAACGAAGAACAAAACAGTGCTTCTCAAATTGTCGATTATCGAACCCTAGCCAAGGTAGGACCGCAGAGAGAGGGTGACTCGCTAACTGCACAGTGTCGTTATGGACTGATACGAAAGCCCAACAGGCCCACAAACACTTCTAACAGGCCTCGATTTCAGATCCCAACACTCTCTGTGTTATTTGGATACAGGATTGAGATTTGTTTCAAAAGAAGAAAAAAAATCTTATTATCAATGAAATTCAAGTAAGTGTTTGCCAAAAAAAAAAATCCAAGTAATTTTTATTTGACTTTTAAATGTAATTATAATTTTTTTATTTTATTTGATCCGTAAATTTGGTACATTCATTTTAAAATTAAGATATTTGGTTATCCTATTTTTAAAAAATTGTTATTTTAATTATTCTATTTTGAAATAGAAATATTTAGTCCTCTTATTTTATAAAATTTGTAATTTTGATCAAATTTTCAAATTTTTTATGTTTTATTTCTTTTATTTTGGTGCAATTGAATATAAACATAATATATTCATTTAAAATATTATCAAGAAATTATTTAGTTAATTACAAAAAAATAAAATGTTGGCAAAATTAAATGAGTTTAATGCCTATGCAATGTGTAAAATAATTTTACACTAAATCACAAATCATTGTTTGAATTACTTTAAAATAATTATTTTAAAAGTCAACAAATTTACCATACATGGTAGATTGTAATTGAATAACTGTATAAAAAGTTTTTACACATTGCATAATTTTTTCTCAAATTAAATATTAAACTAAAGTTATGGATTTTCTAAAATACAGGAAGTAAAATTGCAAAATTTCTAAAATATGAAGACCAAATGTTTGTATTTTTAAACAAATAGACT
>PYAF01000648.1:794656-826723 GCA_007407185.1 Glycine tomentella | reverse complement strand
TCTTCTGGTGTAATACCTCTCAAGCTTTTGGTTGGACATCTATTAAGAATGTAAGCTGCAGTACATACTGCTTCTCCCCACAGAAACTTTGGCAAATTCTTACTCTTAAGCATGCTTCTCACCATGTTCATGAGAGTTCTATTCTTTCTCTCAGCAGCACCATTATGCTGGGGTGTGTATGGTGGTGTGATCTCATGTATAATACCTTCTTGATCACAAAAATGCTGAAAAACAGATGAGGTATATTCACCTCCTCCATCTGTTCTAAGAATCTTCAAACAATGTCCAGATTGTCTTTCTACCAGCACTTTGAATTTCTTAAAAGTTTCAAACACATCACTCTTCCTAGCAATCATATACACCCAAGTCTTTCTGGTAAAATCATCTATGAAGGACACAAAATACCTATTTCCTCCATGAGATTCTGTTTGCATTGGTCCACACACATCTGAATAGACAGCTTCCAGCTTTGCTTTTGTCCTGCTGGGAACTTGAGTTTTAAACGAGCACCTTGGCTGCTTTGACTCCAAACACTCTTCACACATATCCTTTGGCATATGACTCTGAGGTATACCATTCACCATTCTGTATAACAGATGTAAATCCCTAAAATTTAGATGACCAAACCTGTAGTGCCACAGCCATTCTTCTATTTTTACTGAAGTTTCAAAACAGCTATGCTCCATCACTTGAATTCTCACCTTAAATGTTCTGTTGCTGGATAAAGGTGCCTTGATAATCAGTCTTTTATTTTTATCAAACACTTCCAGCTCTTTGTTTTCCATGAACATCACATAACCCTTTTCAAGTAATGCCCGAGACTCAGCAAATTACTCTTAATTCCTGGCACCAAAAGAACATCAGAAATGAAGGAGTGCTTGCCATCTTTTCTCTTGATTAGTACTTTGCCAACACCTTCAGCTGTGAGTGTGCTATTATCTGCAAACTTAACCTTGCTCTTTACAGTTGAATCCAGATTCACAAATCAATCTCTTCTCCCTGTCATATGAGTGGAACAGCCAGTATCCAAATACCAGAAATCAATCTTGGATTCTCTTTCTTCAGTGGTTGCCACAGGCATGACTTAATCTGAATCATCTTGCTCTTCTTCTACAAGTTGGGCTTCATTATTTCTTGAATGCTTCTTGTCATTGTGCCAACATTCATCTACAAAATGGCCCCATTTTTTACAATTGTAGCATTGAATTCCACTCTTGTCCATTCTCTTCCTTTCACCTCTTCCTTTTGAGCCACACGAACCTCCTCTCCTTTGCTTGATGTCATTTGATTTCTGATCAAATGCAGGCCTGCCAGAATTGAAATTCTGATTGTTCCAATTTGACTGGCCTCTCCCTCTGCTGCTACCACCTCTCCATCTGCCTTTTCCTCTTTTAATTTTTGAATTATCTCCTTCCTTTCTCCAACTGGATTGGGCTTGCAGAGCTTGTTCACCTGATTTTTCTTTTCTTCCAGCACATCTCATTTCGAAAGCTTCAAGGGAGCCTTGTAATTCTTCAAGCTTTATTTGATCAAGATCCCGGGTCTCTTCAATTGACACAACAATTACATCAAATTTTGTGGGTAATGTTCTCAGAATCTTTTTGACGATTGATCGATCTGAGACTTTCTTGTCGCAGCTCTTCATTTGATTGGCAAGAGTTTGAACCCGATTGATATAGGTTCCAACGCTCTCTGTTTCTTCCATCTCTAGTAGCTCATATTGTCTCTTCAATGTCTGCAATCTAACTTTCTTGATCTTCTCAGCACCAGCATAGGCCTGTTGAAGAATGTCCCATGCTTGCTTTGCACTCTTGACTCCAGAAATCTTTTCATAATGACCCGCATCAACACACTGATGGAGAATGAACAATGCTTTGTAGTTCTTCTTCTTGATTTCTTTGACGTGAGCTTCATCCACCTTTGCTGTAGTGATCTTTTCGATGCCTTCTGTGATCACTTCAAGAACATCTTGAAAACCAAGAATGGCTTCCATTTGATTGCTCCACTTATCCCAATTCTTTCCATCAAGAATGGGTAACGTTGCTGGAAAACCACCATTTTTGGAGGTGGCCATCTTCAACAACTCACTCTCTCTTCACAGCAGATTTCACTCTCTGCTTTCACTCCGTATACACCCACTTTCTCACACAGCAGTGCTCACACACTTCTCACACACAGCGAAAATTTCACTCTTTCTCTACCAAGAACATAAGGCTCTGAATACCATTTGTTAAAACAGAGTATAACAGAGGCTTTTGGTATCAAAGGAAAAACATATTCATTCACTCATGCTGCATTACACTGCACTCTTGTTGCAGAAAAATATACAAGCCTCTTTATAGAGTTTCACATAAGCCACATAAAGCTAAAAATAGTTGCTAACTAATGTTTAACTGAATTAACTGACTTAACAAGCTAATTAAAGAAAATGACTAAAAATAATTTAAATCATAATTATAAAATATAATAAATATATAATTATGTGTGTGTCTAGACTTATGTACATGTGTGAAAAGAGAAAATGAATACTATAAGCGTAAATACCATAAAAAGGCCACACAAATTTATAATTGATGTTTAATTAAACACGAATTTAGACCCATTTAATATAAAAAAAAAAAAATTCGGTATCAACCGTTTTTGTTATTGTATGTTCAATCTTTCTTTTTTTCCTGCAAGGGCAACAGTCCCATACCCGAATTTATTAAGCTCTATTAGAGTGAAGAATAGAACTTACATCATCCCGAAGGGCTTCAGCGACAAAATTAACATTATCAAAAGTTATAAAGCTATCCACCATATTCAAGCCAAATTTTGCTGTATAACCCATCTACCGTCCTATTAGCATCACGAGCAACGTAGGAAACTTTGCATTGCTGGGTCTTCCCACTCAGCTTCTGGAATTCCTGACGTAAAGCAAGGATGCACCACGTCATAATTGCTAGACACTAAATCTTGGGAATCCGATTCTAGCCATAGATTTCAATAGCCATGACAGTGAGCTACCTTGATACTCAGGGGAGCAGATGTATATATAAATGAGGGTGGCAGATGCACATATCCTCTTATTTTAAAATTACAAGAAACTCAAAAAAAATCTATATATTTATATTTTTAATAAAAATTAATATTTTTCAATTTTCATAAATATAAATTAAAATAAATAAAACTATATGCGTAACAATATAAAATAAAAGATATGCAACTAATTTATGCTATAATTAAAATTTGAAAGAGCGAAAAATCTGATGAAGATTTGAAATTAATAAAAGATAATTAATTGAATTTCATATTTTAGTAACAACCAAGCAATATTTTTGTAAATCAAGCTTATTCCAAAAATAATCGTTCAGTTGCTTTGTCCATTATCCATAATTACTCCATAAAACAAGCAATAACCAAGCAATACTTTCGTAAATCAAGCAAAATTGTTCTCATATTTTTAAAAACTCACACACTTTCAAGGGGCAAGCTTTATCCACTCCATAAGTTTTCCAAATTGTCAAACCTTACGTGTTCCCTTCTCTACTATTTCTTATCCATACTCCAGTGGAAACCTTCACTCTTCCACTCAGCCTTCCGCTCTTTGCTCTCTCCCTTCTCCATCCACAAAACGCAACCCTCTCCTCTCTTTCACTCATTAAAGTGCGTGAAAAGGTGGGGGTTCCAGATTTTTTTTTTTGCTATTACAAATATTTCAAATTACAAATTATTAATCTTACTATTATTATTCTTTTTATATTTTATTCTCTCTCATCATGATTATTATTTTTTTTAAATCTTGAATAGATCATGAAAAGATTTTTGAAGAGAAAATTGCTATCAAATGAACAACAATTATTGAAATCTTGTGAATCAAATCTTTGACAACAATAAATTGAAATTAATATAGATGACTTGCTATCAGGAAAGCGAAATAAAATTTCAGCTTATTATCCTAATGATCGAGATAAGATACAAAAGGGCATATTTACAAAGAGGATAGTCTTTATCTTCATGTGTATGATAATGATAATTATCAAATTTTATTTTTTAAAATAAATTGCCCCCACTGACTCAAGGTCATAAATCCGCCACTGTTCATACTATGGACTAACCCAAACCTCTCCCTCTCCACCAAGCATTCCCTAAGAGCACTCGAAAAAGCTATCAGGAAGCTACTATTAGAACCTTCTGAGGACTCCCCCACAAGAAGCTTTCTTAATGGATAAACCAATGGTATTTTTATGGGTTTTTGTGTCATTTTACTTGGAAACTAGTTTTGTATTTCAAAAGCACAATCATTCAACTAAATAAAAGAGTTAAAAATTATACAAATTTATGAAAATTTAAAAACTCTACACTTTATCACAATTGTAGTACATTGACCCTGACCATGATAATCAATACAGTCATAATAAAGTGATAACAACCCTCCAAAATAGTGTCAAAACCTTACAATGGTTGTGATAAAATTCATAAGGGTCATAGTCTATCCATAATGACCTAAGGTTCCAGTGTCACTTTCATACACAACCATGGTGGATTCATTACAATCATAGTGCACCTTTTCGTGCAGTTATCTTTTGTAAGTTATATATAGATGTCTTTGTCTCTATAAAAATTATTATTCAATTTTATTCTTATCTTTTTACGAATTTGAAAGAACTTAGAGGGTTTTTAAAAGATAAAGGGCTTGGACAATACCGCTACGATGGATCATGATCATCGTTCCTGCCTATGGACATGTCTATGTTTATTCCTTATTGGATTATTAGTTTTGCTCTAATTTTCAATGGCTAGTCTCCCTACTCTAGAGGTTATGATGTAATTATCCATATGGATTCCTCTCATTGTTCTTTAATTAAACTCTTCATTGTTTTAGGTTAATTAATTATCTTTCTTATTTTAATGTTTATTTCAAACCAGTCATTTTAATACTTAATCGATTACATAGTAGTGATCATCTTCATGTAATTTATAGATTTAGACAGAAAATGTTTATACCAAATTGCATGATCAAACTATTTGGATAATTTACGATAAATTAGTTAATCTTTAATTAACTATCCATAAAATTGATTTTATCATTTAACTTAAATTGATAAATTTATGATTATTGAGGTATTAATTTAAGACAAAGAACATCTCATAACCTTTATCATAGACTTTAATTGAGTTTGAAAATTTATAATTAATTGAAAGAAGAATTTCATCAAGACTATGATCGGAAAAAATGGATATTATTCTTGTCATAACTCAAAAAGTTGCCTTTATATTCATTTTTTATTTTCTTATAAAAATCAAAACCTGACAATATTTAAATCCTCATTTTTAATCATCTCTACTGTTAATTTAATAAATTTAATTAATTAAGAATACAAATAATTCTTTGAATTTGATATCCAAACTTTTAAATTTACTTTTACTTATGTAGAATACATTTGTCCCACGCAGCTTAATATATTTAAAACATCGAGCTGCATTGTCCTATCACAATTTACCGTCAATGTATGTTCAATCATAATCTAATTATTATTATTATTATTATTATTATTATTATTATTATTATTATTACATTACAAAAAATAATCTATTTATTATTGAATATTGATCTAAACTAGGATCGTCTTAGTAGCGAGGGATTAGAATAATATGTATAATACTGAGTATGATCGTTATGGAGCTTAGAAATATCAATGATATAGACATCAATTTATAGGTTATTAGAAACATTATTGAGTATTGAGAACAATTGAATAATACATTGAGTAATATCAGATAAGTAATGTTATAACTTTATAACACAACAAATTAAAATAAAACATAATTTTAAGATTCTTAGCATTTCTAGTATGCACAAAAGTTCAAATGAGGAGAGAGAAGGGCGAGGTTTGAGTTAGATGCAGTAAGATATATAATTTATCTAATAGACATTGAATAAGATAGAGAAAAATGATTAAATTACTCTAATATTCTCAAAGTAGATTAATTTATCTTTCTGACTGACAAAGAAAAACAATTTTCTGAAAAAGATTGTAGTTTTGTTTTTATTAAATTTTTTGGTGAAACTCTCAAAACCTATAAAAAGCATTAGGTGTGTTGCTCGGTTTCTTTCCTCAGTACCTAGTCCCTGGCATCTCCTCTTCGTCACACCCAAACTCCTTCACTATGGCCTAAGCAATACCAGCCACTCTATACTCTTCCCTCTCCAAACCCTCTTCATTCCTTTTCCACAAGTCCAAAACCCTCCCAATGAACCCCACTCTCACTCTCCCTCACCCTCGCGCCTCTGCTACCTTGCCCTACATGACCTCCAGCACAGCGGCCAAGAAGGCGCCGGAATCGTCAGCGTCAACAACAACGTCCTTCAACCCATCACCGGCATGGGCCTCGTCTCCGAAGTCTTCAACCAATCAAAACTCAACCAGCTCCCCGGCAGCCTCTCCGTCGGCCACCTCCGCTACTCAACTTCCGGTCAGTCCATGCTCAAAAACGTCCAGCCATTCGTCGCCGGCTACCGCTTCGGCTCCGTCGGCGTGGCCCACAACGGCAACGTCGTCAACTATAAGACCCTCCTAACCAACCTGGAGGACAACGGCTCCATCTTCATCACCACCTCCGACACCGAGGTTGTTCTCCACCTCATCGCCACCTCCAAACAAAGACCCTTCATTCTGCAAGTCGTTGACGCCTGTGAAAAGCTCAAAGGGGCTTATTCTTTTGTCTTCGTCACCGAGGACAAGCTTGTCGCCGTTCGCGACCCTTTCGGGTTCAGGCCTTCGGTTATGGGAAAGAGAAGCAACGGTGCTGTTGTTTTCGCTTCTGAAACCTGCGCGCTTGACCTAATTGAAGATTTATGAGAGAGAGGTTTACCCTGGTGAGGTTATCGTGGTGGATAAAAACGACATTCAGAGTATGCACCTCATGTTCTCATCCTCAACCCAAGCAATGCATTTTTGAACATATTTACTTTGCACTTCCCAATTCGGTTGTTTCTGGGAGGTCTGTGTATGAGTCTCGTAGATAATTTGGGGAGATTTTGGCTACTGAGAGTCCCGTGGAGTGTGATGTTGTGATTGCTGTGCCTGATTCTGGTGTTGTGGCTGCGATTGGTTATGCTGCAAAAGCTAGGGTTCCGTATGAGCTGGGTTTGATTAGGTCACACAATGTGGCGATGACTTTCATTGCGGCCTCTCAGGAGGTTAGGGACATTGGCGTGAAGATGAAACTATCACCCGTTCGTGCCGTGCTCGAAGGTAAGCGTGTTGTGGTTGTGGATGATTCCATTGTGAGAGGAACCACCTCGTCCAAGATAGTTAGGTTGTTGAAGGAGGCTGGTGCTAAGGAGGTACACGTGAGAATTGCGAGTCCTCGACAATTATTGGTTCTTGTTACTATGGTGTGGATACTCCCAATTCTGAGGAGTTGATTTCGATTAAGACGAGTGTGGAAGAGATAAGAGACTTTATTGGAGCGGATTCGCTTGCCTTTTTGTCTTTTGATAGCTTGAAGACCTTGATGGAAAGTCAAAGTACGAATTTTTGTTATGCTTGTTTCTCTGGAAATTATGCTATGGATCCCAAAGAGACTTGAGAATGATCAGGTGAAGAGGATTGGGTACTTACAATTAGGAGATTACTATTAAAATTTATTCAGTTACTCATTTCCAATTTTATTTGTTAATCATTCATGGTACTATATATGTTTTATTGTTTTTTTTTCTTTTATATTTATAGAATTTATTATTTATTTCATTTTTAAAAATTAAATTAATAAAGGAAATTTGTTATCATCATGTAATATATTGTTCCAAATATAGTTGTAATATGTTTTTATTTGTAATTCTAGATCAAAGATTATGAGTGTGCTATTGTCAAGAATTTTATACACACAAAAAATTGAAATACAAAACAAACAATTTTTTATTATAAAGCATTCTTATTAATTGTTGAGAAGATAATAAAATAGAAATTGTTTTTCGAGGAATAAAATGAATATGCATAGTAACTATATTTAATGTATTTTTTAAACAGATAAATTATTATTATTGGCATCATTAATAATGTATTACATAACTTTATTTCATTTGATTGAATACACAATAAATTATATTATAATGGATGATTTACTTACAATTTATTTGGATTTTTAATTTCATAGCTAGTTATTTTTTTGTGCTAGCCTTATAATTTGTTTATGATATATAGGTTAGGAATAAAAAAAAAAAAACTCAAAAGCGAGAAATCAAAAGTAATTACATTATTGGGGTGTGAAAAAATTGTGATTGAAGATTGCTATGTTGTGAAAAGAGAAAATCAATCGCATTGAAGATTGATTGCTAGGGTGTGGAGAAAAATGCGAATGGAGATTTATTTAAGAGTATTTGTGATATTTTATTAATAGATATTTTCTTCTCATATTTTATCCAATCAAATAAGAAAAAAATATTATATTTTTATATTCATTCACATTCACTCATGTCAAATAACTATAAATTCCTCCCACTTCTATTTATTACAAAAAAAACTTCTACTTTTTTATTCTTCCTTTTACTTTACTACCATCTACTTTTCCTAATGAACCAAATATAATACAGTATAAAATTCATTATTCTTAAAGTAAGTGAATAAAAAGTAATATTTTGTAAAATGAATACACACTTCACAGAATAAAGTATATTTATAATCATTAATTTTTAATTAATGATTAAGAATCATAACAAAATTTTATTTATTTTAATCAATGAATGATAATCATAACAAGAATTTATTTAAATAATTATTATTAATTTTTAATATCTTTTAATAGTGAACTCACTTCCATTCGATTCGACGAAGAGCTAAATTCAAAATTATTCTCTAAATGCGTGCAATTTCCCATTAGAAGAAATCACTACCTATATAAAGGGGAAAATATATTTATATTTGAGGAGAAAATTGGAAAAAAAAAAAAAAAAAAGACTAAAGTGCTTTGGATTGCCTTTGGTCAGCTTTGAACTCCCAAAACCTAGAACAAGCCATTGGTTGTGTTCCTCAGTTTCCAGACCATGGCCGCAGCAGCAGCAGCAGCAGCAACCACTCTCTCCTCTTCCCTTTCCAAAACCTCCTCTCTTCCTTTCCAAACCCACTATTTCCCCAAAACCCTACCCACTCCCCCTCGCGCCGCCGCCAAACCCCCTCTCCTCGTTTTCTCCAAAAACCCGATTTCCGACATCGTCTCCTCCACCTTGTCAGGCGCCGAAGAAGGCGCGTGGGACGACGAAAAGCCGCGCGAGGAGTGCGGCGTGGTGGGCATATACGGCGACCCTGAGGCCTCGCGCCTCTGCTACCTTGCTCTCCACGCGCTCCAGCATCGAGGCCAAGAAGGCGCCGGAATCGTCACCGTCAACAACAACGTCCTCCAATCCATCACCGGCGTGGGCCTCGTCTCCGAAGTCTTCAACCAATCAAAACTCGACCAGCTCCCCGGCAGCCTCTCCATCGGCCACGTCCGCTACTCCACCGCCGGCCAATCCATGCTCAAAAACGTCCAGCCCTTCGTCGCCGGTTACCGCTTCGGCTCCGTCGGCGTGGCCCACAACGGCAACCTCGTCAACTATAAGACCCTCCGTACCAACCTCGAAGACAACGGCTCCATCTTCAACACCACCTCCGATACCGAGGTTGTCCTCCACCTCATCGCCACCTCCAAACACAGACCCTTCATTCTGCGAATCGTGGACGCCTGTGAAAAGCTTGAAGGGGCTTATTCTATTGTTTTCGTCACTGAGGACAAGCTTGTCGCCGTTCGAGACCCTTTCGGGTTTAGGCCTTTGGTTATGGGGAGAAGGAGCAACGGTGCTGTTGTTTTCGCTTCTGAAACCTGCGCGCTTGACCTAATTGAAGCGACTTATGAAAGGGAGGTTTACCCTGGTGAGGTTCTTGTGGTGGATAAAAACGGTATTCAGAGTCTCTGCCTCATGTCTCATCCTCAACCCAAACAATGCATTTTTGAACATATTTACTTTGCACTTCCCAATTCGGTTGTTTTTGGGAGGTCTGTGTATGAGTCTCGTAGACAATTTGGGGAGATTTTGGCTACTGAAAGTCCTGTGGAGTGTGATGTTGTGATTGCTGTGCCTGATTCTGGTGTTGTGGCGGCACTTGGTTATGCTGCGAAAGCCGGGGTTCCGTTTCAGCAGGGTTTGATTAGGTCGCATTATGTGGGGAGGACTTTCATTGAGCCCTCTCAGAAGATTAGGGACTTTGGTGTGAAGCTTAAGCTATCACCTGTTCGTGCTGTGCTTGAAGGTAAACGTGTTGTGGTTGTGGATGATTCCATTGTGAGAGGAACCACCTCGTCCAAGATTGTTAGGCTGTTGAAGGAGGCTGGTGCTAAGGAGGTTCACATGAGGATTGCGAGTCCTCCGATTATTGGTTCTTGTTACTATGGTGTGGATACTCCTAGCTCTGAGGAGTTAATTTCGAATAGGATGAGTGTGGAGGAGATAAGGGACTTTATTGGGTCGGATTCACTTGCCTTTTTGCCTTTTGATAGCTTGAAGAGGTTGTTGGGAAGTGAAAGTCCGAATTTTTGTTATGCTTGTTTCTCTGGGAATTACCCTGTGGAGCCAAGAGAGCTTAAGGTGAAGCGGGTTGGGGACTTTGTTGATGATGGCTTGAATGGAAGCTTGGAGTCTATTGATGGTGGTTGGGTTCAGGCAAACCGAAATCAAATCAAGGTTGGTACTGGTACTAGTACTAGTATTTCACAATAATCCTATATCTGGTTTTTGCAGCATAAGGCATCCTCAGTGGACAAAAATCAGATGCAGTTCTTCAGGTGTTTTTGGTGATCTTCATTTTGAATTGAAGTTTTACCTTGATGAGACGCATAATAATGTTTACATTATAGGTCAATATAAGTTCTCTAAGTAAAATTCTAATTCTGACTCGAGAAAGTACTAGAAGTACTTAAGAAAATGTATCTTAATCTTGTCCTACTTGATAGTTTAAACCTAACCGTACTACCTATGTTGTGATGTGATGATGTGGTGCGAGACACAGTCAAACCATCCAGTTACCCTAGTGAGCTTCATTGGTTCATTTGGATTCTGAAGACCGATGATGCTTTTCTCATCTGATACATGGAGCTTTTGTTATTTAGAATTTAGAACAAACCATGGTATAAGAACTTTGGATGTTTTTCTTTACTCTTTTTTTTTTATAAATATTATAAGGTTTTCTTCGAATACACCTTGGAATTTTCTTGGATGTCTGATCTCCATCTCATTTTTTGTATAATATTTGTTCGTGTGGGTGAAAGAAAGAGAAGTAAACATTTTAAATAAACACAACTTTATGTTTACTTGGTAACATAAAAATGTAGAACGGTTGAAAAATAATACTACTGACTGCTATTACAAGAAGATCAAAGGTTTGTTGTTGCAGTATGCTAAACTTTGTTTTAATCATGTACCTTCCTCGTTTTCTTCCTTTTAAGGATACGTTGATTTGTTGCAAATTCCAACTTTTCACTCCTCAAAACAAACACGGTGACCCTTTTTTCTATTGGTGTTGGTATAGTTTTTCTTTAATGTTAAATTAACAAAAAGTACTGACCAAAATTAGCACACTAGTACTTGTGTGAGATTAAGGGTGTGTTTATCCTAAAAATGGGGGTGTGTTTGATTTTTATTTAATAAAGTGTTTTTAGTTTCTGAAATGCAATCACACGAGGTTTTGTAGACAGCTTGAGAGTGGCGCAAGGCACAAAAGTGTGTGGAATTCAGGGGAAAAGTTGAACAAGACAGACAGGATAATGGGGAAATATCTCTTAACTGTTTTAGTTTTTTTAGTTTTTAAAACACTTGTTTTAAAATGAGTTTTCAAAACTTAATAGATTTAAAATGTGGAATTGATTGATGAACTGTAATGTAGATTTGTTGCTTTGTCAAAAAAAGTAATGTGGATTTGTTTTAGAAAATAATTTTTTAAATCGGAAATTGAGAATGATTTAAACAGGCCTTAAATTTTTACGACGTGAGGACGCAAGGATATGCTGATGAAGACACCATACGAAATAAAAACATTATCGTATTTAGACATTCATTTCTTGACTAATTCCTAATGGTTTAAATGGTATCTGGCAACAAGTTTAAATTTCTGTGAGAAAATAATTGACTTCAAGTCTTTTAAATGAAAATAATAGACATTAAAAAGTTGTGCTTCTTCAAAGATTTTTTTTTTCCATTTTGATCTTTGAACATATATTAATATTATCTCTTGAGTTACACATTGAATGTAACTTCAGACTAAAATGAGCGTTGATTATATTTTCAAGATTTTTTTAAAATTTAGTTAACTTTAGAGACTAAAGTGATAACGTATGACAATTTCAAAAACTACTAAAAAAAGGAGCTAAAAATAAGCACTGGAATTAGAGATTTCAAATTCACCTCAGCATGCATGCCAACATGACTTAAATAAATTAATGTTCATATTTATCGTCATCGAATATTCAAAGCTATTGTATATTATTTGTACTTGAATCCAAGGTTAAAGTGACACCACACAAAAGACAAGAAAGCTATTTGGCTCTTCAGACTTTTAAAGTAAAGTTTAAATACATATTTTATTATGACGTTTTTATATTGATAAAAAGTATGTTATTTCAAAAAAACATTATTCATCTTTTATCCATTTTTAAAATGTATTTCTAATGCAATATCTAGAACCATTTGGAAACTTGCCAATGTAACATCTCTCGTATCCATACCTATTAATGAAAAGGCAATTATAAATCGAAGTTACATTTTTTACTCTTCAGCATTGCGAGGGAAGAATGGGATAATATACTGTCAACATGATAAAATGTATTTACATAGTTATAAGAAAAATGCTCAAATGATAATGAACTACAAGACATTTTTAGAGACGGTCTTTTTCAGCAAAAGACTACATCATTCATAGGATGCACTTTACTTTTTGGATCTTAAATTGAGTTTGCACTTTGCACGTTTGGATTAATTTATTTTGTTTGCAAAAATAAGAGTGATGATACAAAATTCTTTAATCAACATTTCTAGAATAGACTTTTGAAAGAAAAAAAAAAACCTAAAATAAGTTATTTTCAAAACATGGACCTTTTTTTTGGGTCCACAAAGCATGCACTTGACTACTTTTTTGTTGACTGTTGCAGCATGAGTTGGAAAATAACTCCACGGACTTTGAAACACAAGGAAAGTGCATTATTCAATATTCAGTCAGCAGAGACCAGCAATGTTCCGAGCCCATCACGGCCATAGACATTAGAGAATGGTTGATACCAAGTTGGGTTTCTTTTTCTTTTTTTTTTTTTTCCGATACTAAGTTGGGTCGTTTTGTTGAAGGAAGGAATGTTACTCTTAATTTGAATTAAAAAGGGAAAAAACTAAATATTGTTATGTAACTTTTCAATCATCCACTCTTATTTACCTTACGTTATAAAATTGCATACCTTCTCTATGTGTACTTGAAAACTTACAAGCTTAGCAATATATTTTTTCAGAGCTAAAGAAAGATATTCTACCTCTAGAACAACTAGTTTTTGCACACTTAAAAAGGACATTTGTCATGAGATTTGGGTTACTGCAACAATAATTAAAGAGAAAGAATGGGACATAAAAGCAACATAGGAAGCTAGGAAACCTACCCTTCCTCGTAAGCTTCAGAGTTCAGAGTTCAGAGTTCAAAACCATTCGAATTGTTCTTCAAGCAAGTAAATGAAATATGAAAAAATTGCAAAAGTTATGAACGTGTCAGAAGTGGGATTTGAACCCACGCCCTCTCACGAGGACCAGAACTTGAGTCTGGCGCCTTAGACCACTCGGCCATCCTGACCTACGTTATAATGTTTTGTATACATTTTAATAATTAAAATAAGTTTACACCATCTACGTTTTCTTTTGTTTCTTTTTCTGTAATTGCGTGGCTATCCCTTTATTGGCTTTTCAATTTCAACGATTATCGTCATTATTTGACTCTTATGTTTTTTTTTTTTTTTTTGTGTGTGAGCACTCAATTTTAATAGGGTACTTAAATGATAATAATAAGTAAAAAAATAAATTTTATTAATTAAAGTTTGAAAAAAGTTATATTTTCCATAATAGGAAATAAGAATAATTTTCAAAAGCCTTAAACCTTGAAACATTGTTTAAAACTAGTGTTTCAATCTACACGTTTAATCGTCAAAGCCAACATGTACCAATTTTGTGAGTGCTAGCCTGTTAGGGCCCTACATTCTTTTGTTTTTCTTAACGTTTTTGAACTCCCTTGATTTGAGCCTCACCGTTCGTAAAATAAAGTCAATGACGTTGCAGCTACAAGATACATGACCAACACAATTCACATGGCTGATAGATAATTGTCTTTTTAGCATGTTGATCTGGTTTCAATTCCTAATCATATAAATGGAAAATGTTTTATAGAGAGGCCAAATCCATCTCCATACGATTATACTTTACATATAAACAGTGCACATTAACCCATGCATGTCTCAAACATGAAATCTTCATGTTATTAATTTGATACTTTAACCAATCAAATTAATAGGCTAATTATATTAAAAATTAATTAATGTTGATATATATAACACTAAATTTTTTGTGTATATAATATACATAATTTTACATAATAAATTTTGTAACAATTAATTTTGATCTAATAATTAAATTAATTTTAACTATTAGATCAAAATTATATGAGAAGCACAATTAATTTATAGTTTAATTATTAGATTAAAATTAATTGTTACAAAATTTATTATATAAAATTATATGTGTATTAAATATATATTAAAAAATTTAGTTTTATATATATCAATATTAACTAAATGAGTGTTTTTGATATAATATACTTTCTCATTTTAGACTAATTAAATGCGTGTTTTGGATAATACGATTTGCTATTTTAAAGTGAGGAGAGCACATTTTTAAAAATATAATATAATTAATGTCATTAATTAAAAAATTAATGGTTTAAAATAAAACGACTTTATAATTTAAAATATATGTTTTTTTATTACTCAAAATGCAATTTCAAGTTTCAACCTCTGTTTTTCTAAGCAACGGTTGTGACTACTTTTTACGTTCATAAAATATACTTTCTCACTCTAGACTAGCTAAATGTTTAAACCCATACCCTTTCACAAGTGCCTTAATAAAACTTATGGTTTTGTTAATAGGTGAAACGGGAATTTACAAATAAAATATCCACTTCAAAAAATAAGATACATAGAAATAAAAACAAATTTCATAAAATCATTCCCGCCATCTAAAAAATGAATAACATGTTTGAAACTTGAAAGGCTTTTCAAGCCTCAAAGCCCACTGTACTCGTTTTCAATTTTTATTATATAAAAATTTATCAAAATAAAAATTAATATCCAATCTTAATTATTATTCAAACTTTTGTCCACTGTGGGTTTCAAAAGAAAAAATAAAGGCAAAGAACATTATAAATAAAAATGAAAATTTTCTCTGCCATTTAATAATTTTCGAGGAGACTGTTCTTTGTATAATCTCCAGTAGGGAAAATGTTCTCCCATAAAATAATGACGAGAGAAAAAAATCTTTAAATTAAATTTGAGATGGAGACGAGGACCATACTTTTCGTCCCACGAGTTCCGGTATATATTAATATTTAATGTGTTAATTTATGAACTCAATCAGGAAGGACTGCTAATCATCACCGAGGGTATGACCAAGGAACTGCTGCTGAGAGCGATGGCCATTTTCATAATTTAGTTTTTAAAATGAAATATTATATAAAATATTTAATACCCTTATTTTTTTAATTTTATTTTTAAAATTCATTAAAATTCCAAGATTTTACGGGGCCTTCTGAAAAAACGAATTACGAGGGCTTCCTCACTTGAGGAGAATTAAGAAACATGGACCGGGAAAGTTATTACGAGATAGGGATAGGAGATGAAGACAGAAATAATTAAGAGGCAAAGATAAGAAAGAAGATACTCAGGGTAGTGCTATGAGCTATCCGTAGTTCTAAAATTTAAATATATTACTCTACAAACAAACTAAATTGTTCCCCTACTTCCTTTCTCTCACCATTTTACAAGAAATGTCCTCATTTACTTTGTTAGAAAACAGAAATGCTAATAACAAAACTCAATGTGTGATGTATCCATATATATATATATATATATATATATATATAAAATGTTAACGTTTCTACTTATTAAAAAAATTATATTTAATATCTTTGAAACTTAAAATTACTCAGATAAAAAACCTGTACTGTCTGAGTCACTGAGTGTCATCTACAAGTAACTTTTTCTTATTGTTTTACAAATATCTACAACTGGGCCATTTTCAAGTTAAGCTAGAAGATAATTTAATATAGATATAATAGTATAGTATAGATTACGTGAGAAGATGTCGGTATGGTCCTCTTGAATTATTGATTGATTCTGACTTCGATGTGATGCATAGAATTTTTTGGATTAAATTACTCCGAACAGATTAGAAAATTGGAACAGATCCACAACAGAATGGTCATTCTTTACAAAAATAAAGATTGAACAGTTTCTGTAAAATGTCATCATAAAACAAATCATGTCCAAATAATGCTTACAATTTAATATATATACGGAAATTAAATATGCTCTATAATAATTTAGATATATGACAGGAATTAGAACTTGTATATGAGCTTTCTGTCCGAGCTGGACAGGTAATAATGCAAATCAAACTTGAGACCATAACAACTAAGAAAAACCTTTTTGTAAATATGCGAAACTGAGTGCAGCGAACCAACCATGCAGCTGCAGGAACTCCTTCCCAAACTATTGTTTTAAGTCGGAATTTGAGTTGGCATTACCATTCTGGTGCTGCTGCTGCTGTTGCTGTTGAAGATGAATGTTTTGTTGGGATGCAGTAGGAGGCTGCTGCTGTTGCCGGAACATCATAGGGTTGACAGAATGTTGAGGAATCAAACAGCCAGAACCATGCGAATCGCCACTTAGTTCAGCTGTGGCAAGCTTTAGTCTTTGAACCTCAGCAGTAAGCGCCTCATTTAGAGCTATTAGAATAAAATACAGGGCACAGACTTAGTCAGAAGGAAGCAATCTATAAAGTCATACTAGTTTCCAAATGCTAATACAGAGGTACAAATGGCAGCTACTAGTAATTGTATGAAAATGTAGCAGGCAAGTATGTCTTTTATTGATAACTCCAATAGAAAAGGAGTAAGCATCAGAAAAAATAAAAAATAAAAATACAAGCATGCACACACAAAGGTCACTACTCCATGATCACGTATCACTTTCAAAAACACTCACGAAAGAACTTCACATAATGAGCTTTTATGCAAAGGAAATTCATGCATAATCATATTCCGCAGAAGGATGCAAGTGCAGATAAGGGCATATCATGCAGATGCTACAATGGGATTGCTTCATTAATTGTCATCTTGATTCTTGACTACAACAAATGACTTTTGTAAAGAAAAGGTAGTTGTTTTCGCTCACAAAATATTTATCAACTCTTTCCAAGAAACTTGGACACGAATAACTGAGTATGATTCGTAGCAGAGAACACATGTTGTAGTCACCTAAACATTCGCAATGAATCGGGTCATCCTCTCTGCATCTAATCTCTGGAATTCCTACATGCCACTTTGAAAGCTCTTAAACCGTGTCACGAGATAAACTTCAATAAAAAAAAGGCTATATAAAGGCATTCCGGCCTACTGTTAGCAAAAAATGTTAGTCGGTGAAGGCTCATGATATGAAACACGCCCTTGCAAAAGAGACCCCTTTGGGTTTGACATATAGATAATTAACAGTTGGCTTTAACTTATGCTTAAATTCAACAATTTAGAACAAAGGGAGTGGCAAGAATGAAACTCCTAACCACTGCTGGGTCATAAAGTTCTGGTGAAAGTGCAGATAAGTTCTGATATCAAGAACCAACTCTCCTACGAGTTTAAACTGTTAGGTGAAAACTCATGATAGATTTTCACACGAAATTCCTAACATATCTTATAAAGATTACTCTCAATAAGATGAGAAATCAGTAATAAAATAATGTTGACGGCATGAGATAATGTAAACGGCCCTGGTCTTCGTACATAAAATTTAATGGAACAGAATAAAATTGAGCAGCTGATGTAAACTAAAATCCCAAATTAGCATGAAAATAAAATCTAATCCAACAACTTGAAGGAGCTATATGAACAATTTTTATACGCTACTAGTCTACTACTGTTCTCCACAGTAAAAGTATGTATTGTTGTCAGTTTTTCATACTTGTAATATTTCCATTATGACACAAACATACAATTAAATAGCTTATCAGCTCTTAAGTATAATAATAATAAAAGTAAACAGGAAATTATATCGTTAAATGTATGGTGTTTCCGCTTAACAAGCCAACTGCTGAATTGTTCAACCTTACTCTTACACTCTTCGGCAGGAAGTATTCACTATACACGATGACATGAAATATAATCTACGCGGAGATATTGGGAAAAACCCAAGTTCCACATTGATCAAAAATAGTGTCGAGATAAAGTATATAAGTGAGGAACAACCATCACCTTATGAGCTAGCTTTTGGGATTGAGTTAGGTCCAAACCCTTATAAGATGATATCAGAGCCTATCCTAGATCCATTAAGTTGGACGTGAGGGGGTTTATTGGGGAAACCCAAGTCCCATATTGGCTAGAGCTAGCTTTTGGGGGACAAACTAAGGCTATAGGTGAATAATTAACTACTGATGCCAAGCAGATTTCAGCCACAGATAGAAAACAAAATGGAGAGAAAATCTGATAGATAGACTATGAATTAAAGGACAGAAATACCATCTCGAAGCTTTGCTTGTTGTTCCATGGATTGAAGGCGAAACTTCAACTCATTATTCTGGTTAGTGAGTCCAGCCGAATCTCTCTGTGCTCACATAATTGAAAGGAATTAAATCAAATTAAACAACAAAAATCATGATCACAGTACTAAATTATCAACAACACAAAGAGGTCCCCCACCTGTAACAGAGTAAGCTGTGCAGATAGTGTGGTGGCTTCTGTCTGTAGAGTCTGAACCTTGTGTTCTAGCTCTGAAATGTATCGCATCTTCCGCTCTTTGGATCGCGCAGCCGATTGCCGGTTGGCCAAAATCCTGAAAATGACCCCAAAACCAAGTCAATCAGTTCACAGGCAACATGCTAGTATGTCACTAGCCAATATAGCATGCCAAATGCCACAACATCAACACACCTTTTGGCACGCTTTGGATCGGTCAAGGCAATCTCAGCAAGCTTTTCATTGGCCATAATTTTCTTCAGTTCAGGCCCACTGAACTCCCCATTTCCAAACTCCAAGCTGAAGGCCGCCGAATTACCATCAATTCCACCAGCAGGCGACATCAAGCCACTTCTCTGCCTGGGCGAAGGAGGCAGCTTGGGCGACTCGTCATCGAAACTCAACTTCCCAATGAAACTATCCATGGAGACACTCCTATAGTGCCTAGTGATGGGTGCAATCTCACCCCCAGCACTCCTCTTCATCCCTTCCCTCTTCTCACTCCCTCCCTGCCTCACCCCACCATCCCCACTCTCATTAACACTACTCTCGGCTTCATTATCACTACTGTCACCACCATTGGTCTTAGTCCCACTCGCTCTACTATCCAAATCATCGCGATTCTCGCCTCCGTTTTTATCATCGGTCCCAGAAGAGTTCAACGCATCAAAGCTATCCAAATTCATGTAAGCAGAGAAAAGATCATCCACCACTTCCCCTTCAGGGGATTTCTTCTCCCCGGCCCCTTCTACATTATTATTATTATTATTATTATCATTATTATTATTATCAACAACCCTGTCCCACAGTGTTTCTCTTTTGACTAACTGAGCAGGTTTCGCTGAAACGGGGTTCCGAAGAGGGATAAGCGGCGGAGAGGATTGCAAAACGGTGGAAAACCCAAACGGAATGTCACTGTTAGAGCGTCTATGGGCTCTGCGAGGGGGTAATGGTAAATTACTGTTGTTGAGTGTTCTGGAGAAAGGTGAGGCTGGCAAAAGGGAATGAGAACTCGCGTCGCGATCTTCCATGGACACGTCAGCAGCTTCGGACACGGAAGTCGAGGAGGAGTCACGGAAGGGGGAAGGGCTGAGGGGAGGGAGGGAGTCGAGCGAGAAAAACGAGGGCTGCGAGAGTGATCGGGTGTGGGTGGGTGTAGGGGAAATGTTGCTGTGCTGACGCGACACCGGGATCTGAGAGTAGGGCGAAATGGGAGGGATCGGGTGCGGGTGCGAGGGTGGTATACCCGCGCGCTTGTTACTGTTCCCACCGTCGAACTGATTCAGATGATGCTGCCTCGCGCGCATTTGCGAGGGGTTGAATTGCGGGATGCTAAGTTGCTCCATGTTTAACGGCTGCTTCAGAAAGTGAAGCCTCTGCATCGCTTCTTCATTTTCCCCCATTCTTCTTACACCTTCAAATTAAAATCTGCAACCGCAAACAACAAATAATAAGAATGAAGGTGAGTGGAGTAATCATGAATATGAAATGAAATTGTTATGGTGAGAGACTGAGAGTGACCTTGGGAGAGTTCATGTAATAGGGAATGGTGAAGGGGGGGATTGATTAATAATAGCAGGAGCTGCAGCTGCGTCGGTCTTGGAAGTGTTAACTTTGTCTGACGGAAATGCCGAAGGAGCAGGCGCTTATCTCTCCAAGATTCACTCCCTCTCTCTCTCTCTCTCTAGAACAAGAGCAACAACCCAACGAGGGAAGGACCAGAAGAAAAAAAGAACTCTCTTTCTGCTTTCTCTCTCTACATCCACGACGATGACTACTACACGGATTTCATGACTACTACGCGTGAATTTAATTTAATAACTTTCATTTCGGACAAATTTGCATTTCGCTCGCATTTCAATTTCATTCCGACCTCATTTGTTCTCTCATACGCCATGTTTTTCTTCGCCTTGTCTTCGCAACTTATTTAGCCACCCTTTACCCAATCCACAATGTCTTTTTTCTTTTTTTTCTTTTTTGCCTCTCCAAGTTATTGTCTGTCTACAGTTCCGGGGTTATTATCTTTTTGATTTTGAAGGCTTAAAAGAACATTCAATTATTCTTTTATCTCTTAAAATAAAATGCTTTTTTCTCGTTCACTAATTGGATTCTGATTAACTTATATTCAAATCAGATTTTGTTACGAATGTTTTTCCTTTTTTGTTTCATTTTTCCTAAATTGACATTTTACTTCACGATGCGCTGCTTAAAGGAAACCGCTCACCCTATTGTTTGTTTTTCCCTTCATTCTTTTATTTCCTATGGGCAGTTTTTCAACGAATGCTTTTTTTCTTTCTTGGAAAGAAATTAATCCCACTACAATTCTTACATTCCGTGCTTTAATTTGCAATTTTAAAACCAGATTTTGATTTTTAAATTCCTATATATGTCTTCCACATAAATCAACAAAAGTATCCAATTTGACATCGACGGGGCATAAAGATTTGTTCAGATTCTCATTCCTATGATTTTGTCTGATCTTACCAAAAATACTCTTTATATTTACATGACTAGTTGAGATATAAATATATCATCATCGAAGACAACAACAACAAACACAAGTTGTGTGGACATTGAAAAAACAAAAAAAAAAATTCTATGCGGGAAATTTTGCCATCTCCATAAATCTTGGGTCTAGGATTTTCTACCCTGTCCAATATCAGTGGCAAGCACAAAATTGCGAAAGAGTGAAATATAAAATAGTCATTCAAAAGAGAGATATTTCTACATCATGAGGCAAAAGCTTTGACTGTTTAGCAGCACATTATTAGAGAGTTCATTTCTAGCTTCCATAAAATCATCGAGGGTGAGTTAACGGGTGATTGGCAAATATGTTTAGTATATAATAACGAGAACGAAGATCAAAGTTATGATTTCATGCATTTACTTCAATCTCTCCACTATTAGCTCAATCCAAATGAGTATAAAAAGAGAGAATTTGTTAAACGGTGGATGAATCTTAGCATTTAGACTAAATTACATTCGTCCCCATGAATTTAAGACTTATTATACTCGTATTTCCTCGAACTTCATGGTATTAATTCCGTTAACAGAAATGTCTCCCATGCATTGCACATGCTTCTTTAATGAAATTATAGGACACTATTGCCCTCATTTTCCTCACAACAGCTGTTAAAACTTAAAAGCCAACCTCGTCTTCCCCACAGCAGTTGTTAACGTTGGAAGAGTGTTTTTAAAATTCCAAAAATTGAACATGCTCTCTTTCTTTTTTCTTCATACATAGTCACATTCAGGATCTTTTTATTCTGATAAAAAAAAATATTACGAAATTATCACTGGATGTGCAGCATCTTCTATGAAATTTACTAAAGTCAAGGATCAACATTTCAAAACCAAAACCAAATATTTCAAAGCCATTGTTAGTGATCCAGCTACTATACCCAAGTATATGACAGTATAATAAATAGTACTGTAGTAGCTAACCACAAAAATCCCCTCATCCCGTAAACATGACCATGGGTAAGTCCTACTTGCATAGGTTATTGGAAACCCAAATCATCCAAAATGGTATCGTAGTATTGTAAGTCCAACACGGGTCACTATAAGTCCAGAGCATGTTATCGTCTTTACATAGGAAAAGTTCCAGAACCAATATTGACAAAAAAAATTGAAATTTCAAAACCATAACAAAAATATCAACAGGAATTAAAAAAGAGGAGAATTTGAGAACCAAATTTAACAAAAAATAAAATGAAATTTAAGATTCGTCAAGCCACTCGCTCTCCTTCTTAAGCTGCTCCACGAGCGTGGTAGGCTCTGCAATGAAAGCATGGATGCGTTCGGAGCGTTTGACGGCGCTGGGGGCTGAAGCGGTGACGGCGAGGTTGTGGGAGCGATTGAGACCTTATCGCAAGCTGCGTGTTTGGAGAGGCTGAAAAGTGGTTGTGGCGCCGGAGCGGTGGCAGATACAGGTGGTTTATGCACATGGCGAGGCGAAGTGGTTAGCGTTGTTGTACATTGCTTCGCCTCCCCTGTGTTTTACCAACCCTAGCAGAGCACAGTTGGGGTTTTTCTAATTTTAGAGACGATACACAAGGGTTATTTGGACATTTCACAAAAATAAACACGGTCAATTAGCGGAGATGGCTAGGGGTAAAAAACGAATGTATTTTAGTGAGGAGATATGAGTGTAATAAGTTTTAAACTCATGAGGTAAGTTTAATTTGCTCTAGCATTTAAGGTTATATTTGGATAAATGTTGAAAAAATATTTTTGCAATTTTTATTTTTTAATGTATAATATGAAGAAGGGAGATACTAAGTAGGAGATAAATAGGATTTTTTTTAATTAAGTAAAATACTATATTGCCCTTAAACTAACTTAACTAACTTAACTAAAATAAAAAATAAAATTTCTTTTAGTTCTAAAATTTTGGTGTAGGCTCTTTATGCATTTCAACTAAAAAAGAGAAATATGTACATTAGAAAAAAAATTATTTCAAAATATGTGATTTTATAAAATCAATATTACATTAAATATTTTTTTCAAAGTTATTTTTAATAAATCCTTAGTGTGAGTAATGCATAAGAAAAATATTTATTATATTATTTAGTGTAAAATATTTTTCAACTTTTTTGTTTATTGATTTTTGCTAAAAAAATATAATTAGTTGCATTTAATGGAATATCTTATCTCAATTATATTTTTGCTATTTATAGTAAGTGAACCTTAGATATCATATAAAGATAAATGTCATTTGGTGTCTTGAGAACACTTAACGAATATTGATTAAAGAAGTAAAATAGAAAAAGTTCTTATTGAAATGCAACAAAATCCATTTTCCTATAATTTTAAAATATGCGCTTTCACATGATTTCCATTAAATTTTTTTCTCTCTTTTAATTCTTTAACTAGTGCACTAGTTAATAAGATTTTTAGAACATCTACGATGAGAATACTTACGTGAATTATTTAACTTTAAACAAAAATATTCAACTCTTTTAGTATGGGAGAAAATGACATGGAATTATTTATATAAATAACCATTTCTTAAAACATTTATATCATATATAATATATTTTTTAAACATTGTATAACTTACAAAATTAAATTAAACATTCACTTTAATGATCTTAACATTTAAGTGAAATTTTATATGAAATGTTTAAATCGTCGTGAAATTATAAGGTTGATAAAATTAAGATAAGTAATCCAGTTATATAACTATATATTGTAAATGTTTGAATATAAAAATAGATTTAGTTTTTTTATACTAACAGAATGTTGGTTTCTGTCTTAGTTTTGACGAAAAATATATATTGGTTTTAATTTTAAAAGGAAAATAAATGAGACAATTTTTAAAATAAAGGAGTAAGAGACCAGGGTTGCCATCAATCGTGGCATAATGAAGGGGGTTGGCTTGTAGTCGCCGGTGAGATGTATTTTTTTCTTGTTTTTAAATATGTTTTTATGTTTATAAGTTGATATTTATTTATTTTTAATTTATGTAATTTAATTTTAAATTTTAGTTTCGATAAATTTGTGTTTTTAATTTTAATTATTTTAACATATTTGCTCATTTTTAATATTTTTATATTTTGATTTTGTAAGTGGTAATTTATGAAAATTATAAATAAAAAATTAAATTTTTTCATGAATTGAAATTGAAAAAACAAATTTATAATAACTAGAAATAAACAAAATATCTTTCAAGATCAAAATTAAAAAAATATAAACTTACAAAAATCAAAATTAAAAATATAAACTTACAAAAATTAAAATTAAAGAAACAAACTTACACAAACTAAAAAAGAAAGTTAACTTAAAAAAAACACATATTTAAGTTATGTTTGGGTTATTGCTGGCAATTATATTAAAACTATGTAATTATTCATTAAGTTTTTTAATATATTTTCATTTACTTAAATATTTTAATGTTAGATATTAAACAAAAATCTTAAATTTAAGATTTTTACTAAATTTTTTAATAAAGGACGTAAAAAAATTTTCAACATAAAAATTAAAATTTTATAAAATAATCTCTCAAAATTTACACATTTTTTATTAGTTACTATTATTTCTTTTTATTTATTTTTCCTCCAAAATCCGTGCATTTCACGGATGCCGATGCTAGTTATCACATATTCAAATAGTAGTCTATAACTTCGTTTTTACCACGTGTCGTCTTATGTTGCTTTCCCAGCACACGTGACCCTGGCCCATGGCTCTGTAGTCTGTAGTAATAATAGCGCCACAACTTAAACAGGCCATGGCCGAGAAAAAGAAGAAGAATTCAAAAAGGCCCTTATCCACTTTCTTGAATCAAACGAAGGGCCCAACAGTTACCCATCGCAATAATTCCATTCCTATCCATGTTCTTTTGAAAACGAGTGAACTCAACCTGCCTCCTTCCACTCCCACCCCCACCAAAAGTTAGACGAAACATTTTATTTTTAGACCCTTCATTTTTTTTTCATCACACAAAAATTGAAATTCTTTTCTTTGCCTCTTTTTTGCATCAGACACATTTTGAATAAATATCTTTAGCCTTCCTATCTTCTTGCTCACTTACCTTAAAATATTCCCATAACTTGGTATATATTCTGATGTTAACTTATCAATTCATTTGCCTAAATTTCTAATCTCTTCTTCAAGCGTCAGTTCATTTTTGTCTTTTATAAAGGATTATTCCTTGGCCATTTGGTTCTTAATCCCATGAGGCATGTCAGACTTTGTTTTCGTGTTTTAATTCTTTCACTCGATAGACAACGTTTCCATTTCAAATTAAGAGTAAATTGTCTCACCTATAGCACCATAGCGAAAGCAGGATCAAAAACTTGTTACTTTTCTGTTTACTTTAAACCCTTCTTCTGCATGTATCCTCCAAAGATGAGGCCATTTATATGTCGTCCCCCAAAATTAATCCCCTCACAAAATTTAACCTTAGTTAAAAGTAAACTAGCTAATTTTTCAAGTATATTTGATAAGTCTCTTGTCAATTTTATAGTTTTTTTTGACTAATTTATAAATTACTTTGGTCAAAAACTATGCGCAAAGAACTTTTGTTTTTTTAAACTCAGGTAAAATTATCAAGTTGAAAACTATATATTTTTTATACATAAGTTGAAACTAGACAAGGACGATACAGGAAGACAAATGAAAACGAAAAAAGAGAGAAGATATTCATAATTATAAAATAAGATGAAAATCTTACTTAGGATGTATTTGATAACATGACTTTTTTGATTTTTAGACTTTTTTAGCCATATGTATTGGATTATATTAAAATTATCTTTTAAACTGGATGGAAGAAGAAAAATGACAATAAATTATGTCAAATTAAGATGTATTTTTTATTATCTAAGTTTATATATCGGAGTGAAAAAAGGAACTAAAATGCTTTTTTAATTAGAATACACTGATGATATAAAAGTATTTTATATTATTATTCCATTATAGATCAACACATAAAAAAGTGTTAAATTTTATAATTGATTTTAAATAAACAAATTTAAAATCCTATGATGAATAAAATTGTTAATATAAAATTCAATAATAAAAGAAGTTAAACTAAAATACTTTTAGTTCCTAATTAAAAGAAATTTAAATAAATAAATACAAGTTTAGAGATCTAAATGGATTTTTTAAAGGAACCTAATTAAAAATTTGGTTAAAAAAAATAAAAAATCAAAGACTCACATGTTAGTTAGACCTTAATTTTACGACATTAAAATTACGCATACCCAAGTAAACGGTTAAAAGATGTTGATTGGTTCATGTGGTAAAGAAAATGAAAAATTCAGGAGAGTCGTGTGAAGCATTGGGAAGGGCTTCTGCGATGAGCTTTCACACAGCGTTCTGATGGTTTGACGTTGGTGAGTTGCCGTCAATGTTTATCCGAACCCTAGATTCAATCTGTGTCCTTGTCTTGCTTTCCATTTATAGCACTTATTAATCACTATCAATCATGGTTACTCTTTTGTTAACAACGGAAATGAAACATTGTAGCCAGATCCCTAACCCCTCTCTTTACCCACCCAAATATTTTTCTTAATTCCCCCAACCCCACGCTTCGTATCTCTCTCGCACTTCAATAAATCCACCACGCAGAAACCATGGTTTTTCATAATCAACCGATGGAGGTGGTTCTCGTTCAAATGCTGAGGTTGGCATGGTTCGCTGCCACGTTACCTATCATCATAGCTTCTATTCCCACTCCCAAGCTCAGCTGCCTCCGTGGCACCTTGTTGGGTTTTGTTCGTAGAGGCAAAATCACGCCCTCCTCCTCCCAAGTAACACCACTTTTGCATTCATGTATTTACCCCTTTTCACGCATTTCAAAACAAATCATTTATTAGGTTTAATTACTCCTTTAGTCTTTGCATCTGCATGCAGTCTTTACATTTTAGTCTCTACGCATATTATTCTTTTAACTCGTTTTAGTCCCTACAGTTTTGGACGGTTGCTTGTTGGGACTATAACAAGTTATAAAAATTGTGCAGGAATAAGACTAAGTGCATGTTTCAATTTAAGTTTAAAATGTTGGGCGCTTGTTCTAATGCAAATGTAATGGATAAAAGTAAAATGAAAGCAAAAGTAAGAGTTGAAAGCCAAAGCAAGAGTCTCCATCCTTTGTCAAAATTAATTTTGTCTCAAAAGCATTTTTTTTCACCTGAAAACCAAACACTCTCTAAATGAGTAATTAAATCTATTTATTGATACAAAGTTGCGCCCTAGGAATTGATGGGTTGAGTAAGTCATGAGTGAATGTTGAAACATATACCGTGCTGTGTTGCAGAAATTCACTATTTCTCAGAGGTTCTTCTTGCACTTCTACATTGTGGCTTTTATATGGACAACGTTGCTACTTGTTGGGACTTGGGCGTATGCGTACAGCATGGTGCCACTTGTTGTGGAGCCGTTTTCTTACTCTACTATCACTAGCTTCTTGACCGGTGGTTCTACTATCAAAACTGATTCGTATAAACTGAGGCAGGGATATGTGGCTTGGCAAGCGGTTTTTCTGCTTTTGATGATGGAAGTTCAAGTCCTCAGACGACTTTATGAGACTAGACACGTTTTTAACTATAGTCCTTCTGCTCGTATGCATGTCATTGGTTATCTCACTGGATTGTTGTGAGTTTTTTTGTTCATTGTTCCTCAATCTGCTTCACTTGCAATTGCTTTTTGAAGTTTGGAAATTGTTTTTACTATGCTGAATTGAGAATGTGTGTGTGAAAATGTTTCCTGCCAAGTGCAAACTATTGCAATTCTGGTTGGAGTTTTCCTGTGAAATTTGTTGCTTCCTGTTAAATTCCTTGGGATAAATCCCTAATTTTTGGTTGATTGATCTGAAATATACGGGGCTTCCAAACTTTGCAAATTTGGTTAATATAATTTCTGACATGAATGAATTACTGTAATAAATGTGAGAATTGTCAGTAACACGCTCTCTGATACTTTATTTCCAACACACTCTCCTGGTAGGTGAAATTCATGTGAGTCCCACTAAATATGTGGGTTCCATCCTGGTTTGGTAGGTCTCATTCCTAAACTAGTTGAACCCACATGAATTTCAACTAATTGGAGAGTATGTCAGAAAGAAAGTGCCTTAGGAGTATATTGCTAACATGTTTTATAAATGTATATCCTATTTGATCTGTTTTTCATATTTGGCTTCATCATAATTCATAAGGCCTTCTCAGACTCAACTGAACATGCTATGGTGCTTGGAGCAGCATTGTTCTAGTTGCCACAGAACTTTGTATATTTAGCATGAGATGGGAGAAGTAGATCATGGATATTTTGATTATTGTTCTATTACATATGACTTTGTTTAATATGGTCAGCTAATTTTTTTTTTTCTGAATTGATTTTGTTGTGTTACATAAAGTCATAAACTTGTAAAAATCCTTTCCTGAAAAAATTTCCCCCCATTTTTATTTGGATAATCTGAAGCATTAATGTGTAAGATTTTGTGTCTTCTAATATGTGAAGTTATTAAGATAGTTTTCATTGCCATAACATAATATTTATGATTGTTTTAATAGAACAGGTATAATCAGCATTTGGATTCCTGAAAAAATTTCCCCCCATTTTTCCTGCATTTGTACTTCTTAGTTATCACTGGTTATTGTCCAGAAAATACTAAAATGAAGAGGATTGATTTGTTATTTTTCTGAAGCTAGTTTCTACATAGGAGCACCACTATCGTTGTGTGGCTGTTGTGCAGTAGAGGTGTTTAACTTCCTAGCAAATCTAGTGACTGAGTTCATTGTCAAGGGCAAGAATCAGATGCAAGTAACAGAGTTAGAATTCTGGCAAGTTGTAAATCCTCTCTTCAAGCTTGGGTGGAAGCATTGGATTGGTGCTGCTGTTTTCTTATGGGGTTGGATTCATCAACACCAGTGCCATAAGATTCTTGTATGCATCATTTACTTGATTGACATCTAAATCTTTGGTTTTGGTCAGTGAAATGTGAATATCAAATGGTTTGAGACCACGACTTCATAACTTATAGTTGCTACCTCCTTTTATCTTCACAGCTTCTAACTGTTATTTATTTTCATCTCAGTATCTCACTGATATTACATAATACTAATGGTTCCAATTCACAACAGATGGTGAATTTGCTCACAGAAATTAAATGCATATGATTTTCTTCATTTACTTTGCATGTGGAACTTTGTTTGACATTTTGTAAATATATCTACATGCAATGATTCTTTAAAATGAAATGTTGAAGTTTAAAGCAAATATACCATTTTTATAATGAGGTGGATTTGGATATCTTAACATTTTTATAATGAGGGGTGGATTTGGATATCTTAACATTTTTAATTTTTTATAAATTTGGCAGGGTTCTCTACGACATTCAAGACAAGCAGATGAATATGTAATTCCTCATGGTGATTGGTTTGAAATCGTCTCCTCTCCACATTATCTCTCTGAAATTGTAAGCCTCTTTCTCTCTGTCTCTGTAACTTCTACTTGTGTGACTGATATGAATAAGCCTAATATTTGATGATGATGAAGGTTATGTACGCTAGTTTTGTGGTCGCTACTGGAGGATCCAACCTAACAATCTGGCTACTTTTTGTTTTTGTGGTAATATTTCCTTTGCAGATTTTGCAAGGTTTTAAAGTTTTAAACAAATAATCTTTGATTTTGATTTGCTTTTTGCATATTTCTTTTATTGGGTACAGGTGGCAAATCTGGCATTTGCAGCTGTGGAAACTCATAGCTGGTATCGTCAGAAATTTGAAGATTATCCAAGTAGTCGGTTTGCTATAATTCCATTTATTCTGTGAGATTGTGAAGCAATGTGTAATTATCACAATTGATCACCACAAAGAACTTCATTATTTCTCAAGGTGTACTTGTTTAGATTAAGCTTTTTTACTTTAGAGAATCTTATACTTAAACTATCGAAATAATTTTTGGTGTAAAAATCCAAACATTCAGAGCCACATGTATTATTCTTACCCACCAAAATAAACCCTAAATAGTTATTGATTGCATTCAATATGGAAATTCCTGATAATTACGTCTATTTACAAATTACAACACTCATTCGTTTCTATGACTTTGTGATGCCAAGATAATTTTACTATCTTTTAAAAAAGTAATTTAATAAACGTTGATCCTGAAATAACCATGGTTAACTCTACTATCGTTGAGTGGTTAGCCAAGTTATTCAATACCTCATTGTCATGGTAATTAAAATTTAAAACTATTATTGCGAATTTTGTCTTACATACATTTCCCTTTCAATTAAATTTGGCTCTCCCGAGAATTTACGTTGCGTTTGATATTCCAATAACTACGTGAAAGTAAAAAGGCAGGTAATTCTACGATAACTCCTAAAACTCCAAAAACAAGTTGATAACTTTTTAATTTTAGTGTCATGTGGAATTGTGGTCCTTCTGAGTAGGCATGGCAATGAGGCGGGTCGGGGGCGATTTTTACTTACATCATCCCCGCCCCCGTCCTTCAAAACCACCCCCGCTCCCGTTCCGCCCCTGAACACTTAAAAATTACTATTAAAAAATTAATTTTAAACAACAATCATAACATAAAATTTAATCGCGCTAAATTTTAAATGTATGTAATTACAATAAAATTTCAACATTAGATGTTTATTGCTGGAAAATAAAATTAGTTATACTCTTAGTTCTTGAATAAAATTAAGCCTTTATCCCAACGTATTCCAAATATATAAAAGTATTTTTGTAAATAATTAAATATAGTAAGGCAGGGGCGGGGCGGTTATCAGCATTACCAAAACCGCCCCCGCTCCCGAATTCAACAGGCGGGGAAAAATCGAACCCGAATTCGAAACCGGTCAACTCGGTTTTTCCCCGTTGACATCGGGGTGGGTTCGGACGAATGCCCACGGGTGCGGGTCAAATAAGTTACTGATTTTTTCATTTTTTTTTTCTATGTAAGTTGTGTAACACCCCCAATATTTTATTTATTGATTAAGAATTTAAGAAAAATGCCTTAGGACGATTAAGAAATGTTCATGGATGATAAATAAAGAGTTAGGACTCAAATATTGCAAGATTAAATCAAGATCAACCCTAGTTACCTAGAGAATCATGAAAAAGGCTTAAAAATGATGTAATAATCGATTACTAGAAGCCTGTAATCGATTAAATGCATTTTTACAAAAATCAGAATTGAGGGGCGCTCTGTAAAAATCGATTACGAGCCTTTGTAATCGATTAAATGCCTCTAAATAATCGATTACAAGTTTTTGTAATCGATTACATGAAGTTGTATCTGGTAAGCGCCTCTGAAATAATCGATTACTGAGTCCTTGTAATCGATTATTTCGTATGAAATAATCGATTACACCTCGGAATAATTGATTAAATCAGTTCTGGAAGCAGGAATGCGAAAATCAGTCTTAAGTCTTGACAGGTAGCTTTGCTTGGGAACTATATTTGCATGCCATTTAGCTTATGTATTTTTATGGTTTGTATGAATCACAAATCAATATAAGATAAGAAAACTTTTGGTCCTTTTGAAATAGAATTCAATTTAAGTATTATAAGTGGGAGACAAT
>PYAF01000648.1:746092-794556 GCA_007407185.1 Glycine tomentella | reverse complement strand
GGTAAATACGCATAAATTTCTTTACGCATTAAACGTTATTTTGAAAAAAAATTAATTAACCACTTTAACTTGGATTTGGATTTATGTTATTAATGTTTTCGAAAACCAAATGAGACAATATCAGCACGAAATTTTTAACAAATTAACAAATACAAATAACGTTTTGGAAATAATTACGTAAGAGAAGGGGTTGTTTCAAGTTGATTTTTCTAATTTGAGTTACTAATTTTAGTTAATGTAAGTTGGTGTTTTAGTAATTTTGATTTCCATAAGATATTATGTTTATTTTTAGTCTTTGTAAGTGTGAAGTTATGGAAATTATAAATCCAAAAAATTGTAATGGAACTAAAATTAGAAAATCATAAACTTACAAAGAGGACTAAAAATGAATAAAAAAGACTTACATGAACATAAATTAAAAAACCCACTTACAATAACTAAAATTAGAAAAATAAACTTATAAAGACAAAAAAAAAACACTAACTTGACCAAAAACACAATTAAACCCAATTTAATTTATGAGAGCTAGAAAACACAGACTTATTCTGTTCGCTATCTACAATGAATATTCGAATTTAAAATTTTTTGCATTCTGTAACGGAGACGGAACTAGGGAGTACAGTATTCACATTCATATTCACGTTTTAGTTGATAAAATATACCAAATTTCACATATGCTTTTTTCTATATTTCTGAAACTTATCAACTAAATGTTAGCATTCCAAAAGACGAGGACTCGAAAATCGAACGGGAGTGAAATGGAAGGAAGTAAACAAATGGACAAACAAATAAAGTCACAATATTCAGAAGTCTCCCTTATTTAGTCCA
Source organism: Glycine tomentella (assembly GCA_007407185.1). Lineage (NCBI taxonomy): Eukaryota > Viridiplantae > Streptophyta > Magnoliopsida > Fabales > Fabaceae > Glycine > Glycine tomentella. The sequence goes on along the minus strand of PYAF01000648.1, from coordinate 793,728 downwards.
TTAGTTTGGATATATGGGATGAGAAGATGATTTTTCACCCATCAATAAAGAAAGTTTACATAATCAAATCAACTGAACTGCTAAGGAGCCTGAAAGATTAGCTTAAACCAAATCTGAATCTTAACACAAGGTCAAACAGCCGTGATACAGACTTAGGAAGGGCATTCTCACGCATACAAATCTATGCCCCAAAACAAAGCTGGTTGTTGATTGGTTCGATATTTTCTATCTATACTTCCAATGAGCTCCATGTCCTCTTTAGACAACTCAAAATCGAAAACATGAAAGTTCACGTTCAGCCTCTCCAGTTTTGACGATTTAGGAATGACCACGGTGTTCCTTTGAATGCCCCAGCGAAGGGTGATCTGGGCAGCAGACTTTTTGTATTTTTCAGCCAGATCCTGAAATAAAAGAAAATGGTATACTCTCAAATTAATCAACTTTATGAAACTGTTTTTGGATAGAGGGAGTTATGGTAGTTGGCTAATAAATATTCTTCTCGGAAACTAGTATTGACAACTCACTTTGAGAACTTGGTCATCCAAACATGAAACTGTTCCAAACCGTTCAGCGTTTGCTGCAGCACCTCCTAGTGGAGTGTGTGCAGTGACACAAATCCCGTGCTTCTGACAAAATTTGACTAGAGAATCACGCTGGAAGTATGGATGAGTTTCAATCTGATTTACAGCAGGCTTTATCTTGGAATAAGCTAAACAATCTCTGGTCAGAAAGACATCATAGTTGCTGCAAAAAGCTTTTTGTCAGAATGTAATTTCATTAAAAAAGAATCGAGCATACCTCAAGTTGAGACAAGGGCAAACAAACCAGCATATAAAGAATCATGAATGTGTACCATGTAAGTCAGTACAGTTGATTGCTTAATTACTTAGAGGGATCATTAGAATGATGAGATGGATATTGCAAAGACACTTGGCTGCAAGTCTTTAATCATCCCCAAATAATAAAAACTTCTCATAAAGGAATTGGAGTGTGCATTGAAAATCATGTAACGGATGACTAATAAGAGGCTGTCATGATGCCAACCCTTATGAACTCTTTTTTATTTCAGAAGAGGAACCCTTGGGAACTTAACAAAACTAGTTGGTTTACTTTCTTCATTCATGATTTTTCTGTTTATAGCCATTAAAAGGAATTTCTGGAGCATATATAGCAAAGAATGTTTGCAGCACCAAATTGCACCTGATCCCTATGCTGCGAACCAAGCCCGATGAAACAAGATCTTCCATCGCATGCCAGGTCGTTTCCAGGGATATGGTGGTATCTATGTCCAGGACCCCATCATCACCCAAAGGACTATAAGTATTACCAACCCCTGCATGTATGTGAAATATGTCAAAATTATATTAGAAGACATTCAAATGTGCTTGTAATCACTTGTTAAAAATCCCAAACAAAACAATATGACAGGAGGTAATTGCGCAAAGTAGGCAGTATATAATAATATATACATGAACACAAGAGAACAACTTGAGGTATTTTTCATGTATATATCTGAAGAGCATCCGTGTGTATGGAATTGAAGTTCATTTGTATTTTCTGTGTGTAATGTTAAAACACTGCTAAGTTAGATCACTCCTTTAACAGTGCTAATTATAGTTGCATTGTAACTACAACATGCACAAAAAGATAAATTCAAGGGACGTATAGGAAACGAACATACCAGTATGCTTTACGGCAACAGGAAAGTGAACAAGATATAAATCTAGATACGTTAACTGAAGCTTCTTGAGACTGTCTTTACATGCCTCAAGAACGTGGCCATGATCAGTATTCCAAAGCTGAAAGCAGATTCAAATGCAAAGGGTAAGACAGTAATTATCCAACCCAGAACAATCATTATCAGTCATTACCATCATTAACAACACAAGTCACAAACAAACAAGATTAAGTCCACCGGAACTATTGTGAAGCTGACCTTGGTGGTAATGAAGAGATCCTCCCTCTTCACAAGGCCACTATCAAAAGCCTCCTTAAGCGCCTCTCCAACTTCTGCTTCGCTTTTGTAGTCAGCTGCAACAAGTCAACAACGCATCCAAATCTAGTCAACCACCATATGCTTTATCCACACATCATTAGATTAACGCATCAACCAAGAAACAAGCTTTGATTTTCATTAATCAACAAGTTTTGGTGGGTTAGAGCATCTTTAGTCTTTAGATCTTATCTTCATTAGATCTCTCAATACAGGAGTTGAAGAGATCTCCATTATGAAAGATGAGTTCTTGTGGAAGATCTCTTAAGATTTGCATATTGTTAAAAAAAAAAAAAATTCTTCATTTTTCTCCCTGCTTAAGATCTCAAAATAAGATCTACCATTAAAGAAAAAAATAGAAGAGATCTTTAATCTTAGTTGGCATTATAGAGTCTACCAAAAACAGTCTAAAATCTTAATTTAAGATTTAGCGCTAAAGATAAAGATATTCTAATAATATACCAAAAAGGGATAAAAAGGGATAAGTGGCATAATAATATTTAGCTTTAGTAAAAACAAAGTAACTATAGGGGGAAACTAATAATTTTTAATAGTTTAAACTGTCCCAAAAGGGACAAGATTCCAATGTAGATTAAAAATCCAGGAAAAATAGTATACCAGCACAATCAAAATGGCGATAACCGATTTTGATGGAATTGAGAATTAGGTCCCTGATTTGTTTTCTTTCCATGCGCCACACGCCCAATCCAATGATAGGCATCTTGAAGCCATTGTTGAGTGTTATTGCCATGGTTTTTCTCTCTTTCTCCTTCACTAATCAAGTGTGTGGCTGTCTGTGTCACCAAGATCTCTTGCTTCAAGTTCGGGGCATTATGTAGGAAAAACTCAAGCCCATCATAAAACAAAGGACAATAAAAGCACCGACAATTAAATCGGGCCGGTTAAATTCGGGTTCATGGTTTTTTCACCCGGTCCAATTGGGGCACCGGAAGGGGGTAATTAACTAACTATAAAATAATGGAAATGGCTCCTTCCCCACCACACTGTACGGTAACAGAGATCGGAACGTGGAACTGTCTGTGCGGAAACCGAAATATCTCACTTCTCAGATCAGATCTAACCGACGTCGTTGCAGTTATAATGGCTCCGTTCAGCGGCGATGAGACGGCACCGTTTTGGCACGCTTTGGATCGGTCAAGGCAATCTCAGCAAGCTTTTCATTGGCCATAATTTTCTTCAGTTCAGGCCCACTGAACTCCCCATTTCCAAACTCCAAGCTGAAGGCCGCCGAATTACCATCAATTCCACCAGCAGACGACATCAAACCACTTCTCTGCCCAGGCGAAGGGGGCAGCTTGGGCGGCTCGTCATCGAAACTCAACTTCCCAATGAAACTATCCATGGAGACACTCCTATAGTGCCTAGTGATGGGTGCAATCTCACCCCCAGCACTCCTCTTCATCCCTTCCCTTTTCTCACTCCCTCCCTGCCTCACCCCACCATCCCCACTCTCATTAACACTACTCTCGGCCTCATTATCACTACTGTCACCACCATTGGTTAATATAATTTCTGTAATAAATGTGAGAATTGTCAGTAACACGCTATATGATACTTTATTTCCAACACACTCTCCTGGTAGGTGAAATTGTTGTTCTTATTAGTTAATTTAGATTTGGAATATATCCAATTGCACAAGGGTTAGAATCTTAATGGTCAAGAGAAACAATATAATCTACTATAATTACATAAAAACTAATTTAAATAGAACATGTATGATAAGTATAAATCAGAAACAGATATAAAAAGATGAAAGGGTTCGAGTCCAACAATGTTGTTTCCTTAAGACAGATTATTTCCTCTAATTGATGCCAAAAGTTGATGAACAATTTTCTCCCAGGATAGAACGAATGAACGTATGAAGATTGTTGTTTTTAACATTTTTTATTTTTTATAAATTTGGCAGGGTTCTCTACGACATTCAAGACAAGCAGATGAATATGTAATTCCTCATGGTGATTGGTTTGAAATCGTCTCCTCTCCACATTATCTCTCTGAAATTGTAAGCCTCTTTCTCTCTGTCTCTGTAACTTCTACTTGTGTGACTGATATGAATAAGCCTAATATTTGATGATGATTAAGGTTATGTACGCTAGTTTTGTGGTCGCTACTGGAGGATCCAACCTAACAATCTGGCTACTTTTTGTTTTTGTGGTAATATTTCCTTTGCAGATTTTGCAAGGTTTTAAAGTTTTAAACAAATAATCGTTGATTTTGATTTGCTTTTTGCATATTTCTTTTATTGGGTACAGGTGGCAAATCTGGCATTTGCAGCTGTGGAAACTCATAGCTGGTATTGTCAGAAATTTGAAGATTATCCAAGTAGTCGGTTTGCTATAATTCCATTTATTATGTGAGATTGTGAAGCAATGTGTAATTATCACAATTGATCACCACAAAGAACTTCATTATTTCTCAAGGTGTACGTGTTTAGATTAAGCTTTTATACTTTAGAGAATCTTATACTTAAACTACCGAAATAATTTTTGGTGTAAAAATCCAAACATTCAGAGCCAGTCACATGTATTATTCTTACCCACCAAAATAAACCCTAAATAGTTATTGATTGCATTCAATATGGAAATTCCTGATAATTACGACTATTTACAAATTACAACACTCATTCGTTTCTATGACTTGGTTATGCCAAGATAATTTTATTATCTTTTAAAAAAGTAATTTAATAAACGTTGATCCTGAAATAAGCATTGTTAACTCTACTATCATTGAGTGGTTAGCCAAGTTATTCAATATCTCATTGTCATGGTAATTAAAATTTAAAACTATTATTGCGAATTTTGTCTTAAATACATTTTCCTTTCCATTAAATTTGGCTCTCCCGAGAATTTACGTTGGGTTTGATATTCCAATAACTACGGGAAATTAAAAAAGGCAGGTAATTCTACAATAACTCCTAAAACTCCAAAAACAAGTTGATAACTTTCCAATTTTAGTGTCATGTGGAATTGTGGTCCTTCTGAGTTAAGTAAGTTACTGATTTTTCATTTTTTTCTATGTAAGTTCATTTTTCTAATTTGAGTTAATGTAAGTCGGTGTTTTAGTAATTTTGGTTTCCATGAGATATTATGTTCATTTTTAGTCTTTCTGAATTTGTATTCTTTAAATTTTACTCCTTGTAAGTGTGAAGTTATGGAAATTATAAATCCAAAAAATTGTAATCTTAAAGGAACTAAAATTAGAAAATCATAAACTTAGAAAGAGGACTAAAAATGAATAATAAAAACTTACAGGAACAAAAATTAAAAAAACCAACTTAAAATAACTAAAATTAGAAAAATAAACCTATAAAGACAAAAATAAAAACACTAACTTGACCAAAAACATAATTAAACCTAATTTAATTTATGAGAGCTAGAAAACACAGACTTATTCTGTTGGCTAGCTAAAATGGGTATTAGAATTTAAAAATTTCTGCATTCTGCAACGGAGACGAAACTAGGGAGTACAGTATTCACATTCATATTCACGTTTTAGTTGATAAAATATACCAAATTTCATATATGCATTTTTCTATATTTCAGAAACTTATCAAGTAAATGTTAGCATTTCCAAAGACGAGGACTCGAAAATAGAACGGGAGTGAAATGGAAGGAAGTAAACAAATGGACAAACAAATTAAGTAACAACATTCAGAAGTCTCCCTTATTTAGTCCATTAGATTGGATATGGGATGAGAAGATGATTTTTCAACCATCAACAAAGAAAGTTTACATAATCAAATCAACTGAGCTGCTAAGGAGCCTGAAAGATTAGCTTATACCAAATCTGAATCTTAACACAAGGTCAAACAGCCATGATACAGACTTAGGAAGGGCATTCTCACGCATACAAATCTATGCCCCAAAACACAGCTGGTTGATTGGTTCGATATTTTCTATCTATACTTCCAATGAGCTCCATGTCCTCTTTAGACAACTCAAAATCGAAAACCTGAAAGTTCTCTTTCAGCCTCTCCAGTTTTGATGATTTAGGAATGACCACGGTGTTCCTTTGAATGCCCCAGCGAAGGGTGATCTGGGCGGCAGTCTTTTTGTATTTTTCAGCCAGACCCTGAAATAAAAGAAAATGGTATACTCTCAAATTAATCAACTTTATGAAACTGTTTTTGGATAGAGGGAATTATGGTAGTTGGCTAATAAATATTCTTCTCGGAAACTAGTATTGACAACTCACTTTGAGAACTTGGTCATCCAAACATGAAACTGTTCCAAACCATTCAGCGTTTGCTGCAGCACCTCCTAGTGGAGTGTGTGCAGTGACACAAATCCCATGCTTCTGACAAAATTTGACTAGAGAATCACGCTGGAAGTATGGATGAGTTTCAATCTGATTTACAGCAGGCTTTACCTTGGAATAAGCTAAACAATCTCTGGTCAGAAAGATATCATAGTTGCTGCAAAAAGCTTTTTGTCAGAATGTAATTTCATTAAAAAAGAATCGAGCATACCTCAAGTTGAGACAAGGGCGAACAAACCAGCATATAAAGAATCATGAATATGTACCATGTAAGTCAATACAGTTGATTGCTTAATTACTTAGAGGGATCATTAGAATGATGAGATGGATATTGCAAAGACACTTGGCTGCAAGTCTTTAATCACCCCCAAATAATAAAAACTTCTCATAAAGGAATTGGAGTGTGCATTGAAAATCATGTAACCAATGACTAATAAGAGGCTGTCATGATGCCAACCCTTATGAACTCTTTTTTATTTCATAAGAGGAAACCTTGTGAACTTAACAAAACTAGTTGGTTTACTTTCTTCATTCATGATTTTTCTGTTTATAGCCATTAAAAGGAATTTCTGGAGCATATATAGCAAAGAATGTTTGCAGCACCAAATTGCACCTGATCCCTATGCTGCGAACCAAGCCCGATGAAACAAGATCTTCCATCGCATGCCAGGTCGTTTCCAGGGATATGGTGGTATCTATGTCCAGGACCCCATCATCACCCAAAGGACTAGAAGTATTACCAACCCCTGCATGTATGTGAAATATTTCAAAATTATATTAGAAGACATTCAAATGTGCTTGTAATCACTTGTTAAAAATCCCAAACAAAACAATATGACAGGAGGTAATTGCGCAAAGTAGGCAGTATATAATAATATATACATGAACACAAGAGAACAACTTGAGGTATTTTTCATGTATATATCTGAAGAGCATCCGTGTGTATGGAATTGAAGTTCATTTGTATTTTCTGTGTGTAATGTTAAAACACTGCTAAGTTAGATCACTCCGTTAACAGTGCTAATTATAGTTGCATTGTAACTACAACATGCACAAAAAGATAATTCAAGGGACGTACAGGAAACGAACATACCAGTATGCTTTACGGCAACAGGAAAGTGAACAAGATATAAATCTAGATACGTTAACTGAAGCTTCTTGAGACTGTCTTTACATGCCTCAAGAACGTGGCCATGATCAGAATTCCAAAGCTGAAAGCAGATTCAAATGCAAAGGGTAAGACAGTAATTATCCGACCCAGAACAATCATCATGAGTCATTACCATCATCATCAACACAAGTCGCAAACAAACAAGATTAAGTCCACAGGAACTGTTGTTAAGCTGACCTTGGTGGTAATGAAGAGATCCTCCCTCTTCACAAGGCCACTATCAAAAGCCTCCTTAAGCGCCTCTCCAACTTCTGCTTCGTTTTTGTAGTCAGCTGCAACAAGTCAACAACGCATCCAAATCTAGTCAACCACCATATGCTTTATCCACACATCACCAGATTAACGCATCAACCAAGAAACAAGCTTTGATATTCATTAATCAACAAGTTTTGGTGGGGTTAGTCTAACAGTATACCAAAAAGGGATAAGGGGCATAATAATATTTAGCTTTAGCAAAAACAAAGTAACTATAGGGGGAAACTAATTTTTTTTAAGAGTTTAAACTGCCCCAGAAGGGACAAGATTCCAAAGTAGATTAAGAATCCAGGAAAAGTAGTATACCAGCACAATCAAAATGGCGATAACCGATTTTGATGGAATTGAGAATTAGGTCCCTGATTTCTTTTCCTTCCATGCGCCACACGCCCAATCCAATGATAGGCATCTTGAAGCCATTGTTGAGTGTTATTGCCATGGTTTTTCTCTCTTTCTCCTTCACTAATCAAGTGTGTGTCTGTCTGTGTCACCATGATCTCTTATGCTTCAAGTTCGGGCCATTATGTAGGAAAAACCCAAGCCCATCATCATAAAAGAAAGCCCAATAAAAGCACCACCTTCTGACAAATAAATCGGGCCGGTTAAATTCGGGTTCGTGGTTTTTTACCCGGTCCAATTGGGGCACCGGAAGGGGGTAATTAACTAACTATAAAATAATGGAAATGGCTCCTTCCCCTCCACACTGTACGGTAACAGAGATCGGAACGTGGAACTCTCTGTGCGGAAACCGAAATATCTCACTTCTCAGATCAGATCTATCCGACGTCGTTGCAGTTCTAATGGCTCCGTTCAGCGGCGATGAGACGGCACCGTTTTTCGGCTTCCTTGGAGCCGCAGCTGCCCTCGTCTTCTCCTGTAATTCAATCCCTAATTTCTCAATTAGATCTATGCTCGTGTATTCATGATCTTTTTTGAATTTCACTTTATTAGGAAATTTGAATGTTCGATGCGCAATTTGATCGCTGCATGTAAAAAAAACATATGTTATGATTGATGATTCAGTTGTGCTTTGGTGGTTTTTGTGGAGCAATGGTTTTGTTGGATTCAATTAAGCTACTGCAAATCGTAGATTTAGTTTTACATATTAACTCAGAGGTTTTATCTCATAGTTCAGTAGTCATTTCTCGTAATTGTTGTTAGAATCTTCGTTGTTTTGGTTGGAACTCAGCGGCCAAAATAAGTCTATTGAAATTGCTTCACGTTGTTTCGATTCTTGAAATTGATTGGTGGAAGAACCGTTGAATAGTTATGTATATAAAGAAAGAAAAAGAAATTCTGAGCTTCTTAGATAGCTTTGCATTTTCTGTAGAGTTATCTTTAATATGAATTGTTTGAACTGATGGAGGAAGGTATGGGAGCTGCCTATGGCACAGCGAAGAGTGGCGTGGGCGTGGCTTCGATGGGTGTGATGAGACCGGAGCTGGTGATGAAGTCTATTGTCCCTGTTGTTATGGCTGGAGTTTTGGGTATTTATGGCCTTATTATTGCTGTTATTATCAGTACTGGCATTAATCCCAAGGCCAAATCTTATTACCTCTTTGATGGTTATGCACATCTCTCCTCTGGTCTTGCCTGTGGGCTGGCTGGTCTCTCTGCTGGCATGGCTATTGGTATTGTTGGTGATGCCGGTGTTAGGTATAATTCTTCTGCCTTAGTATCTTATCTATGATTAAACTCGGTACGGATATGATTCTGATTTCATCTTATTCTGAAGTCTATAGATTTCACGGTGATACTTAATGCGATTGCTATGCTTTCAATCAATGAACATGTGAATCCTTGATTGAGTGTATATTTTGCTGATAGTTTGATACGGGGATATACCTTCTATAATGATTCCTAATAAAAATTTTACCTTGACGTTTGAACAATTTATCTTCTTATGCAGAGCCAATGCACAGCAGCCAAAGCTTTTTGTTGGAATGATTCTCATTCTCATCTTTGCTGAAGCTCTTGCCCTGTATGGACTCATTGTTGGTATTATCCTGTCTTCTCGTGCTGGTCAGTCTAGAGCTGATTAAGAAAGATGTGCTGCAAAATATTCTTTGATCTCCCACCTGATTTAAAACCTTATTATTGTGAGGGCAAGGGGGGTAAATTGTTAGTTGTGAGGTTAGTGATGTTGGGATGGCACTTGCAAGGTTTAACAAATACTTGTGTGAAAGCAGTAGCTGCACCATTCATTTTTTGTGTTTGTATAACTAGTCTTTCTTTGCTTAATAAAGCTTCTTAAGCTTGTTTTTTCCCTATGTGCCATATAATCTTAGACTTTATTTTTGCCTGCTGCCATTGTAATTTATATGTATTAATGGGTCTTTTAGTATTGGATGCTGGTGTAGCGAAACGTTGCCTTGTGTTTTGATCAGTTGTATAATGTGAATCGACATGGATGTTCTCAATAAAAGAGCATTTTGAGTATTCTAATAGTATTTTGAATGATGAGATGGGATATATAAGGTTGGTTGGGTGGTTAAAAAAAATGAAGAGGGAAAGGAAGAGTGAGAGGAAGAGGTCGTGGGTTTGAATTACTTCACTAACAAAAACACTAACATTTAACATCTAACATTGGCCATCAAAAAAAAAATTTGAATGATGAGATTGTTGAAGCAAGCATGGAATATGGAATGAACTTACAAACAGAAATTTAGATGGATAAGCCAACTTTTGTATTGCAGTATCAGTATGCTAATATAACAACGAAATTTCTTAATGAGGTACAAGACTTTAGTTATTTATACATCAATTTTCCTATTTGATCAAATTAATTTATCATTCTATATAGAGAGAGAGAGATATTCATCCATATTTAAAAATCATTTTACAAAAATTAAAGGAACAAAAGAATGTTATCTCAAGATTGTGGTACAAAAAAATTAAACTAATACTCATGATATAAAGATAACCAGAATTGAAGAATGGTAAAGAATAATCAGAGAGAAGTTGTGATCGTGAGAAATCTGATTGAATTGATCTTTTATTGTGCTTCTTCCCTCTTTAAAATCATTCATTACATTGTTTACGGCAAAAATACCAAAATGGTGTTTTTTTAAAAAATTATTATGAATTTGGTGTTGTTTGGAAAATATTTACGAAAATGGGGATGTCAAACACGTCTAATTTGGGCGTGATTCATTTGATCGCTAATTCAGTCGCTAACACCTTTGTGACAGAATATTGTGATTTGCTAATTTTATGTTTGCGATCAAATATTCTGTCTCTATCGAGATCACAATTTTGGTTTTTATTTCAGTCGCTAAAGTTTTTGCGACGGAATATTGTGGTTGCTAACAATATTCTGTCAAAATATGTTAACGACCGAATTAGAGACCAAATAAATCACGCCCAAATTGGACGTGTTTGACAGTCTCATTTTTGTAAATGTTTTTGAAACAACACCAAATTCGTAATTATTTTCTAAAAAACACCATTTTAGTGCCTTTGCCACTATTTGCCCTTTAGTTTTTTAATATAAGATTATACGTATTTTACGTAGATAATCTTAATTTTTGCTACTAACAAAAAAAATTAACAAATTAATAATTAATATTTGTCAATAAAAAAATATTATAAGTAATAAGTTAGGTCTTTTGGTAATTTTTCTTTTAATAATTTTGTGTATATATATATATATTATATATATATATATATATTAAAAACTGCATATACAAAGCTTAAAACCATTTTGGTTATAAGGAGGGGTCAAACTTCGTCCTGAATTATCCATTCTGTTCGCTCATCTTTATTTTGGTTTACTTTCATCTTTATACAGTTGCTATTATTCTTTTTGCTTTGCTCGATTCTGATGGAATTGAAATTATGTTACACTGTCGAAATTTGTCAATACAGGGAGGCATGTACTTTTCACTTTGTTTATGATTTCTATTAATTCAATCTCAACTGGTTAAACTGTATGTGGCACCCACTAGCAATATGGCTTTTAACTGTATCAACAATATGCAGCCCTTGTTTTTGTTTAATACCAACAAAAGTGCAAGTAATAAGCTAAAGGGAAAACTATTGGTAGTCATTAAGGTTTTCTTTGGGAGTTAGGAGGGGAGGAGAAAGAAAGAGATTCAAGGAGAATGGAGGGGAAGGAAAGGGAGAAAAATAAGGGAAGTTCCTTTATCTTTATTTGGGAGTTAAAAATATATTAAGAGAGGAAAATAGAGAGTTAATAAGAAATTTTTACAATTTTTTTCCTTATTTAAAAAATTAATACATTGTATATTTTACACTGACTAGGGTAGGATAGTAATTTTATTAACACTGACTAGTATAATAATAATTTTAGTTACTTTTCCTTCTAAAACCCCCCAAATAGGGGAACAATAATTTTAAAGCTTTGGAGGATTTCAGAGGAGTTTTAAAAATCCTCAAATTCTTTCCCTCAAAAATTAAAACTCTCAAACAAGGAGATGTCTCTCCATAAATCTTTTTCTTCCCTCTCTTCCCCTCCAAAATCTCTCTCCCAAACAAAGTCTAAAAAGACCGAATCATTTAGGATCACATGGCTTCCATGTTTTACATACTAAGCTACTACTAAACTACTAATAAAAGAAGGTTCTTGCTAAGGATACTGGTTAAAAAATTAAAAGGATAAAATATTTAATATATAAATTATAGGAGGATATAAAAAATATTATAAATAATATAATTTTGTCTTTTAATAAAATTTTATACTTCAAAATTTTGTAATCAATATCCTTAAAATACTGATAAATTTTTTATCTTAATTGAATTAAGATGTCAGTATATTATTGACGTAGTAATTTAATGTTTTTTTTTTTAAATATGGTGAAAGTAGTAATTAATGCTTGTTTAACATCATTGATGTCAGTATATTTTTGACACAGACCACTTACATTTTTCACTCGAAATAATTCTACTCTAGCTAATAAGACAACTATAAGCAATAAAATTATCTTTTGAATATTTTAATTGTTCGGTGGTAAATATATTTTTTTGATACATTAGTCTTCATAATTTTAACTGAGTTTAATTTTGATTCCTGTATTTTCCCTAAATCACTCTTGCTGATTAGTGATTACAAAACTACAAATAAAACACGTGACACGAAGGCCGAAACGAAAAGGAAAAAGAAAAAAACTGTTTTTTTGGGTCTGCTAAAAATTTTGTTTTGAAAAGCTAAAAACAAAAAATTGCTGCACAGGGCTTGGTGTAGGAACTGTGGTAGAGTATGGTCCAATCGGAACAACAAGTCATGGATTATGGATGTGAGAAGGGACGTTGCCGTGGCTCCAAATTAACCACGAAACGATTCCAGAAAATGAAAGATGAATAGTTTATTAACACACACTTCATCATTAAGAGTCATAATCTTGGCTTAACAGGTTCAACACTGCATACCCCAAATTCCGAATGGAAATGTGTGGAGCCACAGCTCTGACATGGTCCCATACCATCTGTCCGTCGCTTCACCTTCCTCGATCCGTCTCTGTAAGCTCATTCAATGAAATGAACCAACAAAACCTTCTTTTTTTCCTTTCTCAGTTTTTGCATTTTTCATTTATACCCATTCATTCCAATTCTCTAGACCAGGGAGGCTAGGAGCTTCAGTGTTTGGTGTGTCTCTCGTCAAGACCCCAAGGTATTATTATTATTATTATTATTATCATTATTATTTTACCCATTCATTCCCTTCCCTTATATGCATTCCTCATTAAATATTATATGCCAATTCATGATTTTCTTCTCAACTTTAACTTAGTTGCATGATATTATTTCTGTAACCTCAGTACCCAATATGGGACTGTTCTAGTTGTTAATTTTGTTTGCTAATAATCAAGTTAGGCTTCTCTTGGCCTTGCTTTAGGAAACCTGATACTGAGCTAGGATTGTTAGATCTCAATGTTAAAAATAAGCATTTCATTGGCTCCATTTTAGTGGAGTGCTACCTGTGATTATTACAATCCAGGTTATTCCCTTCTTCTGTGGCTCAGCAGGTAGTATTACAATCTTTAAGATTGCCACCTCTCAACTTCACAACAGATTATAAGCCAAAAATTGTAGAGGGGTGAGCTATGCAACTTTGTATACTTTGGTTTCTATGTGTCTGGGAAGCATGATTTCTGTTAAAGATTATATTGGTAATTTTCACATTAAGATATTATTAAACTGTTTTTCAGTTTTGGCTTTTCTAAGTGGTTATTTAGTTTAGGTTTCTTCAAGATCATTATGACTTGAGTGTTTTTGCAGGGAAATAAAATGATCATATCTGTAACTGGAGCAACAGGTTTTATTGGTAGAAGGTTGGTGCAAAGATTGCATACAGGTTATGCCCTATGCTCTAGCTTACTTGGCACATTTGTATAAGTTTTATGATATGATATGCCTGTGTTTTTTGGTACATTGATATGCAGCATTTTCCTAGTGCTCTCTTGCATATCTAGATTTCAGCTTTTTTTGGCCAGTCCTGGATAAATTTTACTCTAAAAGGTGCATTGTATTGTATTGTTCTCGTCAGTTCCACTTATTTTGCAAAATAATACTACATATAAATTCAAAGCTCGAGTGAAACATTTGGTAAATAGTTGCATCTTATGGACTGTATTGCTTCCTTATATTGTTACCCTGTGTGATGAATCAGTTGAATCCCTGGATTTTGTTAGACTCTTGCTTGCCTAATTTTATCAATTGAATTCTCAGCTTTTGCTGGTATGTGTGAACTGAAGCTAACTTACTGGCTCAAATAACAATACTTGCAGACAATCACAGTGTTCATGTCTTGACACGATCTAAATCTAAAGCAGAAACAATTTTTCCGGGTAAGAAGGTAATAAATTAATGCTATAAATGTGCACTAACACTCGCACTTCGCAAAATAATACCTACTAATATTCATTTGCAACTGCAAACCTTTTCAAGAGATCAAAGTGACACATCAACTTCACTTACATCTGAGTACCTTCAATTTATTAGTGCTATATATTTTGTTGGTTTCATTTCATACATAATTCGGATTCCTCCAGTATTGAAATTCTAGTTTTATTTCCTCAACATGGTAGAAAAATTAATAATTTTCTGCACAACCTGACTCAGTCAGACATATACTACACTTTGAATTAGTTGGTTAATTTTGTCCTGGGATCTACAGAAAAAGACTTTCCAGGAATCAAGATAGCAGAAGAGCCGGAATGGAAAGATAGCATTCAGGGCTCAACAGGGGTTGTGAATTTGGCTGGACTGCCCATAAGTACCCGATGGTCTCCTGAGGTTATTGCCATGTCCTTATCACTTCCACTACTAAAATGATGTAGACTTCAACTTACACCTAGTTGGTGGTTATTAAAATTTATATACTACTTTTTTATATCATAAAATCTGAAATTATTAAATAATATGTTAATGTATATTTGGCAACTTTTGCTATCTTGGACGGACACTGGTGTAAGGTTTAAACTGCTGAACATTATTTCTTAGAGCCGGTAACAGACTACACATACACATACAATGTCTTCTTATTTTTCTCTCTCTTCTTCCTCCAACCTTCATTTGGATGCTGGTAATTAGCACATGCATATCCCCTAATTTGTTACACACATTTTAATGCTGCAGATAAAGAAGGAAATCAAGCAAAGCAGGATTCGAGTGACCTCAAAGGTAAGCAAAATTTTCCACTGATGAAAAATTAAAATAAATATATTCTTCTTTTATTTACTCTTGGTAAAAAATATGTGCATCAGTGTAAGTCACAGTTATTTATATAAACCGTTGCTTATTCTTCTTGACCTATTTATTTCGTAGCAAAGGTTGCAGAATTGATAAACAGTGCACCAGATGATATTCGACCTAAAGTTTTTGTTAGTGCAACAGCTGTTGGTTATTATGGTATGTTTGTATGTTAAAACTGGTTCAATGCTAATTGATCATTTTCTTGCATGGTAACTAATATTATAATTGGTTGTTTAATGCATTGGTTAGCAAATGTAATTATTTTTGGAGCATGTTTTATAATCACTTATTGTTGAATGAATATGCACTATTTTACATACAAAGTAAGTTTTTTCATTTTTCCTTCCACTTTAATATGTTCAGGCACCAGTGAGACACAAGTCTTTGATGAACAATGTCCATCAGGAAAGGATTACTTGGCCGAGGTAAGGAAAAAAATGCTTGTTTTTGTTACTGTTGCAAAGAAAATAATATAAGATCTTAAAATCTGATGAGACAATAGGAAAAAAACTGTTTGCTTTGCAAATGGAATTGAGGGTATTGCTCATGAATTTCGTAAGGATATTGATATTTCTTGTTTAACTTTTGATAAGAAGATGGTGTTGAATCTAATAGCTTTTTGTTTATCTACTTAATTGACGGTGTTTAAGGATATTGAATTATTGATCATTCATTTTTGTACCATATACATAGCCTGTCTATTTTTCCTTTGAAAAGACTGTTTCTGATTATTCAGTTCAATGAAATTGATATTTTCGGGGTCAAAAGAGGTTATTGTAACCAGTCAACCTTGCTTGGTTTTGGGTATTTAAGTCACTAAATCACAATAAGTTTTCTCTTTGATCGTGAGTTCCCATACAAGGGATACAACATGAGACTGAACCTTTAAAGTGTCTAGTCCAAAATATACAAGTTAAATGAAGGCAGTGGTTATGAAAGATTGGAGCTACTTTTGTCTAAGTTCCTAAACCTTAAGATGGTATTCAAATAGATGGAACATTTTGCATTGTAAAACTGTAGCTTCTGGATTGCATTGACCAAAATTGTGCCTTCTGTTCAGGTTTGTAGGGAATGGGAATCCACAGCCCTAAAGGTAAATGGAGATGTTAGAGTGGCTCTAATTCGCATTGGTGTTGTTCTTGGTAAAGATGGTGGAGCATTAGGTATGACTTCTAAACTACATAATTCTGGCCTTGAATATATTATTTGACATCCTATGTTGTCCACTTATCCCTTTAGGCTTATACGTGTACTATTCTTTTGAATAGGATCTTGAAACAAAATCTATTTCGTTACACTAATTTTTCTTTTCATATCATAAAAAACTATAAATGATTTAACTCTTGAAATTCATGATGTTGTCTGGGTTTAACTGATAATTACATTTCTGAGTCTCTGCAGCTAAAATGATACCTATCTTCAACTTGTTTGCTGGTGGACCTCTAGGCTCTGGAAAACAATGGTATTTCACTCAGTTTCTTGCTCTTGTAAGATATTGCTTTGTAGTCATTCTTAGACATTGTGTGATGGGTTTTAGTTTGTCTTAATTTTCTTGTGTCATGGTGCAAATGTGTTATGAGATGGGTTTTAGTTTGTCTTAATTTCTAGGTTGATGTCATAGTTGAGTTATATTTATTCTTTCGTGTACAGGTTCTCCTGGATTCATTTGGAAGACATTGTCAATTTAATATATGAAGCACTATCAAATCCATCTTACAAAGGTGAATTTTTCACTCCCATGTCTCCAAAAGGAAATTAATCAAAATTCATAAAAAAAAGTTGTAAATGAATAATGGACGATTGAGATTGGATGTAGCGTAGACTTCTTATAATAGGATTATCCATTTTCCACCTATTACATTAATTCCTCCAGCTGCAATTACACTAATTCCTTTTGAGATATCTGCCAGCTACTCCACACATCGTTAAGGCAACATAATGGACATATTTCCTTTGGTTACTTTAATCTTGATGAACCCTATTGCATTATCATGAATCATGTTTATGAATTATGAATGTTTGTAATAGGTGTTATCAATGGAACTGCACCAAATCCTGTGCGATTGGCAGAATTGTGTGACCAGCTGGGAAATGTCTTGGGTCGTCCCTCATGGCTGCCAGTACCGGACTTTGCGCTCAAGGCTGTCCTTGGAGAAGGTGCGACTGTGGTAAGTAATAATCTATGGTTACTTTGTTCTCAGTCCACATAACTTACTAACTTTCAGCACGAAATCCTTGTTAACGTCTCTTTGTAGGTATTAGAAGGACAGAGAGTGCTTCCTACTCAAGCTAAGAAGTTGGGTTTCCCATTCAAGTATCCTTACGTGAAGGATGCCCTTGAAGCAATTCTTTCTTAAAGCAGTTTTAACATAGCAACTGCCACATTCTTTATTCTTTTGAATTCCGGACACTAGTGGCATTCACCGTATTGAGAATTTTGAAAGCGATATACCTTTGAAGATGTGGTTGAATTGTAATCTAGTTAATTATCATAACGTAACTATTAACTAATACATACATGATACCGTGTGTTTTATAGCATATTAACATTGGCACGAGATCATCTATATCTTCCACAAAACTGAAACCACGTTTATTTTCCTTTTCATTCCCAAAATCTATTACAGTACTATAATCATCCTTTTCACACAAGCTCTTCCCCTGGTTGTGGTTATCGATTTCAAAATAGTGAAAATACTATTGCAACGCCAGTAAAAGTTGTATATATTATTACTTCCGTATAATCCCAAATCCCAACGTCATTCAGAGGGGGAAATACAATCGCAGTGGAAACTACGATTATCTGACAACTTTACCTAAAAGAAGAAAAATGGATACTTTATTCAATATAATCACCCTGATTCTAATCGACCCTTGTCAAAGTTTGGTCACGGGTCTTCAATTGGATTTCACCGTTATCGTCAACTCCTTCTTCCGCTTTGGGTTTCCTGCAGAAATTACCGAAAGATTTTTCAATTTCCTCAAGAGTCTTCCCACGTGTTTCAGGGAGCAGCGTGTAGTGAAAAATCCACGCAGCAGCAGCGACACCAGCGAAAAGAAAGAAAGCGCCACCAATGGTAATAGCCTTATAGAGGGACAAAAAAGTCATCGAAATGACCCCACTGGTGACCCTATTAACCACTGCCCCAATAGCAACGCCCTGAGCCCGCAGCCTCAACGGGAAAATCTCGGAGCTATAAACCCACGTGATGGGCCCAGACCCAATCGAGAAAGTTGCCACGTAGGACAACACCGCAGCGATGCTGAGCCCTACGGCCCACTTCAGCGTGGTCCGTGAATGGTCCACCACAGTGAGACTCAGGCCCAGAGTCAAAAGCGAGAGTATTAGCCCACTAACGCTGCAAAGCAGTAATACGCGCCGCCCGGCCCGGTCCAACAAAAAAGTGGCGACCAAAATGGAAACGGTCTTGACGACCCCAACCGCAACCGTGGCTAGGAGACGGTAGTTATCGGATCTGATCCCTGCCTTCTCGAAGATTCTTGGGCTGTACAAAACGACGGCGTCTATGCCCGTGGCTTGCGCGAAGAAGTGAATCCCAAGCGACGCGATGAAGATGTGGCGAACCGCGGGCGTGGGGTGAAGGAAAAGCTCTCTCCAGACGCCGTGGCCGTGGGTTTGCTTCGTCACCAAAACGACGTCGTCGTCGTCGCAGTCCTGAGGGATTCCAGCCGTGTCTTTGATATCGGCTAGTCTGAGCCGAGCCTCTTCCTCCGAGTCGGAGATTTTGTAGAGAACTCTTTTGGCTTCGCCTAATCGACCTTTTGCCACGAGCCACCTAGGCGACTCCGGCATGACTAACACTGCCACGCCTATCAAAATTGAAGGAATGGCTCCCACTCCGACCATGAGCCGCCAACCCAACCGCAGTGGCAGCTTCGAAAATCCGTAGTTTGAAATGTATCCTATTAAAATCCCTCCATTCAGAAATACCTGAAAATCAAAATTGTTTTTTTTTTTAATTTTACTTTATTCTTCTTATTACATTTGCATAATAAATAAATGTAAAATTTATCCATACAGATATGGATGAGATGAATATCACCGATAATGTTTAAAATATAAGATACATAATCACGTACATATCCAAACAAATATTTTAATTAAATAAAATATAAGTAAGATATAATAAAATATATAAATAGATGTTATATTTATTTTTTAAAATTATATTATTTTAAGTATATTAATGTTGTGAAAGTGATAACTTAAGCATATAAGGGAGAGAAAAAATCAAATACAATGTTATATTGTGAAATTTGATTTAGTTCCGTTGAACTGACCACACAATTAATTTGGATGATCTGATTAAACATGATCTAATAATTCAATTAGATCGATTCGTTCTAATCAATTTTACAAAAAAATAAAAATTGAATTTTTTTAATTTTTTAAAAAATATTAAATTTGATTATGAATTATATTCAATTATTATTTTGAATTTTAAAATATACATAAAATTTTTATTCAAATAATATTAATTATATATTTATTTATAATAAATATATATTTTTAAATTTTTAATATATATCAAATCAATCATTAATTTAATTACTAATTTATTATCTTAATCAGATCAGTATATGAGATGGTGAGACTTAAAACAAGAGAATTATTAGGATTTTAGAACAGTATATGAGATGGTGAGACTTAAAACAAGAGAATTATTAGGATTTTAGAACTGTATATGAGATGGTGAGACTTAAAACAAGAGAATTATTGGTGCTTGACGGGTTCCTCCTTATACATTTGTTTGATTGTTATGGATAAGAAAAATATGGATAGGATGAGTGGATGAGATTAGAGAAGAGTACCTCAGGCAAGGAAGTGAGGAAGCCGCGAGAGGAGGTGGGGGAGATTTCGGAGGTGTAGACAGGGGCGATGAGGAAGGCGAAGCCGATGCCGACGCCGGCGAAGAAGCGGCCAAACATGAGAAAGGCATAGTTGGGGGAGAATCCCATGAGGATGGCTCCGACGAAGAAGATGGCGCCGGCGAGGACGATGGTGTAACGGCGACCTATCCAGTCGGAGGTTCTGCCGGCGATGAAAGAACCGACGGGAGAGTAGAGGTTTATGATACCGTTCAGGATTTCGATTTGCACGTCCGATACCTTGAGATCTCTTTGTATGTACAGTGCTGCTCCACTCATTACTCCAATATCTGTAATCAAAATTCACATTTGATTTTTTAGTACTAACTATAGTTAAAGAAATGAAAATAATTGGTGGTAGTACTCACCGTAACCTAGTAGGATGGAAGTCATTGAAGCCAAAATAGCACATGCGAAAGCGTACTTGTTCCTTCTGGGCTTCTTTTCAGGATTTTCAAAATCCTCCTCGTAACCTTTCAGAGATTCAGCCATCTTAATTTGCTGAAGAGGATAGTATTCTAGTATTCGTATCGGATCATTATATAATTGGAGTTAGAATTAGGACACGGCACGTTCCACTGTCACTGTCTCACCTCCATTTTCTATATTTTATTTTTCACTCACCGCACTTGGACTTGACTAAAACGTGCAATAATCAACCACAGAAAAACAAATGGGTGCATTAACGTAAAATGAGAAGGATAAATAAATAAATTTGTTTTTGAAAAGTATGATATGGAAATAAATTAATTTCTGAAAATTAAATAATATAATTTTAGTTTTGTATGTGTGAAAAGTGGAATAGACTAATCTTGTTGTTTGTAATTTCATTATTATTATTATTATGTTGTAATGTTCCAAAATTAATTTAATAATAAGTTATATTTTTTATGATTAATTTGATATTAAGTTGAAAAATTTAATGATTGATTTGTTATTATATTAAATTTAGGATTAATTTATTTACATAGAATAAATTTAAATTTTCATATTTTAGAAATCAATTTATAAACCCTTCACATTTTTAAAGATAAATTTTAATTTTTTTTAAAAAATTAAATCAAATATATAAGAGTCTAACTCGATCTATAAATGGAAAATTTAGAAAAATATTTAAATAAAAAAAGATTTTTTTTCATTGATTCAATTTTCAATGAATTTGTCAATAACAAACAAAATACAAATAATTTGTGTTTATCTCAGGAAAGTGTATATTAATATATTAATTAATATATATAAATATCTACCTCTTCATTTATGGTGGAATTGTAGTTTAATTGGTCAAAGCACCGCAGGCTAAAGCTGCAGCGTCATTCCGATAGATCCAAACCTTCCCAAAAGAGACATCCATCCATTTTTTTAAAACGAAAAAAAAAAATAATACACAAAATCTTATTCTAAATAAGTCAAAAAAATTATATTTAAATTTGATTCTTATATATAAAAAATAATAAAATAAAACATGAGAAAAGAGTTTTATAATTTGAATACACTTTTACTTAAAATAATATACTTTTAATTAATTAGAAACTGTAATAATTAGTATAAATAAACTTATTATATACCATGATTCGTGGTGGAGTAATGGTTGTAAAAAAAAATTACTTATACCATTTACTGTTGTGTTTATTCTCTTAATTGAACCCTCTAAAATGTAATCAATCTTCATAAAAGACTGAACTTAACAATCAATTCAAAACAAATCAATTCAATACCTAATCGTGATATAAAATAACATGACACCAATTTTAATTAGTAAATAAATTCTATTATTTTCAATTTATTATGATTCCCTTATAATAAAATTAATATTGGATACTGCTGTCAATTGTATTCTTTTTTGGAGGAAAAAAAGGAAAAAAGTAAATTGTATTCTTGTACACTAAAATAATAAAATTTTGATAATATGAGATAAGTATATGTATTTAAGACGAATAAACATTTCTAAAAAGGAAATAAAAATATATGAAATTTGTATACAATTGTTAAAAGGAAGTTAAGGAACTTTATAGCTAAGTGAGACTGATCAAGATGCATGCATGATTAGATCATAACCAAATTTTAAGTCTTATTCGAAAATATTTCTAAGATTTAACTTTTATAAATTGAGAGTTTCACTCTAAAAATAAGATAAGAATTATAATTATTTGTTGAAAAATAATAATTAAAATTCAAACACTAACATATTTCATTATATATATAAATGAATTTAATTATAATCTTAATCACTAATTTTTAGCTACAATTTTTGTTTTCATTTACTTTCCAAGATGAATGTCTTCCTTTAAAACAACTCAATCTTCTTTTTTTCTTTCGAAATCCTGTTACCACAACTATTATTATAAATCCCGTCATAAGATTTTCCAACGACTATTATTGGTAAACCATTTTCCAAGTCACAGAACACTAACAGAAGCGAACACATATCCTTTGAAGCCAATTTTCTCTATAGCCATCTTGATGCAAAATCTGGACCATTGACTGGTTAAATTACGATACTACTAGAAGTTAACAAAGAGAGAATGTGTGATCAATGACTACAATTCCTACTTCAGAGAGATTTCAGCTGTAGTGGCAGCAGAGGATCTGTACTCAGCAAAAGCCCAACTCAGATATGGAATTTGTGGTTAGCCAGTACCACACTCCACTCCAGTCTATAGTTAGGGCCTAATATTTAATTGGTCGAAACCAATAGGGTTTATTGTCATTTTGTCGTCAGTAGGTAACCAAGATGCCAACTTACTCGTTGTGTTTATTTTTAGTTTAATTTGATACATTGTTAGAATAGAAAACAATTTACTTTATTGATTAATTAAAAAAATCATAAATATAAAATTAAAATAACTATCATAAAAAATACCATAATTTATAGTTGAACAATATAAATTTAATGTCTATATACTGAAATTTACATTGTCTTCTAATTATAAATCACCATATAAATTATTTTAAAATAATTTTTAAAAAAAATTTATGTCTCTCAATCTTTATTCTTATTATATTAGATAAATTATATAATAAATTTTTTTTAATATATAAATTATATTCTACTAAAATTTATAATAAATATATATATATATATATTTAAATCTAAAAATTACGTTAATATTTACAGTGAATATTTTAAATTTTTATCTAATGTTATTTACTTTTTTTTCAATTATTGATAAATTTTTTAAAAAGCAATTATCAAATTCAATTTAGAAACAGATATGAAGAGAGAATATTGAAACAAATAAAGGAAAATAAAATGAGTAATTTGATATGATTGAGAGATTTTTTTTAACTAGTAGTTAAAGTAGTGTATGAAATGTGCAGATAAAGGAGTGATAAAAAAAGAGAATGTTGTAATTATTTAATCAAAATAATTCAACAATAACTCTTTAATAACAGAGAAATTAAAAAACACGAACCAATCCATAACACTAATAGTTTAGCTAAAATGATCTATACTGATTTACTTTGCCTCATGACACAATTCGATCGTCTCAGTGTACGTAGTATACAAAAGTATATACGGCTTCGTCCAAACTCCAATGTGAGGGAGAGATATTAAGGTAGTTTACAATGAAACAAGCAACACAACAAACCTTGCACTAGGGAATTAAAGTAAAGAAAAGAAAAGAAAAAATGTCACTTGGTTAAATGATACAACAGAACCATAAAAAAGACAATACAACCGCCCAAAGTGGCTTAACCAAGAACTCTACATCTCTCATCTCAACAAAGAGGCATACATCAATCAGAAACTCTGATAAAATTTCTCTAACACTGTACACGTGCGGCTCAAAAAATGAAAACGACTATAAAAGAGATGCTGAGCTATTTTTCCATGGATAAGATGATCTTCGCCCAGTGAGTTGGGGTGTGAAGCTAAGGCCAAACATCTCCTTGAGAGCCTTGCCTCTTTCCCAAAACCTCACTAACTTGGCAACTATTGTAGCACTTTGCATTACGTGGTTCATATCATTTTCGCTCCATAAACGGTTCGCTAGTTGCACCCTCCTGCGCTTTGAATCCAATGCAATGCCCCACTCCTCGTATAGCCTTCTTCGCTCCTTCTCCGAAAGCCTCCTCTGCATAAGCTTCACAAGCATTCCTCTTTCTCGCCCAAGAGCTTTCACACTGTATCCCCAAGCAAATACATGTCAACATGAAATACTCTAGTAAATAAGCCAAACTACTATGGTGCAAGGAAAAGCCAAGTGAAATATACAAAACTTGCAAAGTTGAAATAGTTTTTTGTAAGGAATGAAGAGACTTTGTTTGTAAATACTTAATAGCATATTATTAGCAATAGTCATGATCTATTTCTCAACATATATCAAAGGGTTTTTTCGTAGAAAATTTTCGTTGACCCTCTTGAATTCCAAATATATCAGATACTCAAATAAAGGCATAAGTGGCAGAAAGAGAGAACCTTGAAGCTAGTGTGATTGTCTGACTATCTCTCGCAGACTGGTTTCCATCAGAAAATGATTCTTTGAGGAAGGATAATCTTCTAAGTTCTACCTCCATGTAAATGGAGTCTGTTGGATCACCCCTGAACAAAAGAAAGAAGTAGGTCCTGTGGGTCAATGGTACACAGCAAGATTGCCACAGTTCAATTATCTCTTTCTGCTGTCTCTTGAATTGCAGAGACCAATCTAAAGGAGTTCTAGGCGCCTCCAACATCAGATCCACGCCCACATCTTTCACATTCTTTCTTCGTGTCTCCTGATCCTACAATTCAGAAAGCAGAATTTACTCAAAAGTATCATCAAGCATCAAGTGGAACGTTGCATGAATATAGATATAATTAAGTCAAATTGTCAATTCATTATATATGCCTCCTACAAGTATCAATATAAAAGTCTTGTTACAGTCGAAGTTGGAGTTTCTCCCACCTACTTAAGAAGCCATAGTTGTAAACAGTACTACAGTACAACAGTCATATATTGTATAAATGGCATACAACAATTTCCGCTACTTAGGATCATGTTCAATTTCAGTTAAAAGATCAGTGATTCATTAATTGAACTTGAAGGGGATCAAGAAAGCAGCTAAAATGATTTATTCTCACCTGACCATCAACAAGCTGCTTCTCATATTCTTGTTTGACCATTTCTTTCATCCCAGCAACAAAAGTCTGGATGCTAGTAATATCCTCATCAGCAGATGTTCTGATGCCGCTGGCTCTAAGATCATCCACAGAAACACTTCCCATGGAAGACTGAGAACCATTCCTTAACAACTTTGTGGAACCATCATAATTTAATGGAGGAAACTTTCTCTGCAAATCATCTGGCCTTCCAGGGAATCCTTTTTCATATCCATTGGCTGGAGTCCTCTGTATTCCCCCTACTGACTCCGGAGAACCAGTCATGTGATATTCCGTACAACTCCAGCTTCTAGTTAATCTAAGATTCATATTATTTTCTGACATGACCTGTGGAGATTGTTCATCAGGGGAAGGACATACAAGAGAATCAATGGTTGACTGTACAACATGCAGTCTCTGCTCCAGCAATGTTGAATTTTCTTGGATCTGACCGTCTCCAGTATCTTCATTCAAATGTGAAGATATTTCTTGGCTTGTTCCACTTTCCTCTCCAGATGTTGGTAAAGCTAACACCCCATTCTCAACACATCGAACTTCTTTGCAATAATCATCAGGGTCTTCTGTACAAGCAAAAGCTAACGAATGTATAATGACGGGATCTGATGCAGTTCCACCGAAGAATATAATCATATTTATCAAACTAACTACTACAGCCATAAATATGCAAGGACCTACCATCAGGATCACTGTCTCCATCATTATAATGAGGATTGTTGAACTCTCTAATGTGTGTACTAGGACGATGAGGACCACAAATGCTGGATGACTCTGATACTGAACAATCATCTTCCCAGATATCTTCCCCTTCCTGCAGATTAAGATGATTATTAATGCTAGCCTGAACAAAACAATCCCAATTTAGAGGCATGATCTCAAATATGTAAAAGAATTTACAAAATAGAAACTACTTTTCCAGATATCTGATCCTTTCCAACCATGTGAAGCAAATCCTCAACCCTTGATTGAGCAAGGTCACGTTGCTTAGTTAGCTCCCTAATCTCCTTCTCCATCTGAATAATTGAAACTCATATTATCAACATCTAAGGAGTAAGGAAAATGTAAAATGCTATTAACATCACTACAACTATATCTAAGATATCCAGCTTCACCCAAAAAAAGCAAGACTATTAACATATATAAATGGCTGCTACATTCAAGTGTTTCCAAGGAGAGTGTGACACACATGTTGAAGGCTATCTCTAATCGCCAACAAAACTTAAATAACAGTAAGATATATTGAAGAAAAACCCTGCCCCCACCCAAAAATATAGAAAAAGACACCCAAACAAGCAGTCTATTTGGGGTCTACTCAAACATGATGCAGCCCTTCTTTGATATTAGGATACATAAATTCACAAGGGCAGTACAGTTCACTAACTCAAGTAGCCAGAAAAGAGAGGTTACTGCACAATATTGTTCTAAATATCTTTGAAATTCCATATGTAGACATGTCCACAATCAATACAAACATAATACATAAAAATTCAAACAGTAAATTATATGACCTTTTCTATCTGGAGATCTTTCTTTCTCAACAATGCTGCATAATCACAATTGGAGGTAGCAGGACCAGGAGTTTTCAACTCACTCTCCAATCTAGCCACCTCTTTTTGCAAATGCTTGACCAACGCCTTATCAGACATCACGACATTAACCTGTGCTTTAGTGGTCACTTCTTTTGCACAACAAGCAAAAAGAAGTGTGTTTCTGGTTTGCTCAACATGGCTACGTGCAGGGCTCAAAGTGCAAATGATAGCTGTTCTAGCATTTCCACCCAAACAAGGCTGCAGTATGCGTGTCAACTTGGAATCTCTGTAATTGATGTGTCCATGTCTTCCCTTACTGCATTCATTCACATTATGTCAATGGAACTTCAAACTTTTTCTATTTTGATATGGTGTAGAAGAAAGAATCAACAGAAACTAGAAGTTGGGAAGGGAGTTCAAAGAGCATCATCTAAGATTTCAATGGCAGCACCCAACTTCCAAGTTTTACATATGAACAGTTATATAGAGTAGCTCCTGCCTTAAAGTTTGAACATACAGAAGATTTCTAATGTAAAAATATCTCCAATTAGAAACAGAGTACATTAATCTGTCTTCCTTTGTCTCAATTTCTTGACAATGGGTGAAATAAACATCACATTAACTAGATTTCAGCTCTCTAACGACTCAGTTTCATATAAATTAACCAAAGAGGTTACCCTAATATTTTATATATAGAAGCGCTATCTACTACATTAGCCTATGATATTATAATAGTGCAAAAAGATGAAGTATTGTGCTAGTCAGTTTCATGCATAAAGAATGTAAGCAACCTAATAAGACTAAGCAATAATAAAATTAGATTTTCTAACTATATTAGAAACTGCATAAATAAGGAAGACATCATAAGCTAAGGAAGAAGTAGACAACCTAAGCTTACGAATAACTGTTCCAAGAGTAAGTAAACTCCGGTTTATATGACAACCTTCTTTTAATCTCATCCCAGCTGATGATGCCTGAGATGCACGCTCACTCCCTGCCAAATCAACTAAATTCTGCAGAGAAACAAATTAAATAATTATAAAATCTTTGATAAACATTTTATGCCCAGAACAATACAGGAATTTGAAAAAATGTAAACATACCACACTAGCTACTAGGGTCGCTGAGTTGCCTTTGCCCAGGAATTCCCTGGCAGAACTCTCCATTGTCTGAAAGATTGCAACTCCATTAATGGAAGTCTATCAATAAAAAATATAAAGCACAATATTTTAAGCATACAAGGGGAATGCACGTACCAATCTGATAATTTGGTGAGATCTAGAACTCTTTTCATTTAGGTATGTCTCTCCCACCTGTCTCTGAGCTGCAAGAATAAAGTAAGCACTAAGCAATATAATGGTACCAACTACTGACTACCCTAGAACAAGAAAACTCTGCAAAGTTCTTTACCTTCACTGAAGGCTAGAAGCTCTTTTAAATGCTCCCAGTCCCGTAGAGTCTCCTCTGTGAGTTTCTCTAAAATGGGCCCTTTCTGATGAGAATAATGAGTCGACAAAACAACAGTTAATTATGCAATCTTTTTTAGTTTTAAACTTCTATCCAATATATATATATATATATATATATATAAAAGGCATTCACCTCAGGATCATCACGTAGTCTAAGTGGAGTGTTGTCAGTGCTGAGGAGGTCTCTAACAATTTCATTGTAAATTTCAATTGCTGAGAACTTCAATATAAATGCTCTTTCTTCATGCTAAAAAAGTCAAAATATTCTTATGTCTATAGCACTTACTAATAATGTTATAAACAAGATCTCTGGTGGAGAATGAAAGCCAAGAGTTAAACAGGCATATATCAATATAATAGTAGTCTAATTACCCTCTTTATATAGTCAAAAATATCTGCAACAGCGTATTCAGTTATTCCAACCATCGTGTATGTCTTTCCACTACTTGTTTGCCCATATGCAAAAATACTAGCTGAAAGAATATATAGACACCTATATTAATCAAAGTTCACAAAGCGTTTAAGAAACAAGCCAGCATAAAAATATATACTCACAGTTAATTCCACTGACAACTGAAAGAGCAACTTCTTTGGCTCCTTCCTCATATACCTGCCTTGTGACACAATCACCCCGAAATACTCTGTCTACCACCAATGAAAACGAAAATTTAGAAACACTCTGCCCATAATTAATGAATCACCAATTCAATGTCTTAATTTAAAAAAAAAAAAATTGAAACACTATCATACAACAAAACTATGCAAAATGCATTCTTAAGCGTAACAAAGGTAGGTCTAAAAATTAAATTTGAAAAAAAAAACAAACAGGTATTGACTATTGACACCTCAGCAAGTCGCGTTAGTTCATTCAGCCAAATAGGAAAGGAAAAATCTGCCTAATGTTTGCATCAACATTAACTATTTTTTAAAGTTAGACCATGTAAATTAGGAAAAGAGTGCATTGCCTTGCCGCAGCAGTGAGCCAAAGCAATGCAATCCGAAACTATTCGAAATATAAAAATAATTAAACATCATTTTTCAAGTGAAGGAAAGTGATCCCTTTATGACTATATATTTGCCAAATCTAGCCCACGTTAAGTCCCCAATTCTTGTTAGTACTTGTTAATATCAGCTCTAAACCTGAAACTAAATATTTCAGTTTCAATGGCAATACAAATTCCAAAATAATAAAGCAACATTATTAAAAAGTGGCATCTGCTTACCAAATGTGTAGGCGCTTGGAAATGTGGAACCCTCACGCAGCGTGTTCCGGTACAAGATGGTAGTATCATTAATGCATTCCCAGTCTGCTGATTCATTAGCAGCAATTTCCTTCTCATTCAAAGGCCTCAGCCTTATTGACACAAGAATCTTCTCTTCGCGACGGCTCACTCCTTGCATCTTCTCCCATTTCAGCAGCTCTTCTCCGGCAATAGCTCCCATTTCTCTCTTTTAACTCAATGATTTCTCCAACCCAATTAACAAGCTAATCAGACCTCAAGAACAAGCCCATGACTCCTAAAAGAGGACAAGTGGGGTGGGTAGCTATTAAAGTTATTATTCATTTCCCAAAATGCAAGCATTTAAAATTAAAGATCTGGGAGTTCACAAAAAATACTAAGCCCTTTACTAAATGCTAGTGATAATCATAATTCATAATCATGAAATGACCAAACTCAGAAAAGATAGCAACCCATTAATTTCGGTTGATAAATAAAATAGGCAATAACAGCAATAGCGAGCTAACTTTAGATTATATTTATATCCAACCAACGAAAGAAAGACCGAGACAAAACAGAATGCTAACTAATTACGCTTTTATCATCAATAAACTATCAGTGGTGGGCAATATATCACGACCTAAAACCAAAAGACTTCTGTTTTAAGAGAGAGAGATGATCAATCATGGTTTTAGTTTAACCCGATTAAAGGACATGCCGGTCTTTTACTTATGTATTCTTTGGTACCAAGCTTCATATGGAGAGAAGAATAAAGAAAGAGCAAGGGAAAAGAAAAATTACAAAAAAAAAAAAAAGGTATTGCTGGGGCTAACACAAAGCATAAAAAAGCGGGGTTCCCTTTTCCATTAATCCTTCCTTCAACAATGACCAATTGTAATGTAAGAATAGAAAGCTTTCAACAGCAGCGACCCCCCAATAACGCTTGAGAACGAAGTAACAGAGTTTTTACATAATAATAAATATGAAATTGACCATCAAAAATTGGTAGTTATGCAAACATAGCACAACACTGGTCCCCAACAAACAGTACCATCCTTTTCAGCTTTTTTTCCACCCTTCTCCTCTTTATTTTTACTTCTGGCCAATTAACAAAAGCATCACAAACACTCACTCATTCTCATTCATATCATTTTTATTTTTATTTGCAAATCAAGGAATTTTCACCTCTCAACTTCCACATATCCTTTTCGCCATACTGTAACACCGATAACCTAATCCACAATCACAGCACAGCGTGGTTAATTTATGAATCCGCAACCTCCGCTAAGTTCTGGAGCTGGTTTTTTTTTTTTCTTTTTCGTGATCACAATTCAGAAATCGGATATGAACTGAAATAGAAATAATTGATCATCTCTACTTCTCTTAAATAAATGCCTCGTTGAATGATGCAACGTAGCGTTAAGTGTATTCTTCAAATCAAGGTTCACAACAGACCGGATCTTTTGGAACTTAGCAAGTGTATTCTTCTTCAGAAGCCGGCACAAGCCACAACGTAGCACGGTAGCGTTAAGTAACTGTCAGATTTTGTATAAAATAAAAAACAGAGAGAGAATAGTGATAGAGAAGAAGAAGAAGAAGAAAAACATACTTGATGAGGGAATAGAACAGTTAGAATCTGAAACAACTTCACGAACAACGAAGTGACGAACCACGATCTGAAACAGAACACAATGCGAGTTAGAGAGAGAGAGTCGTCGGTTGAGTCTTCACTCTCTCTCTCTCTTCAGAGTCTGAAGCTCACACGCATCGTATTTGGGAATGGACCAGCGGGCGCGTAAATCTGAAGAGGTGTGTCTATTTCTTCCATGTTTCTATTCTTTTCTTTCTTGTCATTTTTTTAATTTGACTTTTTTCGTTTTTCCTTATTCTTGCTTAGTTGGGAGAGGGGAAAGATAAATGACGATTCTGTCCCTGCTTTTTGCTTCGATGTTATTCTCCGAGTCACGTGATGGGAGGGACTTTGTGGGTATTGATGTATTTATGTGAGCGGTTGTGATCCAAACGCCGCCTAGGCACGTGCAGAGTTGTACCCACTCACGTTAATGTCTTAATGACTGTGTTTGAGAAACCGTCCATATGGATTAAAGTTCCATTCCCCGAGCTGAGCTGAGCTGAGCATCGACACGTTTGGAGTTTTGTTTCTAACGGTCACTACAGTTATTAAATACTGTAGCACTTCCAATTGGAGATGGAGTATTTATTTATGGTTTTTTTTTTCTTCTATTTTATCTGTGATTTTAAAACACTGTATTATTATGGAAAAACAAATAATTATTGGTATCTGTCTCACATTAAAAAATAAATGAAGACTTTAGATTTACAATGAGATCTTGTCTTATTTAATTAACTTAATTGTATTTGAAAGTTGCACCATACGAATTAATTCAAATATTTTTTTAGATTTCATTTCATTCTACCAAACAAATGGCTTATTTGAATTATGTCTAATTTTTGTAATTAATTACATTTCTTTATTTCTTTATTTATTTTTGTGATGACCCTGGAGTCTGGCGCGATCAGCGCCAGGCATCTGAGGGAATGGCGCGAGTAGCACCGAGTGTGGCGCGAGTAGCGTCAGTGTGGCACGGTTAGCGCCAGACACACTGGAGGTCGACGTGAGTAGTGTCAGAAGTATTTCAAAAGGCCTTTCCCTTGATGGTTTTGGCGCCAGTAGTGCCAAGTTAGCGCGAGTAGCGCCACAGGCACTGGGGGTTGACGCGGATAGCGCCGTGGTGGTGCAGTTAGCGCCATATGTTCTGGGTGTTGGCGCGGATGGCGCCGTGGTGGCGCAACTAGCGCCATAGTCTCTGGAGTCTGGCGCTAACTGCGTCAGAGGTGACGCGATCCGTGCGGGACCTCTGACGGGGTAGGTATAAAAGCCCCATTTACGCGATTTTGGCCCCAAAACCTTGCTTCTTCTTCCTCCCAACTGCTCTCCACCATTGTTGAAGGACCAAGCTTCCTTAGACCTTCATTCTTGACCCAAAACACATTCCTTCAAACATCAAACTTGTAGGAAACCACCTAGAGAGCTTGAATCCTTCATCACTTTTCCCAAAAAACCACCAAACGGAGAGATCGAAATCTCTAGGGGACTTTGAAAAACTCGAGCTCGGCGAGGAAAGGGAGCGATTCTTGGACACCCAAGCTAGGGGAAGTGGTCCCCTGGTCTTCCTTGCCGTCTTTGAGGTAAGAAACTCGAGTTTTACCGTTTGATTTGTGATTTTGATTTTGGGATGAATAGTGACCCTTTTGAGCTAGAGTTGAAATTAGCCTTGGATCCTTTAGAAAAGTATGTTTAGAATGTTGTTGTGATGAAGGATTAGCTTTCAAATGTTAGTTTCATGAACTTTGGTTCTTGGCTCTGAGAAATGCATGTGTTGGTATTTTCTTGGTTAATTGATGATTATAGACCATGCATGAGTCTTGATATTTGCTCTATATGTGCCTGAGAGGCTATATGAACGGCTACATTGTGTGAAAGACACCGTTCAAACCACATTGTAGATTCTTGAGTATTTGGCCTGTATAGAGCTTTGAGCTCTTTGTTTTGGCTTGTACTGAGTCTTGTGGAGACTCTAGTGCCTTGATTAAGTTGAGGTAGACCGTTGTCTAGTGATTGATGGGCTCAGATAACCTTAAGATAGAAGATGTAAAGGTTTATATGAAAAGGAATGAGGTTCCTTTTCATTGTGATGGTTGAGAACCGTGTTATATGCTTATGCCTTGTGAGGTTGCTTTGGTTTTGATTGAGCTTATATGCCTTGTATAGGGCATGACATCGTGAGTGTCAGTGGCGTAGACCACCGTTCAGGGACCGAACCACAGAGCACGGCTTTGCTAGGTAAATTCTTGGTTTCTTGGGAGTGTTCCCACTGCTGTGTTTCACCATACTCCGAAGGAGTGATGGTTGCATTCATGATGCATGCATTGAATTGGTTATTGCTTTCTCATAATAATATGTATACATGATTCTATGCCTTGTATATATGGATACCTGTGATTAGATCTTCTAGCCAGTTAGATAGATATGGATCTCCCTAGGAGAAGAACGCACCTCCTAGTTTGGTTTGCTCACGTCAAGGGTGATGATGATCCCTTAAGACCAAGAGATAGGTGGTCTCGTCGCGATTGAAGCATATTCTCGGAGGTGTCATATATGTGCGTTCCAGTCTCACAATGAGGATTGAGGGTCCTGATGTTGATGATGATGCATCGTAGCGGCGTAGTTCCGCAGATATACATTAGAGCTAGATGATTGGTTGTATATTGTTATGAGGGCCGGGAGGCCAGTGTTTGTGATGCCTTGATGACGTGTGTTATGGAAGTGAGTCAAGGTGGAGGAGATGCCTCCAAGGACCCTGAGCTTACTGAGATGTGTATCTCACCCCGTGTGGGGATTATGTTTTTGCAGGAGACTCATCTGGCAGAGATGATGGTTCCCAGGGCAGAAGGCCCCAGTAGGGACAACTGTTGCAACACCTCGAGAGCATGGAGGCTCCTTGTTTTGTTTGTTTTGTTGTTGTTTTATACCCCTATGAGGGAAGATGTGCGTATACACATATGTTTTGGATTATTCATGTATATGGTTTGTATGCCCTCGTGTGAGGAAGTGATCTTTGAGATCAGAGCACTGTGATGTTTATTTTTTTGTATAGACACCGTGAGTGTCAACTAATGTATTTATACACCTTTGTTTACCTCCCGATATATCTGTAGAGATATTGGTTATCCATTTGCCGAGGTTTATTTATATTGTTTTGGATCATGAGGCTGGATTATATTTATGATGAGCACTTAACGCGAACCATACATAATGAATCAAGAAATACGGTTTTATTATCGCTTTCGCGGGCTTTTTAATTAAAGTAATTATGCGCATATCTGATTAAATAATATGCTAATACACCGGATGCATACGGGGTGTTACAATTTTTTAATTTAAAACTTTCAAATTTTTATTTTATATTCAAATATTTAGGAGTTTGTGAAAAATTTAAGATATGAAATCATTTTGAAAGTTTAAATTGTAGTAAAAAGAAACAATAAAATTTGAAATATTTTGTAAGATGTAACATTAGAATTTATTATCAAATTTTGAGTTTGTGTGTGTAACGGACTAGAATGCAGTTCCTTATGGATACTGTCATAAGATAATTACTATAGGGATCAAGGTTGTCCATATATTTTGAGGTTTATTTTTTATTTTGAGTAATATTTGATATTTTGATTGGTAAGATTTAAGTAAAGAAAATTGAAAATAACGGGACTGGTTTTACTTAATTTTTAAAATATTTTTTTAATCCATTTGAAGAAAAAATTAAAATCACATATAATCTAAATTAAAATATTAAAATAAAATTAGATCTATTTAACTCAACCAAACCTTGTAGGTAATAAAAACAAATAAATAATGTATATAACTAGTGTACATTTCTTTTACTACGTCATTAACTATAATAGCAAAATAACTTTTACACTAACCATACACCCCTATTAAACACACCAAAATAAAAAATAACATTCACATTTTAATATTAAAGTACATGTTAAAAGATTATTGAGATTTGAAATGCGAGATGAGGAATCTTATAATTGGGGTTTTAAATGTTAAATTTTTTTTATTATATTGGTGTCGATTTATTTTTTTCACATAATAATCTTATCTAACTCAAGATATAATTATCTTTTACTCCATAAAAATGTTTTTTTTTTTTGTTTATAAAAACAAATCCACTCTTCATTAGATCATATATAAGTTATTGACATATTTTTAAATGATACTTTGTATTAATCAAAGTTGTCAAAATCCTCATGTAAAAAATAACATTAATGAATCATATCTAAAGAGTGATTCATTCGTTTTGAAGATATCGCTTGTTCAAAGTGTTTGATTATACTGAAGGAATATCCAGTCATGTATCGACGGAATGTCCAGTCATGGTCATGGGATAGTAACTAATCAATAGACACTTGGTTATGACTGAGGGGTGTTCAGTCGTGGTCAAAAAGTGTTCAATCATGTGCTAAGGTATTGTCAATATAATGAAAGATGTATAATTATTTTTTTTACATGAAAATTTAGGTGAGTTTGGTCTCGAGGGTTCACGGGATCAGGATAGACCTAAAGGCTCAAAGGACACTTATAAAAGACTTATATATTATTCACTAATAAGGTCTTCACATTAATAACAAAAATTGAACCCATATTCTTTTGGAATATGAATTTGTTCCTTACCAACTAGACCAACCTTTATTAGTTAAAGATGTATAACCATATGGGTATAGTTTCAATTTAACTATCTTGGTTGATTGATTTCCAAATCTAAAAAAATAAAAGTGCAAGACAACAAATATTTCCTCTTTGTGAAATAGATTTTATTTTATCATTGCCTTTAATTAATGTTGGTGGTACTTGAAAAACAAAGTATTATAGCAACATTTGAGAAGAATATTGTCTCGTTGATCCTATCACCGACATGAATTGTATTAGTATATGATAAATATTAATTAGTGCTTTTAAGACTGATTAAAAAATAAAATATTTTCTTATTAAGATGCATAAAATTGTATTTCTATGTGATTTTTATGAAAACTTTATTTTATTACTAATTTATTAACCAATATCCTAATGATACTGATTGGCAAAATTCTTAATATATTATAGATACTCATGTGTTAATCATTGCTCGATTTGATAATAGTATGATATAATTTTTTTAAAGCTTTTCTTGAGGACTATGTTCTTAGTTCACACCCATCAATTCAAACTCTCCATCCACCCTAATGCAACATCCATACTTATGGTAAGACACCTTTTGGTCATGATCGAACACCCTTCAACCATGACCACTTGAAAACAAGACAAAGAATAAGATGTTTATAATAGAGATAAAGACTACTTAAGAGTAAAATAATCATCATTAAGTCATCATTAGTAAGTAATTATGGATTAACATTCTTATTAATCCTAAAGGTAAGATCCATGGAATGGATCCTAGGTCCATAAATGTTGTATATATTGAGTAAAATTTTGCAATGTAGTAGATTATTTATTCTCATTTATTATATTTGAGGAGATAAATGACTTAAGTGTGAGAGCGTTTTTATAAATATCTATCTTTGTTGTCTCTGGAAAAGGAATTCGTCGAAGAAGGATAAATAATCTCTTAATTATCCTAATACTACTCTGCAGGTACAAAAGCAATGTTAATTTTTTTTTTCACGTGCAAATATGTAAATAGAACTTCATCCGTCTTCCACATCATGATATTTACCTAATAAAACGGTGCAAATTAGATTGGGTGTGTTCGTTTATCTATCTTCCCCACTTTAGAAGAAATCCACCATATATGAAGGATAAATTTGATTGGATTGGCGCGTTGATCTTCATTTTCATTGTTTATTTTAGTTTCTAGTTTGTATTAACATGTCTAAGCTAGACGAACAACAATAATCGGTAAACATAATTCCGTTTTGTTTGTAACGTAGACAGTGAACTCCGCCAAACTTGCTCTGTCAGAACTTAGAAGTGGAAAATAAGGAAGGAGTTTTGGGAGGGGCTTGGTCTTTGTAACGTGCTTCACGTTGTGATCGGGGACAGCTGTAAGAAAGGCAATATATATATATATATATATATATATATATATATATATATATATATATATATATATATATATAAACCAGGACAACTGCTTTCTTTTCTCTGTCACACTAGCTACCAACCTTAGAATAAAACACAGTACAATGTTGTTGTTGCCATCCACAAATATCATGATATTTATGAACAAATCAACAATGTTATCGAGTATTAGTTAAAAATCACTTAAACAATCGTTTATATTTATAATGGTTCTCATTGTCTGCCAACAATTTTACATCAATATTAGATTTAATCTCGATATTTGAGATTTTTTTAATATAATTTTAGTCTCTATATAAAATAAATTTAACGTATATTTTATTTTGGTCCTTTCATGGGAAAACAAATATACACTTCTTTCTTACGTTTAACGTGGATTTTTTATTTAGTACCTATAAGAAAAATACTTTGGCATTCATAGTGTTATGTTGACAAACGATGGGAATAGTTTGTGAAAAAAAAATCATTTAAGAAGAAAAATGTAGAGTTTTTTATTTTTTCCATATAGTATCAAAGTTTAGGGACCACATTTTTAATTTAACCCAAGTTTTAATATAGTTAATTAATCCCCCCTCCCATTTTCACATTATGCATTTTTTAAATATATTTCACTAGTTTATGTAAAAAAAAAAAATACATTTCACTAGCTACAACATTATTTTTGCATCTATAGTAGCAACAAAAAAATCATTTTAGAGGGGTCAAATCCATTATTTACACTATCAATAAAAATCATTATCTATTATTCCATTTTATATTTTAAGAACAATTCTTCAAATTGTTACAAGAAAAACATGCAATGTCTTTATTTAAAAAATATTGTAGTTTATTTTTCATGTTTATTTTTTTTTAACTTAATTAGCGAAAGCCCTAGACCTGCTCCCTCTTTAATTAACATTATTTTAATTACCAGGTAGAAAATATCATACCCTGATTACAGAAACTTTAAATTACGCGTGAATCTGTACAATCTTACCAAGTCAATGAAAATCATTACCATTATTTTTCTTCTTCTTAAAGACGGCTTCAAACCTTCATAATTTTCTTCGTTTCGTGTTCGGAGCTTAAAACATTATTAAGCACAAGAAAACAATGGCGTCCCTTTCTGAAGAAGCCATTAATCATAATTACGTACCTTTTTATTTCATTTAAATCTTGAACTTACGTGTATTGGTTATTCATTGTGTGTTTTTTTTCATGTTTCATTCTACGTTAGCTTTTTTAGTCCTAACATAAATCAATGAAGTTTGGAAAATATGCCCTTTGCAGTTAAATTAATTATTATAACTTGGGTGTCAAGTTTAGAGTTTGCGTATGTATGATAGGAACGAAGAACTATTTATTTATGTAAAAAGTATATCTATAAATAAATTTGGCTTTATACTCGAGAATAATTTATATCGTGCTGATTTTGTTTTTGGATCAAGAATGTATAAGCGATCAAATGACCAACACGGGATTAATCTGATTGGTTGTTGATAATATATAACTCAATTTATATTATTTCAATCACTAGTTGGAAACAGTGCTGCTGTTAAATTTTCATGTTCCTTGGTTAAAATAGTGATAGAATTAGAGGGACTTCCTCCTCCTTTTGATGATCTATCTTCACTCCTTTTATTTCGGTTCAATTGAGTGATTTTCAATTCCCTCCGCAAATTAAGTCCACCTTTCACTCTATGACAAGGAGACCACAACTACATTTGATTAACTTAAAAAATGATTCTCTAAGAATTCATTATTATTTGACTTAACATTTTCTATTAACCTCTAATTATTAAATGACATCAAGGGTCTAATGAAGAGCAACCTAAAAATGGCGGGGTTTAAGCCTTTGCGGGAGAGGAAGAAAGAAAGTGTTGTCTTTCCCATTTGGTGGCATAATGATGGACCATAGCATGCCACTTATGACACTATAGGCACATTGTAAAGTGCCAACAAAAGCAGAAAAACGATCCTGCAAAAGATATCGTACGGTTTGGGATTTGCGGGAAGAGTCAAAGACAACTCTTCCATTTCAGTTTTGGGTTGCACGCGTTCCTATGATTGTATGGGCCCTTTGCGTTTTATACAATACTCTCATCTCATCTCATCTCATCTCAATTCTCTTCATCCTGTTTAAATCACTAAGCATTCGCAAAATAATTAGAGCATCTCTCCGGTGGGAGAACCTTAGTTGGGTTTTTTCATTTCTTTTTTGTGCTCATCACAGTATCTTTTTGTGATATTCACATTGTCATGAATATATGTACAAGATGAAATGGTAAGAGTTAATTTATTGAAAATAAATGATTAATATATTAAAGTTAAAATTAAATCATTCTAATAATATTTGAATTCGATCTTTAATAAAATTAATTTTTTGTTAGATTTTACTTATCTTTTGATTGAACTCCGTATTAATTATGATCCATTTTTTCAGATGAACTAGAGAGTTAAGATTTTTTTTATCATTAATTTCAATTAAACTACCTTATAATATTAATCTATAATGTGTGCATTATAATATTATTTATAGTTAATAAAAAATAGGAAATAGTAGCAAAATAACACTTTATTTTCATACACATTAAATGTTTTAATGAAACTATTATCTCTTTTTCTTTTGGTAAGGTATCTTATTATTCATATGAAATAATAATAATAATAATAATAATATCTTTATTTATTATCTTATCTACACCCACCACTCTTATTACTAATTTACCATAATAATGGTTAATAATATTAAAATCCCCCCAAATAAATTTAGAAAATGGAAAGTTAGAAAGGTATACGAGGGAAGAAGAGATAAATGGAAGAGATTAAGGAGAGATAATTGTGAAAGGTTTTGAAATTGATATTAATCATCATGTTGATAATAAATTTTATTTTAAAGTGATATAAAAAATAAAAACAAGTTAATAAAATATATCACCACAATAAAACTTTTCAACTACCAATATATATTTTTTAAAAATACGTATAGTCTTTTGAGGGGTCCTAAAATGATTGGAAGCTTTAAACGATCATTTGTATAAAACTAGTCATGACCCTATGTATAAATCTACAATTTTTATATCAATAATTTAATTTCTGTTAGATAAATATTAATCTAATAAAAACCGTCCTAACACTTATATTTTGTCCCTTAATAAATGATATTTTATTATTGTACTGTTATGAATTTCTTTTGTTTCAATAAATTTCTCCAAAGTTTATCAATGATGGCAACCAAGTTATCTTTAAGCTGCTGAGAAGTCCATAACTTACACCTTTTAATTGAGCACATGCAAAAAGTGTTAACAGGTTGATGCAGAACAAAAACTTGGATTAAAGTCCAAAGAGGCTGGCTTTAATAAAGACTGAGTTGCATGTGTTTTTGTGCGTTGTTCATGTTTTGCTCAGATGCAGGCTTTTCTCATACATTATTATCTCTTTGATGTCCAACTCCAAGCTCGTTGCAACATTCAGCAATTGCTCTGCTCCCCTCCTAATTTCTTTTAGATCTTGGAATCTAATTCAGTCTCAGGCTTTGGAGTAAAGTCAGATGCAGAACACCTTCCTTTGAACTTTATAGCTGGTTTGATTTAAAAACGAAAGAAAGACTTTAAAGATAGCATTATTGTTGGCCTCTTGTCATATGGATGGTGTCATCCTTGTGTGTACATAGATGATATACCCAGACCTAATTTTTCGATTTGACTAGTTTTATTTGTGAACCCAACTTAGTCTTGAATCAACTGAATACTAATTTAGAATTTATGTAGCTTGAAATTTTGACAAAATACACACAATTAAATTATATATGTATAATATGAGGAAAAAAAATAAAATGAAGGAATGTTTTATAATATATATTTTTTAAAAAAATTAATCAATATAAAAAATATTGCATAATGCAAACAAAAAA
Organism: Glycine tomentella; assembly: GCA_007407185.1. Classification (NCBI taxonomy): domain Eukaryota; kingdom Viridiplantae; phylum Streptophyta; class Magnoliopsida; order Fabales; family Fabaceae; genus Glycine; species Glycine tomentella. The sequence continues at coordinate 752,557 of PYAF01000648.1, read as the reverse complement.
GGTCAACAAGGGAAATATTTTAACACTAATTTTTGGAAGAAAATGACAACCGTTTATATAAGCACTGCAAATCAAGTGTATTGAACTTGTCTTCCCAGAGTTCCTGCTTCATCAAATTTGCTAAATTCAGAACTAGTTGACATCATAATTAGCATTTTAATGTGATTTTAAGTCGAACACTTTGTGACAACTTTCTGTGCAAACTACACTTGATTCGACGAGAGAAAATAGTGATTCAAATATGTGACTTCTTTTGCTTCCTTCTCCAACTAGGGGGCCAACTTTAAAACTTCTCGAGTAAACCACTCATGATCAGGTTCTAAAAGTGCTATGAAAATTTTATTAACTAATCAGGTAAATTACAGTAATATGAACTTATACCCAATATGCAAACTCACTCATCCCTGATTCCATTGTCATTTCCTCCCGTAGGTTTTAGCATTTTCCATTCCTTTTAATTAAAAAAAAAATCAGACTTTTTCTTTCTTTCTAGTATCTATTTTTATTCCAACTTCCAAAATGTATTTATCAATGTGTAGCTTCGGGGTCATATGTAACTTGCTCATTTTTTGCGCCATCTATAATTCCATTCCACCGGGCTCGTTCATTAGAAACCAGCCCGATATGGCTGGACATAGAACACAAGAAAAACTGTTATTGTAAGCCCATATACAAGCATTTTGGGCCATAAAAAATAGAAAATGACCCAGAATATAAAAAAGTAAAGATGCGACAATAGAATTGAAGAGTATGAGATTCGATTTGGTGGTGCTTTCATGATGTAATCAATCTTAACATAAATTTTTGGAGTTTTGCTTCAATTAATTTGCCATTTTTTTCACTGGCAAACAATAATAGCAAGCCACCACGAACACAGGCTGGTAGTTATACAACATGTGGCTGTGAATGGATGAACAGTTGCTTTCATATTACTCACTTCGAATCTTTGTGGTTCCAGCATGCTCTATCATCTACTTTAGTCGAGTTCAATCATCTTGTGTGTCTATATATAGGAAAAGCTGAGTTTTGAATACTAGCTAATTGTTTGGAAACTCTAATCGTCAAAATTCAAAACAAGACACTTAATTGTTTCATTTAGATTATTTTACATGATAAGTTATACAAAATCATCTTTTTTTCTTAAAAAGTGATATCTTTTTAAATAATTAGTTTATACTTATAATTGAACGAGACATAAAACACACAAAAAGAAATAACAAAGATGTAAAACCATTATATTATTATACATCTGGACTTTTGCCACTATACTGCACACATTAAAAGATAAAGACACCGAAAAAAAAAATGAACTTAAGTTGTATAAATAATCTATGTACAAAAAGAACCATGTGCATTATTATCTAACCTTTTCGATCAAAATAATTACGTAACAACCTTTGGTTAAATTATTATGCAAAAAAAATTAAGTGATTTAATCTAAAAATTTAAAAGTGATTTAAGTATTTTCTTTTAATGATTATATTTTTTTTATGAGAGATACTTCTGTTCAAATTGATTCACATACTTAATAGTAATTTAAGTTATTCAAACAATATCCTATTCGAAAGAAAATAGATGTATAAAAGGAATTATACATTACAGTTTTTTTAGTAATGTAAATTATTTTTTTATCATTTTAATTTTGAACGTGGAAGCTACGTGACCGAGCAAAGTATCATAGGGGGCCCAGGTAGCAGCCATGGTTCATGGTCGTCAGTTGCCACTTGCCACATTGAAGAAAAAAAAAAGTTACCACTTGCCACGACGATCAATGCATGGATAAAAAGGCTTTATCGAATCCAAAATGTTGACAGTTCATTTATAGTATTTATTTTTTCACCCTAATATTTGTATCCAAGTATTTTTTTTTCAATGGAGTTGATTAATTTCTGTTGAATTTTTTGGTTATGATTCTTGATATCAAATTTTAATAAAACATATCAGTAAAATTAAATATATAATTTTTTTAAGAAACGAATGATATTTGTTTCTTATAAAAAGATAGAGCATTGACTAAAATCCTTAATTAACACAAAATTAATTAATTTTGCTTATACTTATTCCTAAAAGAGTATCAATTACTAATTATTTGTTGATTTTTCATGTATTATATTAAATTACTGTATGAATATAAGTAATAAATAAATAATTAAAATATTTTTTTAGGTTATCATAACATTAATATAAAATATTATCAAGCTTAATTAATGAAGAATAATCTCTTATCCCAGTTAGGTTATTTCATCTAGGAGATATTAGTGAGTTGGATAGTAAAAAAAAAAAAGGAAAAAAATGACAGATTTAATCTTTTTTATTACTAAATTAATAATTATAAACTAAAAATAAAAATTACCAGCTTTGAAAGTGTAAAAACTAATAATAAATTACTTGTGTAATAAATTTATTTATTGGCTTGTATGAGATAATAATTTAAATCAATAAATTTTATTTTTAAATTATTTCTCTCCTTTACTTTCAAGTATTTTTCAACTTTGCATTCGTTTGGTTGTGGAATCCTTCTTAATAGTACTGTTTTAGATTTGCTAAGATGAAGTCAAGTTTTGAGGAATTGAAGAAGAAGAAGGGCGAAGGAGAGCATTGGAAGACATAAAGATAAAGAATTGAAGATAATGCGAACCCTTTGCGACGTATGCGAGCGCGCAGCTGCCATTCTCTTCTGCGCCGCTGATGAGGCTGCTCTCTGCTTCGCTTGTGACCACAAGGTTCCTTTCTTCACTCTTTCAATTTCACTTTTTCCATCCATAATTCAATACTTGTTGAAAAATTATTTACTCTTTTCCCTGCTTGATTGAATTCTATATTATTCTACTTTTAAATGAGTATAAGTAGTGATTTAATAAATAAATTGTGTTCAAAGGAGCAACAAATGATGCCAAATTCTGCTTGAATATTATTATTTCACTTTAGTTTTGGTGTTGGATCTTGGAGGTTGCTTCAACACCTTTCATCTGCAAAGTAATATCTAATTCAGGGACAACTTATTTTGGTTTGAATGTTTCATCGTGTATATATATATATTTACTGGAGTTAATACTGTCGCTCTCTCATAACTCATTCACAATTGTTTCTCAGATTTTCATGTTGTTTTTAATTTGCATTTACTACCATTTTAGATATTGCTCGCTGTTGATGGAATTTCTTACGTTCTTTGAGTACGACCAAAATGAATGAGTTTCTTTCAACTCGTTCCTAAGTGGATTAATCAATTTGCTACTATTATGTTTCATTAATTATATTATATGGTCTCGTTTGAATAAACATCAGTTTGTACACTTAACTTTTATAGAAGCTCTTTCATTCAACTTCTCCAAAAGCTTAAGTGTATAAGTTGATTTTAACTTACGTGAGAAATTCAACTCATTTTACCTTCTTATTATCTTTTCCTGTAAGTGTTTATGGACAAGTTTATCTAAACAAGGCGTATATCTTTTTAAGATGTTCTTTTACACCATTGGATCTTAAATGCCTTTGAATTATTATTGCATGGAATCTTGATATGGAGATTGATTCACTTAATCAAAAGAGGTAACATTGGGACAGCAGAGTTGGAATTGGGATTCACATGAAATTGGCACAAGAATAAGTAGTTAAGTACTTGAATGAAATGGTATTTTGTACCAGCCATTTGTACATACTTTCTTTGCAAATCTTTTCATGTTGAGTGATGCATCCTACCTGTGAATTTTATATTTTGGATTGAATGGTGTAATAATTACTAAAACCCGCTGATTTATGCCTTTTGTCTAGTGTTTCTGGTGACAACATTCATATATAATTTAATGGAAGTACCATATTTGCATGTAATTTTTTTTCTGACAGCAGTGTGTTTGTGGTTTGCATTGGAGCTACAGATCCATATGTGTAACAAACTTGCTAGTAGACACGTTCGGGTTGGCCTTGCTGACCCCACTGATGTTCCACGCTGTGACATATGTGAAAAAGCACCTGGTACTGAAGGGTATTCATATCTTTTTTGCAAGATTGTGCATTCTAAACTATAAAGAAGTTGATTTTTTCTCCCTTGTCATGGAAATTTCTATGTGTAGCTTTCTTTTACTGTGAGATAGATGGTAGTTCGCTGTGTCTGCAATGTGATATGATTGTGCATGTTGGTGGCAAAAGAACCCATGGAAGATATCTTCTATTGAGGCAAAGAGTTCAGGTATGTTTTAGGCTGAAAGAATTATCAAGCTTTATAGCTTCTGAATAGATATTTTGAAGTTTATTTATCTTCTTTTTGCCCTTTTTATGGCAGTTTCCATGTGATAAACCTGCCCAAATGGAAGAACTAGGGCTGCAACCTATGGATCAAAATGAATCAAGAAGGGGTGAAACTCAGTCATTCAAGCTAAAAACAAGAGATAGTCAGCAGAATCACAGTGTCTCACCTGTTCCAAGTCAAGAAAATAATATTGATGGTCATGGAAAAATGGATAAAAAGTTAACTGATCTTAATACGAGGTCACTACGGTTAAATGGACCAGCACCAAACAACCAGGTAATTTTTTTTTCATTTTCCATATTGACTTGAGTTCTTAGATTGTGGGCTGTTTTGTAATATGCATTTCATAACCCTTGAATTTAATTTGTTTTCTTAAGCGCACAGAAACTACAAAAGTTGTGACACTTGATTTAGTTGTTGAATTAACATATAATCTATTTTTTTAAGGAACAAGGTATGGATATTTTAAGAGGCAATAATCATGAATCTGCCAGTGTGCCACCAGTAGAATCCTTCAAACAAGAGTCTGAGAAGTAATAAAGGTACAACATATAGGGTGTGGTCAGAGGCTACAGAAATATTATGTTTACTCAAATTTCTTTACACTGCTGACCTTGTTTATGTGAATCTTGTTTTTTGTCTGCTTAAAAGTTGAGTTGTTTGCCTGCAGACCAAATTAATGAGGGAAAATAGTTGCTTTCATATGGATGAGCTGCATAAACAAGGTTACTACTGCTTAAACTTGAGGGTATAACATGATTGTTGCCAGTATATACCGCGTTTTCTTAAAGCAGCTTATGTCCAATGCATCCTTAATATTTTGGTCTTCCTAATCTTACAGCAGAGGAACTGTTGGTTTTATTAGAAACTTTATGATATTTTATTACATGTCGATATATATGATTCAACCTTCAAATTGTTGAAATCTGCTGACTTAAGTTTCTGTACTATCTTAAAAGGGACGCAATGCTAATGCATTGGTTGAAGTAAAGACTATTTATGGCTTCTTTTATAAAAAATTAAAATACAAAAGGGGGGAGGGGGATAGATGGGGGAAGAGTTGTATAATGATGGTGTGGTTGTATTCGTTTGTGAAAACTGATAGTATTTCATTAGAATTATAAATAATTCATGGAAAAAAAAGTGAGAATGATAAATAGGGTGGTCTAGGATTTGAACGAGTCTCAAGGGTAAGATTTTTTTTTTCTTTCTAGACCACACATGTAGCCTCTATTGGAGGCAAAGTTTTTTCTTTAATTATTTAAAGCAACTGTATATCTAAGACTTAAATATGAGAGAAAAATCAGTATTCTTAAGAGTAAAGAGTCGGGCGAAAAAAAAAAGGGGGTGGGGGACGCTCTCCGTTCCCGGTTCTCTTGTAGCTGGATTCTCCGAAACCACAATAATCCTTAGTTAGAATGAGATTCCAATTCAGCACCTTTTGAGATTTTGAGAAGAGTTGTTCTTTGGAGAGCACAATACGATTAAAGTTGTGAGCTGTGTTCAAAACAAGTATATATCCATTGATTCACCCGTTAAATGAGATTTATAAAGTGAAAGATTACACTTTAGAGGATAAAAGACAAAATTATAATAACTGAAACTTTAACATCTTAAAACGATTATTGTTGCAACCAAAATCGTCATAGGACACACAAAAATTTAATATTTTTTTGTTTAAGAACGGAATTAGCTAGCAGAGTTATTTATTTTGGTGAAAATATTAGAAAAAAATTCATTTAAAAGTGGTCTTCAAAATCGCAAAATAGACTTTTTCCCATATGCTTAAATTATGCATTTTTTTAAAAAATGAAACTGCCTTGGTGAAAGGTTTTGCTTTTTAATTTAACAATTATTACCAGAAAATGTATGGTTTTATTGTTTATGTTTTATTATTAATTTATGTTGAACTTTTATAATAGAAAAATAAATATATTGTTTGAAATAAAATTGCAAAATATAATAAGAATTTGATTGAATAGAAGTGTTAGTAATACATTTTTAGCATATTTTTTGACACACTATTATTAGTTGAAATTTAAAAACACAAAATCGATAGGTTTTACTTTCTTATTTAATGAGTTTGACTCATGATTTTATATTTTAATAAATTTTAACTAATAATAGAGTATTTCAAAAGAGTTAGAGAGTGTCTTGTTAGCATTTTTCATTTATTAAAATATACTAATAATATAAGAATTTTTTACACTATTATATTGTTA
>PYAF01000648.1:734905-745992 GCA_007407185.1 Glycine tomentella | reverse complement strand
ATTGATGATGCAAACATCTTTATAATAATAAATATATTAAATTAAACTCATATAATAAAAGGATCTTGTAAGGTACTGTTTTCAGTTTTTTATAATAGAAAAAATTAAAAATATTTTTTGTCCTAATTTATGAGAAATTTTGTATCACTTTCTAACTTATTAGTTTTTAATTTTTTTTATATGTTCAATTTATTACGAAGTCTATTAATAAAATATTTATTCATTTATAAAAGATGTATATATATTTATTACGTATTAATCATATATTTCATATTTATTTATTTGTGAAATTCATTTCTAAAAGTGTAAGTAGTTTATAAGTGTTCTTTAAAATAAAAAAATTTAATTTAATTTTTAAATATGTAAAAAAAATATGATAAATTAATTAATAATAAATTGATTCTTAAATTTTATAATTTAATATTAAATTGATTTTATAAGATGATTTCATAAATTTAAAAACAAGAATAATTTATTGTATTTTTGTATATTTTGGACTGAATTTGTATTTTATTTTTCACAAACCAATTTATTATTATATCATCCTTTTAGGAGACCAATTTCATTATTTAGCTTATTTTTAATACTTAGTCCAATCCAAATATACAATAGCATGAACCCAATTTTATTGACATTTGTTTCTCAAGAGGGAATTTAACAGAAAAGCAATGGCAAGTGCTTTGGGTGGCAGAGTTGAATCTGTTCGAAACTCTCCCTTGCTAAGATTTTCGATCAACTTCATCAGATCCTTTAGCTCTTCTTCATCTGCTGTTTCTTCTGCTCAGAACCCTAAGAAATCAAAGCGAAGAAAGAAGAACTTGTTCGATGTGGCTCAGTTCTTACCTAACTGGGGAATCGGCTACCACATGGCCAAGACTCACTGGAACGAAGTTTCTTACGAAATCACTAAAATCAATCTTTACAAGGTGATTGTTGATGCCGATTTATTCATCTGCTTTTCTCACTTCTCATGAATTCTAGAGTAGACTTTCATTTTTATTTCATTTTATTTTACAGGATGGAAGACATGGAAAAGCATGGGGGATTGCTTTTAAAAATGGTTAGATAGTTTCATAAGTTGTATTTGAATTGTTTTTGACTTTTGGTCATTCTGTTTTTTTCAATTTTTATGTACAATAGATTCTGGTTGTTGAAGGCACTGGTAATCATGCTGCACTGCTGTCTGCTATTCTTCAATGATAGTGTAGGCTAGGCTAAGAATGCCTTTCTGAATTCTTACATTGGCCATATAGGATAATCAATCTATTATAAACACTAAACAAATTGGATGGTAAGTGCAGATTTTTTCCATAATCAATAAAAAAGTGTAGGGAGCTTCTAGTTGAGGACTAATGAGGTGTTTGAGTTTCATCTGATTGGGCAAGCTTCATTTCCTTTTTGAGTTGCAAATTAAAACAGGTGTGCTTCTGTCAATTACGATATACATTATACAATGACATAGAAATTAGAATACTTCATTGACTTTCCGTGATTGTCTCCATTTCTGAGCAATATTGCTTGTCAGTGTTTCTGATAATACCGTGCTGCTTATGGATGAGACATGGGAATTTGTAGTTTTTATGTTATTTAATTGCTCAATTTAGCCTACATGGTTGTCCTGCTTGGCATAATTCCAAATTGATTCTTTATTATGATGGTCCCTTGGCTTAATCTATTTTAATCAAAACTTTTCCTTTAATGAAAAATTCAAGTAGTTCGCCATTTCATCTATTCTGACAGCTACTTAAAACAAGAATTGTAAATATATTTTTATGAATTTTGATAGAATTGTTGGTAGTATTTCTAATGTTAATATTCAAAAGGAACAAGTTTAACATTGCCTAGGTGAAGAGCCCTTGAAAAGTGTTTTAAGTTTTGAACACTTATTTTTTGGCTTGTAAAGAACTTGCAGAGGATTGAGCTTGTGTACATAAGCGTGCCACATTTGCAACTCCATTACATTTGCACACGTCTCAGTGTTAACTTTCTCTGTCTCATTCATGTTCCATATCAACTTAATTATGATCTGTTATAAATCTCATAATCTTTTCTCCTATGACAATTTTGTTTCTGTTGCTTGTTAGAACTGGGAAGCTTTATTTGATAAATTCTCACAGTGAATATTGTGTGAAGCATAATGTACCAAAAACAAAGTGTATATTGTATGAAGCATTGTGTGAATACTGAAGCATTTTTTAGTACTTGTTTTCTGGCTTGACTTGATACCATTCAACTTATTGCAGGCTTGCCATTAGCAGATGCTCCAAAAAAAATTAGTGGAGTTCACAAGCGCTGTTGGAGATACCTACCAAATGTAGTAAAAGCATTAGAAAGTTCAACAAACTAAACGAGTTCAGCAGACAGTGGCTTAAAAGTTGAAGCTGAAGCAAGTTGATGCTTTCTAGGACTTTGGGTTTTTAGGTCATCGACGTTGGCCCATGTCTTTTCAATTTGGCTTATAGTTATTTTCGACCATGGTATCATTTTTTAGTCAATCGTGAAATACTCCTCACGCATTCATGCAAGGTGCTTAATTAAGCTTCTTTCTTTTAGATTTTTAATTAAATGAACTCTTGACCATGAAACATGCTTTGAGGGAGTAATCTGGATGGGAATGAACTGACCCAGGTCAGTGGTTCATTGGTTTAATTGCAATTCCGGTAAGGTCGTACCAGATTGCACTAGGTTCAATGCATGATCAATCCAATATGTAACTCAACCCAGGCAAATCTTCGGGTTACAGTCGAACTGGTCCAGATTTTAAAACACAGTCATCACCGTTCCACCATTATTATTGTGACCATCACTATTCCACCGTCACTGCCACCATCATTGTCATCACTATTCCACTCCCATCACCGTCGTCATTGTCATCGCCATTGACACCATCACCACTATTTCATAGTAGAGATAAGATAAAACGATTGACTCATTTTATTTATTTTCAATTTGTAACATTTTTTTAAAACTAAAAATAAAGAATAAATCAAAACTTAGAACTAAAATTGATTTTGATTTTTAAAAATTTTAAAACTAAAAACGAGAAATCACTTTGATAAGGATTAGTGTTTTGATTGTAGATGTGTATTTTGTATGACCAAAATTTGATATCCATATCCTTCAATGGTGCTCATTTAAATTCATTTACGTACATAATTAAAAGTGTTTCTGTAAAGCTATTAGAATTGGATTAGCACCTAAGGATGGAGATAATTTTAATAAGATGATATGGTTAAATTTGATCAAGTTCCTTTACATGCTAGCACATGAAGAAACATAGTGACACCTTAACTTTATAATAAGCCGAACCTGCGGTGCTTCGTTAATCAGTCTCAGTTCACTGATATGATCAGTCACCAATGCAACAATCAAAGGCTCAAGGCCAACACAAGTCTTGTCATAGTTGGATATGAGATAGGTAGTAAAAATATATGTACTAGTGATTGTCATAATAAATACATAACAATGACAAAATTATTTTAGAATTCTTCAAAGCGGAGTCACGAGATATGTAACATGACACTCTCGGACCCAGACAACAATGTTTTTTTATTAATTGTTAGAAACAATTAAGTTGAGTTATATATAATATAGGTCACAACAATAACATCACTGTCTACCTCTAAATTGGTCACAACTATAACATCACCAACCTCATCGCATCCCATCTCCGAGGACAGTAATTATTATATATAATAGGGGTAGACAGTGTAATATTTTCTTTTCAAACATTTAAGATGATTTAATACAATATTTTAAGGATATCAATATAATGTTTTTCAAATAATTAAAGAGTCAATGTAGATGTAAAAAATGAAATATATCAGGAGAAATTTCACAAAATATCAGGAGGTGTTTGTGTAATTTACTCTTTTTCATTTGCCTTAGATCCACTTTTGTGTACCAACATGATTCATGTTTCACATGGTTATAATGATGTGAGGGTTTGAATTTCTGTTTCACAAGCTCCAAACCATAGATTGAGCTAAAGCTTTTCTGTGTAAGCTTTGTCCAAACTACGATTTTGAGGTTTGGAAAGGGAATCCAAACACACTCTCCATTATTGTTGCTTTAATTTCTGCTTCCACAATTAATTTAGGTTGTATATCCAACTCCTAAATAGTTAGCAAGAGCAACAATGATACAATACATATTGGACATCTCTTCCATGTTTTAAAATCTGGATGTACAGAGCATTTATGTATTTATCATATCTGTGTATGCATTCTATTCATCATAAATGGGAAATTTAGCTTAGCTTTTACCAATCAAAAGTGAGGGCTGAGAAATGAAAAATGTAACACAATCACTATTTTTCTACCTAAATTTTTATAAATGATTTGCCATGCTTGTTGAATCTTGAATGGGCGAGTAATCTCTTCTACCTTATTCCGTGTAACCACTCTCTTGTGATCTATAGTCTAAACATCTAGTTGATTTTATTAAAAGGAAAAGAAAATTTGCCATGTAGCATTTCTCTAAAGATTCATTGTTGTCTAAATCAAAAGGCAATATATTGCACTTGTTAGTTTTGGCCCTTTGATAGACAAATATGGATCATGTGGTAGAGTATCAGTCTTCAAAAATGTGATATATTTTATTGGCATGTTGAAATCAATTACATGTCTTATGTTTCCGTTGCAGGTGCAAGGGTGCAAAACAATCAGACTGAAGATGACTTCTTGTTAACTTCGATGGTTTTATCTTTTTGGGGAATTAAGAGTAGTTCTTCTTGGGTCTTAAGAAAGAAGAACTTGTGTTCTTTTGCAGAGGAATAGGAAAAGGATCTTGCTGATAAGTTTGCTAAATATACAACAAAGAGGAGTTAACTTATTATTCATAGTCTGTTATATATTTGCTAATGATGGTTATTGGTTACTTTGTGTGATCTTATAGGCTTTTTGTTGTAATTTGTAAATAGCCTATTAAAGGGATCCTAATTGCTCCCTAATGTTGTAAATTGCCTATTATATAGGGTCAGGGAATCTTAATCAGCTAAATTTCAGCATTAGCCATACCTCCTTTTTGAAGTCGAAAACAAGTAACTTTCATTTTAGTTCTCCCCCTTCACTCATGTAATATCGACATTGTGTACGAGTCCGTAGTTCATTAATATGATACTATATTTCTAAATTGATGATAACTTAAAATTAAGCAATCCAGAGCTTCAATATGTATCTGAAGAAGAGCTTGGTTCCGTCAACTTGTTCCACTCTCCGTGCTCAAATCTTCTCTTTCATGCTGTGGCAGCATAGAAAATGTCTCTTAAGACTTTATTTTTCCTTCTCCATGATTCTTTTGCTTCACTCTTTATTATTATGTAGATTTCATGCAGGTCTCATTGACATGCATGATTTGATAGAAATCATATAAATTTTACTCAACTATAAGTCTAACTGTTGAAAAAGTATCCTTAATATATTTAAAAGTAATGTTACTAACGTTACTTGCCAATATAGATTTATTCTAATGGGACGAGCCACGGAACAAGGATGAAAAACGATAGAACTTAGAAGAGCTTTCTCAGCAATACCAAATTCAACCAGCAAATACTGCAACGGATCATGCTGCTATATTCCTCCCACAGATCATTTAAAAGGATCACAAGTTCGAGTCAATGGCAATGAGTTTTTTCAATTTTCACACATTTTTTTAATGGGGTTTTTCATTTATTGCCGAGATTCAACCATTTTGTTATATATTGAGACATAATCAAGTACACAACTCATAGCAAAAGGTTTATTAAGCTGTAAAGGTGCATGTAACCATAAACAAAAATAGTCTCCAAGACTATAAAAACATTACATTTTAGACAAATTAGTCTTCCACTTCATCCTCCGTCAACACCTACTGTAACTGCTGGTGTTGCTGCCTAACAAGTATCATATTCACTACAAACATCTTAGTAGGAGTAGCCTTTGACGAACAACTCCTTCTTGGCTTCCTCGGATTCACCCTCACCAGTGTACTTCCCAAGCTGAGCGAGCGAGTTGGACTTGGCACGGAATGCGAGTGCATCTTGTGCTGCCTTCACGTTCTCTGGGCGGCCTCCCCATGTCTTCAAGGCAGTGTTTTGGAGGGCTCTGGCATACGAGAATGACACGTGCCACGGGTTTGGAGATTGGTTCATGGCATTCAAATTGAGGGTGGCTTCAACCTCAGACTGTCCACCAGACAAAAACTGCATAACACAACATTGGTTAGCACATGAAAGGGGAGTTAGTAATCCAAAGAATGATGCATTTGGCAATTGGCAGTGTCACTTACCATAATTCCAGGGACTGCAGGGGGAATTCTCCTGTGAAGGAGCTTGAGGGTGTAATCAGCAACTGTCTGAGGACTGGCCTTGTCCTTGCACTCAGCTCCAGGTGTAACCATGCTAGGCTTAAGGAGAATACCCTCAAAAAGGACATTGTTCTCAGCAAGGTAGAAGAAAACCTCTGCCCAGACCTTTTGGGCTACTTCAAAAGTTCTATCAATACCATGCTCCCCATCAAGCAAGATCTCTGGTTCCACAATTGGGACCAACCCATTGTCCTAAAACCATTAAATGAAAACATTTTGGCACTTCAGAATCAGTAGAAATATATAGGTCCTCTTCCTAGGTGTATATCACATCTATAAATAGAAGTGTAACTCTAACAAAAAACGAAATCACTAATCTAACTTGAGTGGTTTTCTCACCTGAGCAATTGCAGCATAGCGAGCCAGACCCCAGGCTGCTTCCTTAACTGCCAGAGCAGAGGGACCGTTGGGGATGCTCACAACAGTACGCCTAATATGGAATTGTGGATTGGTATATGATGAAAAAATGAGCATGATGTGTAGCACAAGAAAAGGAGGGCGGAATTATGAATGATTTTTCTGCCAAAACAAAGGGGGAATCAACACTCACCATTTGGCGAAACGGGCACCTTGCTGGTAGTATGCAGCTGAGCGAGAGGCTAGACCATCCAAACCTTGGCACCATGACTCGTCGTTGGAACCTGCAAGGGGCACCAAACCCTGTTGTTCTCGGCACATAAACCACGTGTTAGTACATACACTGCCATACATATTCAAATTCTCTTTTTCAGTTTTAACTTCAAAATTTTCACTATTATAGACTACAAAAAGCTCATCTCCAGTATGTTACAACTAACTAGTATTTATGTGAGGCATGAGACATCTTTCCATATGGGCACTCTAATATCTGGATGGTAGTACAACATGAGTACATATCATATTGGCATCAACACTAGTGCTTATTCTTTTCATTATTATTTCAGGCATGGCACAAACTGAAATGGCATTTAACTACATAGAAAGGGAAGGATAGGGTGATTCCAAAATCCAAAAGGCTTACCTTGTCGACTTTAATACCAGGAACAATGTTTTGCTCAAGCAGCACGTCGACAATCTTCCTGCCATCAGTTGTGGATTGGTAGAGTGTTTCCTCAAAGAGAATGGCACCAGAGATGTACTGACCAAGGCCTGGAACTGTCACGAGGAGGGTACGATATGCCTGGCGGTTAGCTTCAGTGTTCTCTAGCCCAATTGAAGCCAAACGCTTCCCACAGGTAGCATTGGACTCATCCATGGCCAAAATACCCCTCCCTGGTGAAGCCACTGTTTTCTGTTTCCAGACAAACAAGCAAGAAAAACACAGAAAAATATTATTGCATCAACAATGTGAAAACCATTACTAAGGGGACAAACAAGGACAGCTGCAAAGATTTAGCTTCTAAGGTAAAGAGAATATACTTCAGCAAATAAAGTGCAGTTATAATCGTTTATTAGAAAATTTTCATAATCACTAGGTGTATTTAGTCATAATCTCAAGTGTGACAAATATAACTACTCTTTATCCTCTAAATTCTAACAAAGCCAGCTGGAAAACAATAAATCAGCAGTGCTAAGAAGAAAATGGATTATGGGTGTGAATAGTTCAATTCAGTTTTGTTTACAAGATGCTTTTAATATTTTAATCCTGTTTAGATAAACTTTTCTATAAGTACTTGAGAAGGTAAAATGCATTCAGCTTCTCTATTAGCTAAAATGAACTTATGCTTCTTAACTTTTGAAGAAGTTAAATGAGAAAGGCTGATATAAAGTTAAATGCATAAGTTAATTTTAGTTTATGCGAGAATAGAAAGTTGTTTACTATCATACCGCAGTCTTAACGAGCTCATCAGCATAGGAACCAGCTCTGATGGAGAGGCCTGATGGGGTGGTGGGGTTGCATCTCACAACTGATGCAGAAGGTTGGCGAAGGGTTTGTCCCTTCACCCACTCAGACTTGTCAAGAACAACTGAAGACTTGAGCAGAGATGCTGATGCAGAGGCCATTGTTCACTGCAGGTGTTAGCACTTAGCACTACTACAATCTTATCTCCTACAGCAACCTTTGTATGAGCCTCTTTACCACACATGCACAGCTTTCACTTCATTTATAGTTCTCAAGTGATGTCTCGTTTGAGGCTGCTGTGAGCTAACCTATCCTCACTTGACATGTGGATGATAACTTCAGCTTCCTTCCCATTCTCCGTTGCCATTTCGTGGTTCAAATGGATGGTTTTTTTCAAGCCTCGTAAAAATTACTTGGAAAAAAGAAAATAAAACAGAGATATTTTTTTTCCTTTGTGTTACTAGTCGTGACAAATGTATTACATGCACCAAAAAGGGTACCAATAATTGTTGTCTGTAGGGGAAAGGAAACAATCAAAGAAGTATGAGGTTATAATTTACCTTGCTGATTAACTGTTTTGTCTCCTTGTAACTGATTTATGGTCTTGGTTGAATGATAAGATGTTGTGAGATTGAGGTAACGATGTCTCCAGATCATACCTTGTCAATGGGCTCCTTGTAATTATGCCTTCTTCCCCTGCCCCACATTGAACGGCTGTCATATTTTAATGGGCTAATTAACTCATATACATACAAACTATAGTATTAGTGTCACGCTCTGGTGGGTTTAAACTTTGAAAGTATGAACAAGATGTATCATGGCAGAAACAAAATTATATTTCATGCTCAATTGTCAAATATTGGAGTACAAGATGCTGATTTGTAATTGTTGATACCAAAAATAGAGAATTTTTCCCTATTTACTGTAGTGGTGCTATGAAGATATCAATAAGAAGTAAGTTGGTACCACAAAGACCTAAAGATATCAATTGAAAGGCAAGTGGTTGAAAAGTTGGTTGAAATGGGAGTCCAAAGGGGATGGTTAATGCCCTTAAGAAACTAATTGGTACCCAGACTCCATCCCTACGGCTTCTAGTTCTAGCACATGGCGAGCCATAGTAAGTATTCGCACTTATTATGCATACACACATTTAATTAAGTGATACCATTTATAAAAGTTTGTCATGATCTACTTAATTTAGCATACTGGTAATTAACTAGAAGTCTAAAACGGTAATGCTAATACATTGATATTTAATTGCCTTTTACCTACTTTTTATGTACGTTATTACTCTAATTCTTAATCATACTAATGCAACTCAATTAGTTACAGCACGAGTGGATAATATCCCTAGGTGACTTTTACTTACAATCCTAAACTAACCATTTTGAAAAATCTTTGAATAATTATTTCGGAAAGGACTTCATGAAACCATCAAATTTAATGTGATAGCGTGTTTTGTTTCACATTTCAAATTTGTCTTTAAATGTTTATTGAGACGCTAATAGTTATAGTTTCCATATGCCAGATATGATTTTTTACTTTTTAAACACTTGCACTGTTGTGCATATATTTAAATGTAATTTGAAGTTTAAAACCCAACAACACTCAAAACGGTAGTGCCAAAGATATTACTTGAGCATCCAATTTATTTCGTTAGATTAAGGACGAATTGAAAATGTTTAATGTTCATGAAGTTAGCCAGTCTAATTCTTGAAAGCGTTGGGTACTTCCATTTTTTCTGATTTTTTTTTTATGGGTCTCTATGAATGTCAGCCTGTATCTCCACTTATCAACCAATATTTTCATTTCATCAGTTTGTTTACAACTTGCATAACAGTATCTGTTAAAAAAAGATTTATGGGACAAAACAAAGAAAAAAACTTTTATTTATGTAGGAAATTACACTCACTAATTATTTTCCTACACACCACTCAATAGTCTCATACTCTTTCTATCTTCTTTCTTATTTTTCTTTCTTTCCCTTCTTATTATCACATGAGCCTACCTAGATGGGTATTTATACCCATTCCTTCTCCTTAATGGAGGGTGGAGATTTATTTGATCTAATGGCTAGAATTCTTCTTCTAGAATTCTCCATACACTTCTTTCTAGCCTACATCATTCCCTAATATTCTAGAATACTCTATACTTTTCTACAATACTCCTACCTTTCCTAATTTCTTGAGAAAATTCTGGACATGTTCAGAAGTAGCTAGTGTATTCTTTAACACTCCCCCTCACTAGCTACTTCCCCTTCAAGGCAAACTTCTTTCTAAAGTCGACTTGCAGACCATGCCGAGCACCTCTCGAAACTTCTCAAACTTTGCCTTGTGAAGACCCTTTGTTAGGATAGCGACAGTTTGTTCTTCTGTCCTGATAGGCACCATCTCAATTTCTTCCTTAAGGACCTTTTCTCTTATGTAGTGATAGTGAACTTCTATGTGTTTGGTCCTTGCATGAAAGACTGGATTTTCTGCCAAGCGAATGGAAGATAAATTATCACAGAAAATCCTTACTTGGTATTCTGTTGGTTGGTGAAGATCCTCCATCAACTGCTTGAGCCAAGTGCTCTCTTGTGCTGCATTGCCGCTGATCGATACTCTGCTTCGGTACTTGATAATGCCACAGTAGGTCGTCTCTTGCTGTACCACGATATGGCTCCTGATCCGAGACTAAAGAAGTATCTCGTGGTTGACCGCCGTGTGCTACTATCTCCAACATAGTCAGCATCACAACATCCCATAATCTTGCAGTCTTTTATCTTCTTGTATAGAATACCAAAATTGATGGTGCCCTTTACATACCTGAGGATGCGTCTGACTGCATCAAGGTGAGGCTTCTTCGGATTGCTCATGTATCGACTAACCACCCCAACTGGGTAGGAAATATCTGGTCGGGTCAATGTAAGATAAATAAG
>PYAF01000648.1:700441-721010 GCA_007407185.1 Glycine tomentella | reverse complement strand
TAATGTTTTTTCCAACTTATCTTTATTAAAACTTGGCATTATAAATAAAAAGAGTCATTAAAATTAAAACCTTAATTAAATAAAAGAGTATTTTAAGAATAATAATATTTAAATAAAATAAAATAATTTTTTTATATTTAAGATGGAAAAAATATTCTTTTTTTAATAGTAACTATTTATAACTACTACTTTTTCTATGTTATTACAATTGTCGTACTAGGTTTTTTATACAAATAAAAAAAATCAATAAATAGATAAAAGAAAATATCAACTTTACAAAATTAATTTTATTAGTATTAATTATTTTTAACTTATATCAGTAATATCATAAAAGAGATAAGAAAAAAAATAATGAATATTATATTGATGATAATTATAATATAACGAAGGAAGTATATAACATAATATCAAACAACATAGGTAATAAGTTAATAATAGTAGTCCACCTCATCCTACTTGACCAATCGATTTGGCGGTAGCACAGTATCCATTGTCTCAAATCAAGGCCACTCAACTTTAATGCTTCCATCACTCTCAGCCCCACCTTTCCTCCTTCTTTCCTTCTTTTCCTCTTACACATACATGCATACAATCAAAGAATCTAACACGCACACCGCTGAATAATTCAATCAAAATTCAAAAGCCAGTAAGCTTGAAAGAGAGGCAAATAAAATATCAACCCAACTTGAATATATATGGCCAAGAAAGATGTTCTCATAAATAATTTAGTTTTTTTTTCCTCAACTTAACCATATCTCATTAATTAAATCAACTGCGCTAGGAAAATGGGATACAAACAATCAATGCTTTTCCTAATGTCCGTTATCACTTAGTTCTTCCTTACCTGACTAGCACTAATTTAAATCACTAATCACTAACTATGGTACAAATACCATACCAGCTCAGCTCAGACCGATTCGTTGACCTATTTCTGATCTATAACCAATTGGAATCTAAAAAAAATCAGACAAAACCTAAACATAATTCCTTAGATAGTCTTGTTAGAATTATAATTTTATCTCAATTATGCAAACTTTTATATGCATAATACCGAGAGGTAAAACTTTAATTCTAACAACAAAAAAAAAACAATACTACTCTAATAGAAATACTTAATGAACTGCATCTAAATTTAGTCTAACAAAATTTAACAACTTGGGACCAATTGAGTCCGGTCCGGTTCAGCTATCTCCTTTTTTCGTCTCATCTCCAACACTTTACGATGGCTGTTGGAGTGAATATCGCCAGAAAAGGTTGGACTACAGGCCGGTCTATACTCTGGAAAAAGTCGACCGGACTTAAACCGAACTCCGCAAGCATTGCAAAGTGTTTTGGGCCCTAGTGGGCCGGTTCTCCACTGTGGCGTTTTTTGCACCTGGCAGTGGCTGCACCGTCGCAGAGATTGGGCCCCACCGTTTTGGGACTCGACCTTTTTCTTCTGTTTCTTGGTCGTCGGCTCATCAAACTCAAAGGCGCCAACTAACACCGAAGAACACAAAGACGACACCGAGGACCAGACACGAGCGTTGGGCTTTCTAGTCTTTTCGGTTCTCGGCTTTTTCGGAACTACTGAAATGGTTTGGACCGAGCCCGGTCTGGGTTCCGGTTCGGCCCATACCCTTGTTTTCTCGGAACAACGGACGGGGTACAATAGAGATAACTCCGGGAGAGAATCGTCCACAAAGTGAGAAACCCATTCCAAGTCTGCCACATCATCCGCCTGCAAAAATCATTTATTTCATTGTTTCTTTCAAAAAAACCATGAATTTAATTAATTATTTTTTTATGAAAGAATTGAAAACTCACCGGAACTGACAACTCGCCGGCGAAAACGGCGTCGTCGTCGCCTCCGGCGGTGGAATTAGAGTTGCTGTCGTCTTCGGTTCTGTCCTGCGACTGCAAGGAACCGGAGGTGCTGTCTTTTTCTTCGTCTTCGTCTTCCTCGTAGTCATCGAAATCTTTTCCAACTTGGAATTCGCCGTTGGAGAAGTCGAGTAGGTCGTCCACGGAGAAATCTTCGCCGGCAACAACGTTGTTCGCGTTAAAACACAAAATCTCGTCGTAAATTGCTTGAGGGAAAATGAACTCAGTCCGAAGGCTTGGTTTCAGCGCTTTCGCCGCCGCAACTTCCATTTTTTCTTGTTCCTACAGAGCTCAAATCTATTATTATTATTGTC
Source organism: Glycine tomentella (assembly GCA_007407185.1). Taxonomy (NCBI): domain Eukaryota; kingdom Viridiplantae; phylum Streptophyta; class Magnoliopsida; order Fabales; family Fabaceae; genus Glycine; species Glycine tomentella. Next base: position 718,833 of record PYAF01000648.1, on the reverse strand, counting down.
ACGACAGAATATTATTTTACGCGGTCCTAATTTAATGTTTTCTTTTCTTCTCTCGCAAACACAAACGTATTGGAGATTTAATGAATTTTTACCTGTTGAGAAAAAAAAAGAGTGGTGAAGACAGAGAGGAAACGGAAACCGCGGTGGATTTTCCTTTAGTTAGGCGAAAGGCGTTTGTTTGAGTTGAGGTATTGGTGTTGTGTTATCTTTATCTCTCTATGGTTTCTTATAAGTCATTATACCATTTTTTTCGATTTAAATATGGGAGTACTAAATTTTCCTCGACGGTCATGCACTAAGGGCGTGACATTTGGTCAGGTGGTGGGGCTTCACTATTACTGGTGTCTTTTTTTTATTTATTTTGAATTTATTTGCTACCTCGATTTCTGAATATAAAATTCTTTAATTAATTCATATTAATATAATTAATTACATTAAATTTAAATTTATTAGTAATTTATATTATTTTGCTTTTTAACTACTTTTCCAATCTAATTAATTAATTAGTGTGTGGTAGTCTTTTTATTTTATCTTTATAAGAGAAATAATGTATTTTTTTAATACATAATATTTATTATAAAGTGCCCAAGAATATTTGGATAAAAAACTAAGGACTAACGATAGTATTTGTTTTTTGCTTTTGGAATGGAGGGTATCTATGATGGCTTTGTAAATTCAAAAACTATGCTACAATTCTTATCTCTAGAAACTGGCTGGCCCGGTCCAATTCTACGTTACAAACAAAACATGTTAAGGTCACATGCTGGTTTTGACTATTTTAATCAAAGTTGTGCTGCAGGAGATGAACGTCTGGGTTTGACTAGTTGTTTGATTAAAATGATGAAATTAATAGTTACTCTTTGGCGCTAACAGTGTTCGAAAAATAAAAAAATAAAAAAAATACCTGAATTCCATAATGAAGTAACCGGGAAAGAGAAAACCGTCTGGGCTGCGTTAGTGCACTAAATGCAACTTTTCAACGTTGAAATTTGAAAAAATCAATATAAAGGTTAAACGCAAACAAAAACACAAATGGAGATTGGCAAAGCTTTGCTTGGCCGCGTTAATCGCGCCTCGTGATGTGCCAATTTTTGGATTGTTTTTCCCGCTATTTTTGTTTTCTTTTCTAATTCTCCAATCATGCCAATGTAGGGAACAAAAGTAATTGTATATATTAGATCAATTAAATTATTAATTATAAGTCTATTATATTGTTTTAAATTGAATTATAAAATAAATTTCACGACTTTTCGTTTTTTTATTATTTGTTTTAATATTTTAATTTATATAAACAAAATTTACACAAATTTTATTTGTAAAGAATGTAACGACCAGACTATATATTATTATCTGTTTGGCACATGAATGTTTTATAAAAATTAAAAAGTGTAATTTGGTTATATTCTTCTTAAATATTAAAGTTTGATAATATTTGACAATTAAAATGATAGATAACTATAATTTAAATTGTAAACAAATATAAAAATAAAATAAGTTTTGTATAAATAGTTTAGTGATGTAAAAATATCAAATTTTCATTAATGTAAATGTATCCCATATATACAAGACCATATCATTTTTTTGTTTTATTTTCAGTATTTGTTTCAATTTTTAAAATTAAAAAAAAAGTTGAAAATAATGTTATATTTTTATATAATTATTTGTGAACCACACCAATTGAAAGTGTGAAAGTAATAAATCAAGCAAGCAGACTCTTAATAACTCTATTATTAATTCGCAATTTAGCTTATTCATTTTTGGTCCTATGTAGCTGCACATGTTGCGCACGTCATGAACATCCTTCCCTCATCCAAATTAAATAGGAAAATGCTAGATGTTAAATAATGATTCATCCTTTTTTATTCTAAATAATAAACTACTTGACATATCTCATCTAAGAGTTTTCGGTTTCTTGTGTTTTTCTTCCACACTAGCTGCACATAGAAGCAAATTCCATCTCCAAACTTGTAAGAGTGCTTACCTTAGCCATAAAGAAGGAATTTTTCTGGGGATATTTTATGTTAGGTTTTAATAACAAATTCTCATTCATATCCCTAAATGTAATATTGCATGAAACTAATTTTCCTTTTTCAAACCCACAAGGACTTTTTCACTCAGGTACTTATCACTCCCTTGTATTATATCTAGGAGTCTGTTTGTTGGATACAAAACTAAAAATCCTGTGGAGAGCTTTTGATATTTTTCTATTAAAAAGAATTCTGTATTTCAAATAAAAAAAAAAACTCTTAAAAGTACTTACTTAAAAAAATGATATATTTCAAAATTAAACTCTTAAAGCTTCATAAAAAAATGGAGTGCATTCGACTCATCCTATCTCCAAGATCAAGACTTCGTAGCAACAGGATTGGATTCTCCAATTTAAGAATATAATACCTTGAGAGAGGGAAACTGATTCTCTTGCTAAGAACAGTCCTCAAGGGGTAGATCATTTGGTTATTTTGGATCTTTGCCCAGATAGAGTTAAAGCCTAAACTTTTAGTTAGTTTATTTTTCTGTTCTTGTTTTTTATTTACTTAAGCGTAAAAAATATATCGTTGTTTATATTTTTCTGCTTTCTGCGTTTATCTAATTGTTTTTCTTTACATCATTTATTATATTTTATACTTTTTTCTGTCTTAATTGTAAAATTTGTTGTATCATTTATTTTATAAATAATTTATCAATTAAAAATGCCTTTATCAGAATTCCAATACTTAGCTAGAACAATTTCAAAAAAATTTAAGCAGTATCAATGACTTCCTCTGTCTTTCACGTGTGCAAAATATGACAAGGATGGTATGCTGACTGAATACCGTTGATGAATTATTTGTCTTCCTATATGGATTGTCTTTTGGTGCGTAGTCTAAACTATTTTGGTGCATATATTCTGTATGTGTTTGCTATCGCTTATTATAAGTGTGTTAATAGTAAGGTTGTGTCTAATTTAAACGAAGACAACAGAAATGATAAAAATAAAAGATTTTTTTTAAAAATAAATTAAAATGTAAAAGATGTAAATCTTGTAAAAATAATTATAAATTTTTCTCTAATATTATTTTCATCTTCAAAAACAAACACAGCCTAAAAAACACGTCAAAAAGCAACAAAATACGCATGAGCAACAAATATTAGTTTCTTCGGACATGGATCCAGTTTGATTGTATGAATTAGCTAACACGCATTATACTTTCTAATTAGAGCAAAAGCTATTCACTCACGTATTGGGGTTATGGCCCATGGTTTCGTCCTCTCTTGCGTCCGCTAAATATCTACTCCATGAAGATGTGACATCCTCATAAATTAATTCTTAAAAAAAAATAATAATAATTTAAATTCTAAAGGTACAAAAAATATTACAAATTGATTATGCTGTCAAATTTAAGAAATTATTTTGCCATTAATTCACAATGATCAATTTGATAATAAATTATATTTTGAAAAATTAATTTGATATTAAGTTATAAAGTTTATATATCAATTTATTATTAAATTATTTGCATGATTATGTTTTTGCACTTTTTATATATTCAATGAAAAAAATTTAAATTTTCATCTTTTAAATATCAATTTATTACTATCTCACTTTTAGGAAATAAAATAAATATTTATACATTGATTTTAGTAATAATACAATATATTAAAAAACTTAATTATTAATTTGATATTTTATTTATTTAATATTTTTAATTAAATTTTTTATTTTTAAAAAATGTTTCAATGTGATACTTTTTGTCCAATTGAAGCTGGCAACATAAAGTTGCAAATTTCGGCCGAAAGCATCATCGCGTTGGGACATTTAAAAACCCAAAAGACCACATTGAGATATTAAATGATCACATTGAGACTTTCAAAAAATAAATAGAGTAAATAATCATTTTTATTCTTGAATGTGTAAAATGTTGACAAATTTATTTTCAAAAGGTAAAAATTTAAATTTTTGTCTTGTAAGTGACAGAAGTGCGACAAATTCATTAATCCATTATCATTAATAAAAGAACCTATGTAACATATTTAGATATGAATTTGTCAATATTTTACACATTCAGAGAGAAATTTATTAGCATTCTATTCAAAATATAATTTAATCTTCATCTTCTTCAATTTTTAATCATTTCAAGCATAAAATTACAATAAATACTTAAAAAAGGAAACAAATATAAATTAGAATAAACATAATAATAAGCATAATATTGATTAATAAACATAATTTATCTTTTGTTCTGAAATTTCTATTATGACAACATTAGATAGTATCAATTTGAGTCTCATTTTTTTATAAGGATTAATTTAATGATCGTGTATTTTAATTTGTTTGAGTCTCATATTTTGGGTATGGTAATATCTCATATTTTTGTTTTAAAATTTATAATGTAACAGTACCTTACCCAAAATATGATATTCAAATAAAAATGCAGTCATTAAGTTAATCCTTACAAAAAAAATGAGACTCAATTTGATTTTGTCATTGAGTCTAATATTGTTATAATGAAAATTTCATAACAACAAACAAATTATGTTTATTAATTAATATTATGTTTATTATTATATTTATTTTAACTTATGCTTCCTTTCATAATTTTTAAGTGTTTATTATAATTTTGTATTTACAATGATTAAAAAAGAGAAAAGATGAAGATAAATTATATTTTGGATAAAGCGTGTGAATGTGTAAGATAGGCTTTTTCAATAAACGGTAACGGACAAAAGTTAACGAATTGATGAATTTGTAATACTTTTTTCACTTTTATGAACAAAAATTTGGATTTTTATCTTCCAAGAACGAATTTGTCAGCACATTATACATTAAGGGGCTATAATGACTATTTACTCAAATAAATAATTTGAATGAACCTTCTAAAAAAAGTTAAATAAAAAAGGAGTAAATTGATAATTAAGTGAATTAACAAGTACATATAATCTTTAGATAATTAAATTTTAATATATTACAAGCTTAGTCAAAGTTAATTTATTTTAATTTTAATCGTTTAATATTATATAAAATTATTAGAGATAGACAATAATTAAATGACGCGTCTTTGATAATTTTTTTTTATATTTTTTTCTTAATTTTAAAAAAGTCTCATCTTTTTAATTTAATTGTACCTAATAAAATAGAACATTTGTTATATATTAATAATAAAAATATTTTTTTAATCATACGACATTCTTCACTAAGATGTTTAATTTTAGTATTATTTAATATTGACTATATATATAATATTTATTTAAATATTATATTTACAAATTTACTTAAACTTAATACTTAAACTTAAGAATATTAGTATAATGTAAGAAAAACTTGCTACTTATACATGAAAAGCCTAACATGTTTTTTTTCTTAAAAAAGACAAAATTATTATTATTATTGTTTTTATATACTTTTGTTTTTCTTTTGAATGCACTGTGGTGAGAGCGATTTGCTTCGTTAGAACGACCCAAGTCTCTCACTATTTTCACGTGTAATAATATTCCGCCGACGCTCGCCATTGAGGAACACTTTTAACAAACACATGTAATATATCTTTTCAAATCTATGTATCAACCCACAAATCCAATACGTCTACGTGGATGATTTGTATCTTCCAATCCTGTTTATATACGTAGCGAATGTTACTTATATATTAAAAAAAAATTATAATTAAAATTGGATAATTTTTTAAAAATTTCTAATTCTAAGAAAATATTTGTAAAATACCTTCATATAAAAGTAAAAAATTATATATAATATAACATACAGAATCAATTATTTTTAAATAATGACATTATCTATTTTTTTGTGACAATTTTTAACAAATTATTATTCTGTGAATTTTTATGAGTCATAGTCTTAAAAATTGATGTTAAAAAAAGAATTTGGATTTTCGCGTATATTATGTTGGCAAATTTAACACATAAAATGAAATTAAATATGAAATGGCATGTCTATTTTTAAAATGTGAACATTGGGTATGATGGGATTGGGAGGCAACAATGAGCCATCATATTAGTAAATTCTTCTTACCATTTTGTGACAATGGTATTATGTTTGTGCGCAAAATTCATGTACTACAAAGCGAACTGCCAAGGGTATTCTGACTTCATGCGACCCATCTTCCCAGAACAAGTACCCAAATGAGAAACTGCTTTGAACTCGTAGCTTGGAAGAAAAAGTTACCTTGAATTTCATTTTCTTTCGTTTAGAACTAAATGTTAAGGTTGATGGCTCAACATTAATTGATATTCCAATTGGAGCTACAACACGAGCAGTGTAGATAGATTTAATTGGGCCAACGTTGGTGACTGTTCTTGATACTGTGAGGGGTTGCTTCAGCTCTGGAATGATAATAGAAGGCAGGTTCATGTTTAAGAGGAACTTGTGTGATTTATGGCATTTGGTAGGAAACCCTGTTAATAAGCTTATGGCAGTGCTGTTGTAGCCCATAGAACAAAGGAATCGAACGTAGTCTGAGTTTTTCATGTCATAGACGAGACCAGGATCTGTGGCTTTGTTAGGATCAACATGACCACCTCCGTAGTCAAATGGGTCAGCTTGTTTACGTGGTGCTCCCTCTGCCCAAATATATTGCTTGTATTCATTTTTCAGAGAAGCTTCATCAAAAGCAAATGAAATTACTCAAATTAGTGCATTCCATAACTTCAAGAAGGGTCACGTCATTGGTGTGTGTGAGAATTGTAATGGTCCACCTTCGTTACATAACAACTAAAGCAAAGGTTCTTATTTTATTTAATTAAACTAATTCAAGAGTTTTTAAAATGATTAAAAGTAAAACTTTTCGCTTTAAAAACTTAATGTTTCATGTAATGACAATATAGATCGTTACAAGAATAAACATGCCAATTGATGGAAAAATTGTTGTGTAGGATCATTAAGTGTCTATGATCTCAACTAATTTTTACGGATTATTACTTAACAGAATCATGTAAGTTTTGACAACTCATAAATAATATATGTATTTTAAATTTTTAATGTTAAATATTAATGACATGGTTTAATAGTCAATCTTTGATTAAAGGTCCATGCATGTTTAAAGTTGGCATTGAATTTTGAGATAAACCTCTAATAATGACCGGAAAACAACACTAAAAACGGTGAAATTTTTTGCATATTGTCTTTAATCCATACCGTATGTGAAATAAAAGGCTATTAGATTTTTACCTGATGTGACAAGGGCAGATTTAATTGCAGCGGGGCTCCAAGTTGGATGAATAGTCTTTATAAGTGCTACAATACCAGTTATGTGGGGGCATGCCATGGAAGTTCCTGACTCAATGTTGAAGTTAAGAGGTAAATCTGACTCATCTTCATTTGCAGCATCAGATAGCAAACGGGCAGAAGAAGCCGATGACCAAGCGGCCAGAATATTAACCCCAGGAGCAGCAATATCAGGCTGCACCACATTCATCAATCATAAACATAAAGCTTTTTACATTTAATTTTCGTTAAGATAAAAACTATTGCCTTGATGAAGGAATGAATTATCAGAACCTTCAACACTGACGGAGACAGAGAACTTGGTCCTCGCGAAGAGAAGAATGCCACTTCTGGTGATAACTGTTGCCCCACAACTGTTTTTGTTTTGCTAAACTTAATTACCGGATTCCTTCAACACATGCATGCAGCACAAGATAATTTGGTCAATGTTCCCAAGACCATGTTATTATTATGTAATAAAAAGACTCCAGTGCAATCCACGGTGTTGTTATGCTTTCTTAAACCAATATACTCATGCATCCTTTTAATTCTTAAAGCCAATAGGATATAGACTCTTAACAATATTTTAGAATTTGAATTTCAACTTAACTCAATCTCAAAAGTTAATTTATGAGATAAGAGTTGCCCCCACTATATTCATAATTTTGACTATAGGATAGAAGCTTTTTTTTCTTTTTTTAAAAAAAGTACTTTTTAAAATAAAATAAGCAATTTTATGATTTTATAACATGTTTATTTAAACTGTTTTTACTTAAAATAATAAGTAATCTTTTTCTTTTCTTAAAAAGTAAATCCTATGTATTTCTTAATAAAACACGCTTATATAAAAAATGTTTATTTTAAAACTGTTTTTTAAGTTTAAACATGCTAATCCTATATCACTTATTAATGTGGAATCTCCAAAATGATACCATTATTTTCTTAGAATATTTTGCAGACTTGTGCACAAAGAATATATGTTGCTCTTGCAGAGTAATCACCTAGTTGCTTCCATGTATGACAGAATAGTTGTTCCTGTAATAAAGTCAACTTGGACACAGGGTTTACTCCACGAGGTATCAACATTTTTAGTAGGAAACTGAGCAAATATGAGACCAGCGCCTCCAACTTCCGTTACAGTTCTTATAGCAACTGAGGCTGACCTCTGTGACCGAGACTGGAAACAAAGAATTGCTTTTCCTTTTGCTAAGGTGGCATTCAGGCTCCCTGAATTGCAGCTTCTGAGCATAATTAAAACAATAAATATGCACTTCCACAGTCACACTCACGATTTCACAGAGATATCAAGCTAACAGGAAGCTAGTGAGGAAATTTACCTTGCACTTATTTCATCAGCATCTGAAGCTGCTATGTCTTCTCCAAACACAATAGGATAAAACTTGCTCAAATCTTTCCCTGTATATAAACTCTGACCCTAGCATGGATGCAAACTAGTATTAACGCATAATTTGTGTCTGTTTGCTCAGTTTAAGGTTTAAATTTAGGCGCTTCAAAGCAGGTGAAGCTGCACATAGTACTTCAAAAATTTATTTTTAATTGCAACTATTTTGGTCAGTGTTTGTTGTCTTCCGACAAAATTATATCACCTGAAAATGGAATTTAGTTTCAAACTAAGAGTACATGTCTGCTATTCTGAAAAGAACATCCTTGAGTCTAACAAGCTTCCCTTTAATTGCTTTAATTATAAGCGCCAGTTATTTAAGTCAAAGTATAGTGGAAAGGAATTAAGTGATGATATTTTGTAACATTTTACAAAGTGAGAGACTAAGGTGAAAGTTTTATAAAGTCCATGGTTAAACTGATTAAAGTAATTAACGCTTACCATCTTATTAGGATCAAAGTGGAGGTATACTTGAACTATGAAGACTTGCAGACATATCGAAATGTTGTTTCGTACTTGAAATGCCAAGCTATATTCATAAAGAGATGAAGATTCATTACTGTCATCTGAAAATCCTAAGCTATGCTCATCTCAATCACTAAATAACTTCTTGGTCCTTGTTTGAATAATAATAATAATAAGACCTTTACATTTATTAAGTGTTTGAAGAATTTTGTGGTGAAATATCACAGCAAGCACAAAGATGAATTGATGAAGTACCTGTAGAGTTTGATTGTTTCCCATGATAATCGTAGATGGAAATTCTCTATCAATGGTATTGGCAGCAACGGTAATAAGCCAAGGGGCAGTGTTTATGACAGTTTGGGGATATGGACCAGAATTGCCACCAGAGCATACCACAGAAATTCCTTTGGCTACAGCATGGAAAGAGCCAATTGCCAGTGCATCCTCAACATAAGTAGGAAGTGGAGGTTCAGAGCCAATAGATGCTGAAAGAATGTCAACCCCATCAAATATCGCATCATCAAATGCTGCAAGAATGTCAGCAGAGCTGCATTCCCCAGTAGACCAACAAATCTTGTAGATAGCTAACCAAGCTGATGGAGCACCACCTTTTGCAATTCCTTTAGCTAGTCCCATAAAGCTTGCATTTTCTACTGCAACGCCGGCTGCAGTAGATGACGTGTGAGTGCCATGGCCTGATGCATCTCTAGGAGATAAGTACTCTACCCCATCACTTGTATTTAGTTTACCAATTTCAGCTTCATATCCTTTAATATACCAACGTGCACCAATAATTTTCCTGCCATCATGTGAAAAGATTCCATTTAAGGCTACGTTTTTCCACCAAAATGTTCAAAGAAGGAAACAAAATGTGAATTTATAAAGGAAATTAAGAGTTTAATTTCTATCCACTTCAGTCTATAAAGTTTTAAGATGTCAATTAATCACAATTTATGTAGGTATGACTTTTAGGCTAATTATTATAACTGTTAAATTTATTTGTAGATGGTAATTTGTGATTGAACAACAAGATTAAGAAACTGTCGGTGCATGAACTATTTACTCAAAAACTGACTGACTAGAAATAAAATTTCTAATCAACCTATTACAATGGGAGCTATCAAAGCTTTCTCCTCCTTGGCATATACCACGCCAATGTAGAGGAGGATTGTCCATGTGCTCATCTCTAAAGCTCTGAGACTCAGGCCAAATACCTACAGAGCATAGAATCAATTATGTAATCACAAGCCCATTTTATGATTTTACCAGGCAAATGCATACACAGCAATTCCATACTAACCACTGTCCATGATGCCGATGATGGTGCCTCTTCCAGATTGAGCCCTAGAAAGAGCACCGGTTACTATATCTTGCTTTACGTGCAAGAAGTCCCAACTCCTTGTTGTGTGAAGACTAAGAATTTTATTTGGAATCACACGGACAACCCCTGGGAAATCTGCATGTAAAAAATGCAGATAAGGAGAGAGGAAATATTACTACATGGCAGAGCTCTGATTGAGATATGATAGAGTTCTCACACCAATATATAATGATGGCATGATGCAATCAAATAATGAGAATAACAGATTTTCAGTTTTTTCTTTGAAATTTATTTCACGGGTATAGTTTTGCTGAACTCACTATAGTATGAAGATTCACACATCATATACGAGTTTCTTTATGCAACCATTTTGACTCACTGCCACAACTTGTATATATTGCTTCACAAGGTACACTATTTAGTATTTACAACCATAACTTTGACATTTTGCTAATAAGAGAGATTATAGTTTATGTATTTGTCTGAGTTGATGCTACCACATCCTGCATACCATCGTGACTTTTCTTCAAATCAGCTTTCACTTTGCAAGGATGTTTCATTAAGTCCTAAAACATACAGCATGCTGGAATGATCCACGACAAGTTATTGGCTGATTATATAGCTTTGGTTGGTTGTGTGTCTGACTATTTAAAGGTCTGTGTGTCATGCATCTGGGGACCACTTTCACCTTTTTCTTTATGAAATTCAGAGTCATTAATTTCACACAAAAAGGTTTAGATCTCTTCTAGTGAAGTCTCCTTTTTAGAGGATAATGGTATAAAGATGTCTCGCATGGATAAAGGTAAAAGTACGGGTGCATAGATGCCATAAATTTTCTAAATTAGAAACAAATTTATCAATTTTCAATGGTTGTTTATCTAACTTTATAATAAGAAGAAATTTTTTGAGTGTATACTCCATTTTGAAATGTAAGGAAATAAATTTATGATATCGTTACAATATTAATCTTCAAAATTTTCACTCTTTTAATCCTATTTATTTAGTTATTATCACTGAAAGTATTTAGCATTGCTTTTTCATGTTAATACCTTTCATATTGACACAACTGTGAAATACCTGCAATGAGCTTAGCTTGAGACTGACTTAAAACTGCAGCGAATCCAGAAAAGCCATGCTTATAGCTATACAGGATGGACCTCCTAGCAGCACCTTTGCTGTTTAAAAAAAAAAGAACATATCGGATTCTCAATTTAATTTTTTAAACTGCAAACAGGTCCAACAACAACCATCCTGTAATGGAAATTTCATCTCTTCAATGCCAAAACATGAATTCAAACGCCATTGGTTTTCAATTATTTTCAAGAAAACAATAAGCAAGTATTCTCATGTTGAAAATTCCAAACATGTTTAACTGTAACACTTTTGTTTCCCTCACACTCCCCAAGTACACACCACATTTTTAAACTCAAAGTGAAACTTCAGAGGAACAGAAACATTTCCACTAAAAAGGAACAATGAATTAAAAGTAAACCTTCCGAGAATACGTGATAGTATGTCAAGGTGGGAGTCTTCAACTAACTGTTGCTCACTCTGGCTCATTCTTTCACCCATATACACAATATGGACCTACAAAAAACGGGAATAACAAAGAGAGCCAAATAAGGATGGAAGAGGTAAAATAAAAGAGCCCCTTATAGCCATTCGAAGATGTTATTAAGGGAAAATCAAAATATGGTTAGTAGAAGAGAGAAGAAGCAGAGTTTACATTGCTTGAGGCAAATGTGACAAGGAAACAAGATTGTTGCAGAAAAAGAAGTATCACAGTGATGACTAAATTCCAAGCAAGGGCCATGAGGAAGCGCAAAACCAAGAATGAGAATCCAAAAATACGTGTCAAAGAAACCAATTAAGTACCTGCTCGACCATCAGTACCATAATTTAGAGTATGTTTGAAAATAACTTTCTCCATGAACACTTATAGAATAAGAAAATAAGAAGAAAAAAAAAGATAAAATAAATTTTTCTATAAGTTAAAGTGAATTTTTCATTAATTTATTTATAGATGTTATCTCATAAGTTATATAGATATATTTCTAAAAATTAGTTAATAAAAAAATTATTTTTAGTTATGAAAAAATTTATTTTATCTTTTATTTTTTATTTTTTTCTTTTAAAAATATTTATAAAAAAACTTGTTCAAATATACCTTTTTGGAGGCTTCATCATTGATCTTGGAATCTTTGTACCTATTGGGGGATAGAGTGAGATAGAAACCGGGGATTGAGGACCATGAACTTTTATTAGTTTAGCACTTCACCTTCTAAAGCATCTCCTAAAGCGTTGACTAAAATTGGGACAATTGATGGTGATGTCTACTCCTTGTATTATTTATGGTTTATGATATGCAAAATGTGATTCCAACGAGGGAACATGACACTTTTTGATTTGTATCCAAAATTGATTTTAAGTTAAAATGATTTTAACTAATTTTTGTGTTAAATCAAAAAATTTATACTGAATTTTATGGCAGAATCAATTATAATCAAACTTAATTTTATTGAGAATCAATTTTGTTAAAGTTAATCCAAACAAACACTTGAATTCTCTCCTATTCTTATATTTGTTTGGATATAAATATTTTATTTATACTCTCGTTTTAATAATCATTGGATTTCAATCCAATAGTTATTTTATATAATACATCTTTAAGAAGAGATGATAAATTTTAAGTGTGATTAAATTCTGAAAATTATTATTCAAATTATTGAAGGTTATGAGAATACCTCCAAACCTTAACAAAAAAGTCAAAAACTCTAATTATCATGATTAATAAGATCCAATGACTAAGTGGGTATTTAATTTACCATTAAAAGATCTCCAAACAAAGTGAATAAAAGTTACAAATTCCTATTTTTTACAAAACTTGTATAAAAATATGTGCTCATTCAATCTATGGTTAACCTAAACACATGCTAAAATCACTTCGAAACAGCATGCCGGCAGAGTATCCGTAGAAGTTCACGAAAGTCTTTCTCTAATAATTATATTTGAGAGTTGCGCACGCTGGTAGCATGGCTCTCGCGTCTCGCGTGGCCTGCATAAACAAATTGGTTGCAAGGAAATGTGTAAGAAAAGGGACAAAATAGCAACGTTGATTTTATTGTAGTGTTCGATAACAAAATACTACGCCTATGACCTGGTGTGTCTTGATCGAATTGGCCATGCAATATTGCCGTTGAATATACAAAGGGACAAACTTTTTTTTATATAAAAACAAATCCTATTGTCAAATTATACATATAAATTAAAATTATTTTTTATGGTAAGAATAGAAGACAATACTAAAAAATTTATAACACTTATATATACCACTCAATTAACTGGACTAGATATCTTTGATAAATTAACTTTTATTAATATATATTTTGAAATATAAGAAGATAGATATACAAAATAAATATAAGAAAAAAATTATTATATATCTTTTTAATTTTATTTAGTTATTAAAATATTAAATATGACTAATCAGTATCTTAAGACATTCGTTAAAAAATTTAAAAATATATATTTATTATGAAAATTAAAGGAGAGCATAAAAAAATAAAAAAATATCACAATTTTGTACATTTCAATAAAAAAATTATTTTTTTTAATTCCTTAACAAATATCTTAAAAACACTAGTTAACATTTGCTTAAAATATTAACACATATAATTGGGTAAAGTATAAGTATAATCCAATAGCTAAATTATAAAATAATTTAATAAAAATATGTATCTTAAACTTGACCCAATCTTGTCTTAATAATAATTAAATTATAATAATTTTTAAATTATAAAAATAAGCATATATATTTAATTATAAAAATAATAAGTTCTAAAAATATTTATATTATAATAATCATTAATGTATTTTAAAGAGAAAATAATTTTGTATTAATAATATAAAATGATTTTATATTATTATTTAGTTCCAAATTATTATATATAACAAATTTATCAACTTTTATAATAATTATCTTAAAATAATATTAATAATAATTATAATTAAATGAAATGAAATTAAGTGTTAAATTCTTATTTTTATAGTAGATAAAAAAGGAGGAACCAAGAGGGAGAGGGTGGGTAAGAGCATTAAAAATTTGATTATATTGATAGGAAGTGGGGTGGGTATTACAATTTCTATCCTTATAGAAAGTGAAATAAATTTTGCTGCAGTTTGGAGAGTCCAAGTCTATCCAGGGCCACTTTGCCATCTTTCTTAATTTCCCTTCTTATAATATTTTAAAAATTAATTATGTATATTATTTTAATGATTTAATTTTTAAATTTATTTTAAAGCCTTTCCTAATTAATTATGAACTGATTTGAAATATTTATATACTTTTTTATTTTAATTCGTACATTTTAAAGACTTTCATTTTTATAGATTTTTACAATGTTAATCGATTAAAATTAATTTTATATATAAATTTTAAAGTGATTATAATAAATATCAACAAATTTATTATACATCATAATCTATAATTAGATATCAATGTAAAATGGCTTTATTTCCCTTCAATTAAATTTTATTTTAAAATTCATATCAATTTAAAATTTAAAAATGATGTGTAATTTTGGGTTTAATGAACTTATAGTGACACAATAAGGGAAGCTTATGGGTCACTTATATAATTGGATAACTAATACTGAAAATCGTCTTTATATTACATAATTTGGTATTTTCATATCCCTAATTCATTTATTGCAACCACAATCGTCTTTATCAGATGGTTTGGCGTTTACATGATCCTTATCCTGTTGACTACAACTTTTCTATTTATTATCAGTTCTATTGTTGTCCTTCCATATGATATCTATCATATTTGTATGTCTATTTTTGCATTTACTTTATGAAAACAAAATCATTGTGTTGTATTTTTTTTATATTATCGACAAATTAAAAATAATTATTGTTATTAATTTTATGCTAGTTATTGAAAAAAGTTAAACTATTTATTTGTTCTTTGTAATTGTTCTCATTTTATATTTTAGTCCTTCTATTAAAAAAAATGTAAGTTGTAGTCTTTACCCATGAATAAAAGTTTTGGTCCTTATTACTTAAACTTTATTGGTAGTACAAATATGTTACAAAAACATGAATTTAAAATGAAAATAACTATAAAGATTAAGTGACTATTTTTTTATTAAATGAGATTATAAATTTGATAAAAAAAATGAGATGGTACATATATATTATTTAGAGTAAATTATACTTGCATCTTATGTGTTTTTTTTTTCAAATTGCACTCGATATCTTTTCTTTTTTGCACCCTACAAAAAATTTATTAATTGTTTAGCTCACGTTACACTTAGACTTACTATCTCCTAAACATTGTTATGTTATTAATGACTTTTAATGAAAAATTATGTCTAAAATGCTTTCATCTTCTTCAAAATCATATATTGGGTTTTACAAACACTCATCTTCTTCACCAGCCCCTCTTCACTTACCACCACCACCACCTCATTCTCCTCCTCCTCCTCTCTCTCCCACGACAACATCACCTCTCTCTCCTCAGTTGCCCTTGCCCACCAATACGACATCCGGGCACACTCACTTTCGTCGAAATAACTGCCGCCACCTCCACCTCCACGATCTCCTCATCTCCTATTGTAGCTTCAACCACCATCACAACTATGTCTGGGTTCTTTGGACATTGACGTCGTTGGGACCAATGACATCAACAACCTTGGTGCTTTCGTCATAGTCAAATGCAAGGAAGAGGTATCGGGTGTAATTCGAGAAAAACACCGGGGGTGTTAGTATAATTTAATCTAACGGGTTATTTCATATATTTTAATTGACATTAGTTAACAATTTTAACAAAAGGAGTAAAAATAATATATAAAAATGAAGAAATATTAGGTATAACTTGAGAAAAATACATGCAATACTAGTATAACTTACTCTATTATTTATTCTAATTATGTAACTTATGTGGACCACTTTGAGTAATAATTTATCTAAGAGAAAAATAATCCTTTATGTTTTTATTCTTTTTCTTTTAAGATCATGTATATTTTTAATAAACTTATTTCTCCAAATATTTAAGTATCCAAAAGTTAAACTTGAAGTAATAAGTTAAGAAGTAGTTTAGTCATTAGTGATAATGATACAATAAAATGTGAGAACAAAATAATATCATGATAACATAAATATACAAATTACATTTTATTTAAATAGTTACTTTTCATAAATTATATTAAAGGCCATAAAATTATAATTTTAATTAAAAAAAAATCCAAGTGTTATGTGGTTATGTAAGGATGGGTATAGAATTGAGGAATGGATTTGGATACTACAAAAGGGACAAAAGGGATCAAAAGGTGCATTTAAACGAATTTGCTAGAAAACAAATAATGCAACTCCCACCCAAACCGTGAGTGCAAAATCCACCAATCTCAAAACGTGCAAAAACACGATGCGAAATATTTTCAACCGCAAAATAAATAACATTCAATTTCCAAAGTTGCCATAATCAACCATAGGCGAAGAACAGAAGAAGTCATTCACCATCGTCGTGAGCGAAGATCCATAATAATACAGTTACAAATTGCAATAACAAACTCATTGTGGTTATCGAAATTTGATCGCAGCGTCCAGAAGAATGGGAAGTTTGGGAGCGATTCTGAAACATCCAGATGACTTTTACCCTCTGCTGAAGCTGAAAATGGCGGCGAGGAACGCCGAGAAGCAGATCCCGCCGGAGCCGCACTGGGCGTTCTGCTACACAATGCTCCACAAGGTTTCTCGAAGTTTCGCCCTCGTCATTCAGCAACTTGGCACCGAGCTTCGCAACGCCGTTAGTCCCTCGCAATTCCCGTTCTGCCTACAAAGTTCCTTCCTTATGCTTTTGATTCCACGTTTTTCTTAATTGATCTCTGTTTTTTTTTATTTTGCAGGTTTGCATATTTTATTTGGTTCTGCGAGCTCTCGACACCGTTGGTTTGTATTCGTATCTTCGATTTAAAGCCTTGCGCGCTTTATTACTCTGTGCTGCATAGCTTGCGATGATGAATGATAGATATCGGTTTTTAATTAACTACGCTGTGTTGATGAGTGGTTTTTCGGTGTTTAATTTTGACTTCTTTTTTTATTTGTTGTTTTTTTAGCGTTGAATATTGTTGTGTAGGGATTGGTGTTATTGTCGTACGGCTTTGGGAAATAAAAGTGATTTTAAGCTTTAGCTCTTTGAAAAAGCTTTTGAAAATGAAAACTCAACAGAAAAGCAGTAGCACGAGTTTTTTTTCTTTTTCTAAAAAACATAATTATTATAGAAGGCATGGAAAGTCGGCTTACACTGAAACTATTCCAAGTCTCTATCAATCTGCTGGTTATTGTGTCTATTGTCTTTGAAAGATTTATGTTTTAAACCTTAAAATTATTCTATTGAACAACTATTCTATTCTTCAGAAATTAAAAGGCTATTTATATTGTTGTAATTTTTTTTTCTTTTGACAGAGGATGATACTAGCATAGAAACAGATGTCAAGGTGCCAATACTGATAGCCTTTCACCGTCATATTTATGATCGTGATTGGCACTTTTCATGTGAGTGTGTCATTCTTTTTTTAAATAATTTCTTGCCAAGATAATAAGATTCAATACAATTTGAACAAACTTCTTCCAGTCTTGTTTATTTAGTTGTAAGTATTCAATCTAACCACATCTAGCTTGTTTTTCAGAAATTGGATTGGGTTTTAAACTACGTACTCATAGCAATTACTTGATGCTGATCTGCACACTAATTGTTTTTAATGTGACTAGGTGGCACAAAGGAGTACAAAGTTCTGATGGACCAGTTTCATCATGTTTCAACTGCTTTTCTGGAACTTGGAAAGAAGTCCGTTTTTATCCTTGCACATTTACCTAAATTGAACTTTAGTATTCTTTAGCATATGTGGTCTCAAGTTGCTGTTTGTTTCCATCCTTGATCCAATCAGCAGCATCCCTTTGGGTTTTATTATTATTGCTTATTACTCTTGGGGAAGGGGAGGGGGGGGGGG
>PYAF01000648.1:675632-700341 GCA_007407185.1 Glycine tomentella | reverse complement strand
TTAAATGTTGGTCAATGATTTTGCAGCTACCAGGAAGCAATTGAGGACATTACCAAAAGAATGGGTGCTGGAATGGCCAAATTTATTTGCAAGGAGGTTTGTCGCACACGGCTTCTGTTCTCCATATATTCTTTTCATTAACTTAGTTGTAGTTAATTAACCTGTGACTGACAAGAGATTATATAGAGTTTGTTATTCGTTTAAATGATGTCTCCATATGCTAGTTTCTGGTTTCTATTGTTTTTTTAAATGATTTTTGGTGCTTCAAACTATCTTATTCAGGTAGATGAAAATTTAGGAAGAAGGGGCAATATAATGAAGAGAAAACAAATAGTCTAATAGTTTTATTTCAACCAACAATTCCTTAATCATTTGATGTTATATTATTATTATCAGTGCATCTCTCCTAAATTCTTATTTACAGAGCACTATGCTGTGAAGGGATTTCTGCATCATATTGATTTATGACAAGAGTTTTTTTTTTTTGCAGGTAGAAACAATTGATGACTATGATGAATATTGTCATTATGTGGCGGGACTTGTTGGGCTGGGTTTATCAAAGCTTTTCCATGCGTCTGGTTCAGAAGATCTGGCTCCAGATGACCTTTCCAATTCAATGGGCTTGTTTCTACAGGTATCATATCATGGCAGTAAGTAATAAAAAATACAGTATGGTTGCAATTGTTTACTTACATTTCAGGTCACCTTTTGAGATTGCAGAAAACAAACATTATTCGAGATTATCTGGAAGACATCAATGAGATCCCCAAGTCACGCATGTTTTGGCCACGACAGATTTGGAGTGAATATGTTAACAAACTTGAGGTTTGGCTCTATACGATAGGAATTTATATTTAACCTCATTTTGTTATGAAGTTAGAAAATCAATTCTTGCATTTTCCAATGAAAAACACACGTTCCAAGGCAAATAATTAAACAGTTATGTGACAATATTCAACAGTTTTGTTCAGATTAATTTAAGCAAACAGTTCAATTGTATTCAACAGTTTAAAATCAATTCTATCAAACGCTTAACTGAGGGGGTACTTATTCTAACATAAATAATTCTTTCACCTCTTTCTCCCCCATTTCATTAATCTCACACGAATTTCTTATCATTTGAATATTTGATGGTGTGATAGTGAAACCCATCACACTTTTTTTACACACATGAATACTTTTTAATTTTTTTTGTGTCCAGGTGTGCTCAAGTATGATTTTCTTCTTTTTTACTCCAATTTATTTTTTATGATTCAGGATTTGAAATATGAGGAGAACTCTGTTAAGGCAGTGAAATGCTTAAATGACATGGTCACTAATGCTCTGATGCATGCTGAGGATTGCTTAAAATACATGGCTGCTTTACGTGACCTGCCTATATTTCGCTTTTGTGCTATACCCCAGGTGCTGTTCTTTTAATTACTTCTGATTATACTGTTATTAAGTTCATGTCAATCGTCTTGCAATGATATACCATCATTTATCTGCATTTTTTTTTATTGTTTGCATATTATGTTATGTTACAGTAGAGTTGAATCATTAGCAGCTTCCTATTCAGTTCAAACAAAATAAAAAAATAAAATTACTATGTTCTGTTAGTTTCTTTTAAGTTCTTAGTTTAACACTGCCCAAAAGATGTGTGACAATAACACACTTTTATACAAATCTTTTTAAAGAGCTTTGCAGAAACATATTGGTAAACCTTGAGACAGGATATTTTTAATTGTAATTTCATGTACAATAAATGCAAGAGTATAGATCTTCTTCCTATGGTTGAGCGATTTTCTAGATTATTAGTGTCTGAAGGTTTAGCTATATCCCCTTGCTGATTTTAGTTGATATTGCGTGGAATAAGAAAATTTTTCTTTTGAGCTGCAGGTGTTCTAGTGGAAGGAGTTGCATGGGTCTTAGGCCTACAATTTACATTTAAAGAAGTTAAAGTACCTTGTGGTGGATTTACTAGTTTCAATCTGATGTGGAACCAATTTTTTTTCTTTATACATCACAGTTGTTTTGTGGGGGTGGGGTTAGTTCTAGTTCATATTCATTTTATGTTTAATGATTTATGTATATAGCAATAGTTATTTTCATAATTTTTTCCCAGTAACTTTGATGTTTGTTTGACATATGCCGTGACAGATAATGGCAATTGGAACACTGGCATTATGCTACAACAACATTGAGGTCTTCAGAGGTGTAGTTAAAATGAGGCGAGGTAAGAGCAAATATTTTGATACTAATTTCCTTGTGATTTGATTTTGAGGCAAGCTAAACATAAATTCAAAATTGGTATAAGTCAGGGCATATGTGTCTTTGAAGTCCTAGGAATAGTGAATTGCTGCAATTTGGATTTCATGTTTTTTTTTGGCACAGCATTTGGATTTCATGCTGAATCAATCTCCATAAAATTACCTTTGAATCTGTTTGTTATTATGGAATCCACATATGCATTAGTGGCAAACATAACTTTTGTATGGGCCCAAGACGAAGTCATTGAGCATATTCCGTTAGATTCTGTGATTGTATCTTGGATGTTCAAATATCAAATCTAAATAAATACTTTGCAACTATTACTACCCCACATCTTCTGTAGCATTCTCCTCGTAAGGATGTTTGGTTAAGTACTGAAAGGCAGTTTGAACTTAGGAAGAGTGGCCGATGTCATATACTTTTGAGTTAAGAGGCCAGCAGCTGCAATTCTATGATGGATAACCCTAGTTTTGAAGTGAACTAATAATACCTTAACCTAGATATATATTACTAGCTGAGGCATTTGAACAATTTCCTTTCCTCCCATTTAGTTTGACGAAATATTGTTTTTTCCTGGGAATAAAAAAGGATCAACATGTAGCTATTGGTGTTTGTGTTTGTTTTCTGCTGTTACTCTGTGTGTGTATATTAAACTAGCTGTTATTTCTTCATTTTGTTTTCACTTTTCAATTTATAGGTTTAACTGCCAAAGTGATTGACCGTACAAAGACTATGACTGATGTCTATGGTGCTTTCTTTGATTTTGCTTCTATGTTGGAGTCCAAGGTATGAATCTTTTGTTGTCCTGAACACGGTATGATTAGGTTTTCAACAGAAGAATGTGAGTGCTACTCATGTTGCATTTTACATTGGATAATGTTCCTAATTCCTATTGAATGTTTATAAACAGCAAACACATTAATTTTACATTGGATAATGTTGCTACTTCCTACTCATTCCATTGTCTTAAAGGAAAAGATATTTTTGAGTATCCAAAATTTTAAAATGTTGATCTTGTTGCAGTCTTTTTTTTCCCCTTTAGCTGTAGTACATGCCATCCACCATGGAACTAAAGCAGTTTTTCAGTTTCAAGAGTATCTTTTAAAAGCTAACTTTTCTCAACTAAAAAGATTCAGTATTTTCCTTTGTAGGTTGACAAAAACGATCCCAATGCAACAAAAACATTGAACAGACTGGAAGCTATACAGAAAACTTGCAGAGGATCTGGTCTCTTGAGTAAAAGGTATGCACATAACCGAGTAGCTTCAAAAGTACTTTATCTTTTTCTCATTGACAGTCTAACAACCCTTTCAATTTCATTGATTTAAGCAGGAAATCTTACATTGTAAACGATGAAAGTGGATATGGCTCAACCATGGTATGTTTTTGCTTCTTTTTTTTTTTTACCGACATTAGTCTTTGTTGTCTAGTAATAGTGTTAGCCAATGACATAACAGCGACAAGGGCAGCCACATGTAATTGATGAGAGATTTAAAAACACAATTTTTATAAAAATAATAAATTATACATGACTGTTTTGCTATTGCATCATTTTAACCAGATGCTGCATTTCTAACTTCTAAGAATATGCACTGACGTAAACTATCCTTTCAGATTGTCATATTGGTCATCATGGTTTCCATCATTTTTGCTTATCTGTCTGCTAACCACCACAATAACTAGGGTAAGTTCTGTTGTTAATTTTAATGTACGGTTGAAATTGTAAGAACAATTATCCTTATCTATAAAATTGCTCACTCCTTTTTTTGTAGCAATTAACCATGCCTTCTTGCCTTTCCGAACATGGATAGCAGTGAAACACTGATAGTATACCTCGTTCATGGGAAGCAATAGTATGATGGCTGCAGTTGACTATTCGTGTATTTTAATTGAAAAATAGTCGAATATAGCGTCAAGAGCTTCTTGTGTTAGTTTGGATTTAACCCTATCCCTACGTTCATCCCGAAAATTATTGTTATAAGTTGATTGTATTCACAATTCACGGATAAAGTTGGAATACCAGATGAGTGATACCAGTGATGCCCCCTCCCCTTTTTTCCCCGCTTTGTTCAAGTTCTTTAGCGTGGCATGCCAAAATCATTCACAAGAAGGAATCAAGAAAGGTTAAAGAGGATGGAAAGAGACAAAGA
Source organism: Glycine tomentella (assembly GCA_007407185.1). Classification (NCBI taxonomy): domain Eukaryota; kingdom Viridiplantae; phylum Streptophyta; class Magnoliopsida; order Fabales; family Fabaceae; genus Glycine; species Glycine tomentella. Next base: position 695,941 of record PYAF01000648.1, on the reverse strand, counting down.
AGTTAAGGTTTTTAATCTGATAATATACACAGGAAACTATTGAGATCAACATTTGTCCTTGAAAATTCATAATCGTGGAATGTACACAATCCATCCATTGTGATTTGTGATACACCCGTGGTCAATGGTTGAAAAAAATACTATTAAATGTCAATTACTGGTCCCGGCTTCGATGGCCATTTTAAAATGGGTATAAATTAGTATTACTTTGAGCATTTATAATAAGAGTTGCTTAATGGATTATTTAATATTAAAAAATATAATTTTGCCTTGTCACATGATTGATTTTTAGTTCCTTAAAATTAAAGAGAATTATTTATACAAGTAATTATTGTTCATGAGTTGTTTGACTTTATATTAAATATAAGAGAAAAATTAAATATGTGACTTAAGCAACTTGTTGATTGAAATATCTATTGGAGAAAAAATTAATTGAATTGTTTAAGATTGAGTTGTTTATATCAACACCAATTTACTAATATTTGAATTGAAGGCATCGATTAAATATTCTTTTCACTTAACAGTGTCATATTTATGATTTGAACTCTTCACATTATTTACAAAGTTTATTAAGAGTTATAATATACTTCTATTGACACCAATCAATCTTAAATAAAGCAACAATTTTCTTCAAAAAACAAATAAAATAAAAGCAGCAAATAATTTAGATGTCTATAAATAGTAGATTAATTTTAAACAATTTTAAAAATATTAGGTTAAATTAAATAAAGAAGAGAGAAATACACAAATATTCACTTTAGGTAAGATTAAATTATCCTTTAATTTTAAGATTAATTTTGATTTTGTCCTCTAAATTTTTATCGATTCAATTTAGTAACTTCTGATTTTGTATCAAGTTAGTGCTTTTGCTATGACATTAAATCTCGATGGAAACTATTTTTTCTTATTCAAATTGATTGAGAGATTCCTTTAAACACTAAATTGTATTTAATATATCAAAATTTTGTGATTAATGAAATGAATTGTGACGTTAATAATTATTTATATTAAACTCTGATTTTGAACATCCATTTTATTTTAAGTTATAACCAATATGTTAAAATTTTGTATAATTACATTAGTTAAATACATTTGTCTATGTAATATATCCACCTTTTTAAAATCAAACATGTAAAGTTTTGTCTAAAATCATGTTAGTTTGTAATTCAACATATTTTTTAGGTAAATGTTCATATATTTGAGTTAAAACAATTGATTGTAATTTATTGATTGAGTTAAAAACAATTTTAAGCTACTTTTTAATCTAAAATTGATTGAATTCAAACAATTTTAACAGCTTTTAATTGAATAAAAAAAATTATATTGAATTTGACTATTAACTTTTACAATAAATAAAAATCCAAATATCAATAATTTCACTTGAAAATCAATTTTATTTATCATCAATTTTACAAACGATCACCCAAACATAAGTTGGTTGGTTGAACTTGCATAAACAAACTACGAAAGAAATAAGCTGAGTGCAATAAAATAAAAATGGATAACAAAAAAATGATTTATGCATTCTACAAGATAATCACAAGGGAAAGTTGCCATCTATATCTCAAATCAATTTGTTTTACAAAATCAAAACATACATACAAAATTCGCAGGTTAAGAAACCAACCCAACGGGAAACACTTAAAAAGTCAAAACACTTCCGCCACCTTGCTCGCAAGAACCCGCTCCCTCCGTTCAATGTAACTAAGCGGAAACCAACCTGCCCTGCCTTTGCATTCACCCTCGGCCCATCCGCTGTTTGTCACCTGTTAAAACCGCAACCACCATAACAATGGCAAAGGAAAATCAGATCAACTTGAAAAACAAGGATTTTTTTGTTAGCATTGCATAGCAATGGTGAAAATGCATTCTACTTGGTTATTCCCGCGTCAGTTTTGAATTGGTTCATCGTAAAATATAATTATATTCAGATGCAGAAAGCTACGAACCTTTCGAATAACAACGTAATCACCAACTGATAGATTTAGCTCCACTTCAGAAACAGCAGAATATGGAAATAAGACCTGCAAGTAGAAAGCAGTAACCTGTTTTCAATATTTAATATCTGCAAGTGTTCCCCTGTGTACAAGAAAGTAGAAACAATCTCATGGTAACCTCTCCCAAGAAGTAACCCATGCTATCTGTTGATCCATTGTGTGTTGGAGAAGCATAGACACCATTCACTTCTTCATATGATGGAGGTGGTGGCATGGTGTTATCCAGACTAGGAGTAGGAGGGGTTTCAATTCGTCGTCGTTCTGATGTCACCTATCATTAAATATACATATAGCACGAAATCATGTTTATAACAAAAGAAAATTACCTATCTGTCAAATGGTATATCTGGCTTTTGCATGGATAAAAAATGGTAAAATGACCATGATATATGAATACTTACTTCTCCCTCAAGCTGATCAAGTATTTGTAGGACTATTTGATGATAGGCACGCTCTGCTTCAACCTTCATAAGTAGAAACAAAATGTGGGATACTGGGGTTAATAGAAGTTATGATTTGTTATTACTCTGAACCAAGGTTTCATTAAATTGAAGAATTGCAGAATCATACGGGCCAACTGCAATACCATAGCTATAAGACGCTGAAGAGTTAACCTCTGTTGCTGTGCTTCAACAGCAGCCAAAGCTGCAGCTGCTTCCTTCCCCAGTATGGTCATGTTTGTCTTCAGATCTTGCAGATTAGCTTCAGCTGCTTCTAATTTCATTGTATTCTCTGCATTGGGTGGCATTTCTCTTACTTTTGCCTGGCGTTTAGAAACTTCAATAGCCTGTCTAGGTTCAAAAGACAGTAATTACAAAACAAAATAGTAAAATAAAAATCATTAATGAAACATGCACTGAAACACAGAAGACGGGCAAAAAGCAGGTGACAAATGAAAAAGGATGTCCAACAAGTTTTGAAAAGTTAAATGAAAGATAAATTCTAGAACACCTGGGCTTCAGTTTCCTGTCGCATTCTGTCATAACGTTGAGCAAGATGCCGAGCATCCTCCAATGGAGCTCCCACCACCATTGCCCTTAATGGCTCTGCAACCTAATCAGCATTGACCATGACTTCAATCACATAATTATTAGGCTAAGATGGCAACACACACTAAGTAAATCAACAATATGAGCCACCACTATAGATAGAGTGAGATTGATGAAGATGAACATGGCCTCCATATTCCCTTTTCATTAGATTAAACCAGTTCAGTTAGGGGGAAAGTCCGATCATTACTTCTGTGAAGTCAGATTTGAACCTTATAATCTTGCAATTGCAAGTACTGCTGAACAACCTCATACATAATCACTCCACACAAGCATACTTACATATCAACATGTATATACTACCTGTGTACCAAGAGCTTTTAGTAAGTTTCCACGCTCTTTCTCCATTTGAGCATGGGCCCGCGCAAAACTTAGTGCAGCTCTAGACAGTGTATTACCGCTAGTACATGTATTTTCTGCACCATATTTCCTGCTATCTTCTGACAACTTTGTTCCTGTTAAATAAGATAATGGTATAGAGGAATTCAATAATAACATTTTCTGCAACAAACTTATCTAGAAGCTTTATAAACCAATATTACTTACCTATTTCCACTTGCTTGGACCCAGTAACAATATAACCTTCTACACCACGAACAATATCCCTTTGATAATGCTGAAAACACAATTGGATTTGGAGCTATGATCAGCCTAGGGGAGAAGGGATGAATTGACATCAACTATAAATGAAAACAAAGAATTGAATCAAAGAATCAGGTAACCTTCCCTGCACGAGTCGATATATAAAGTTTCTCAAGTTTCTGGTGTAGCTGGAGCTCCACTCCATCAGTAACCACATTATCTGAACCTCCATAACCGCCACCCCCAAACTGCTTCAGAACAGCCTAAATAGCAACACTTCTGAATTTTCATTAGCACCCCGATAATAATTAAGAAAGGAACTAATCAAAGCGAAGAAAAATTTGAGAAACAGGAATAAAAAAAGAAATGAACCAAAGCTTAACAAACAATTAAGGAAAGACAAACCTACATGCCATTCCATAGGTGGTTTTGGCGTTGTCCTCCAATCACAATTGGAGTTTCACCTCAGTAATCTATGTTGACCTTTAACAGAAACCTTTATTATGCAGATTACTGATATAAAATCCAATTATGATTGATGAAACACCAAAAACACCTACGAAACTGTATCTAAGTTTTGTTCATTAACGAAATGCAAACACAGACATGCGCATGGCTCGGTGATTTTGAATCCAGCTACTAATATTGATTAGATACTAATTTGAGCTTATTCATCACAATTAAAGGCACGAAAACACAGACATACACATCTCGAAGATTTTGAATCAGCTACCGAGCCCAACGCGTAAGCAAGATAAGATACCGATTTAAAACTCAACTTTGATCTACAGTTTTTCTTAATTGATTTCGGCAATGCAAGTGCGAAAATCGATTAGATCCAATACTCTGCGGTATCATATTCACGAGAACAACAATTACTACAAGGTTATGACCACGCTGCGAGGAGTTAACCAAAAATTGCATCGCAAAATAGCAACGAAGCGTAGGAAACGAAAAAAAAAAACCGTGAGAAGGTATAATGATTTAGACAGAAACAAAGAAGAAAGCGAAGGATCAGCGGTAACGAACCTGTTGCTGGCGAGCGACCTGTTCTCGAAGCTTGGAGGCTTGCTTTCTGATAGCATCCATTCAATTCAGTTTTGGTGAAGAAAGGACCGAATAAATTGAATCTAGTTTCAGTGATTCAGTCTCAGAGCACTGCCATCAAAAAGCTTCTTCAAAACATTTTTTTATTTATTTCTTTTTTCAAATAAAGACTGTTACAATGCAATTATCACTTTTCTAAAGCACTTAGGTATTTATATGGATTGGATATACCCCCGCCAAGAGGAATTATATGAAAAATAATAGCTATATTTTATTTTTAATAACTTAAATTAGTATCGTTTTGCTTTATTTTACTCTATGAATTTAATTTATGACAAATTAACATTAAAAATATTTAATTTTTTTAGCACAATTTTGAACCTATTTTTGATTAATTCAAGACATGAACTTCTTATTTATGTCTCCTTTTGATTCCAACATCAGTTGGTTTCTATAAAACTAAATAAATCTAATAGAATAAATTTCATGTTATGAATCAATTAAAAAAAATTCAAAATTGTGCCTAAAAATAAAAATTATAAAATTTTCAAAATACTAACTTATCATCAAATAAGTAAAAGAAGAGTTTTAAAAACTTAGGGAACAATTTAGAAAAATAAACAAGTCAAGGAACTATTTGTCTATTTGTACATTTTAGCCTAAAAGAAGAAATATTAACTTAAATATAATCTAAAAGTAATATTATAAAAAAAATTGAAATAAACAACCACAAGCGACACGCTTAGTGGCCAGTAGCATGGCGATGAAACTGGAGGTATCAAGTTTAAATCCTAGGGTTGGAAGTTTTACATTTTTTTTTTTTTGCAAGCTCAAACCAGTCAAGAACTAAACAAGCCAGTTCACTTGATTCTTGACTGGTTTTCAAATAATCGGTTCAAGAGGGTGTACTGAACCAGTTCCTGATTGAACTTGTTGGACCAGCTGATACGCAACAAGGAAAACAAATGGAAATGTAGCAATTATTTTGAATTATAGTTTTTTAAAAATTTAGACAATAGATAACTGTTAACTACTGTATTTGTAACCTTGCAGATGCATAAGGTGCTGATTCCATACTTAATAGCGCTGGCTGTAACACCCCCAACTCAGCCTCGAGGGAACATTGCTGGTATGTTCATTTCATCTTCTATATAAATGGGAAAGTTAGAACATGAAACTACTATTTTTTTTCTTTCACGTAAATACTCATCAAGGATGTTTAAGGACTTCCGGTGTATTAGGGTTAAACAACTCAGTGAAGTGTGTATTCTATGTGTTCAGTAATATGATAACTTATGTCATAAATTTGACTAAAATTTATTGTAACAAACTAAAAAGAACTTGTTTTAATAAACTTTACTAAGAAGCTTATTAAAATAAGCTAAAAAAGATATGGCCTAAGCTATTTTCATATGTCCGAATTAAGTTGTTCCAAATAATCCATGTATCTTTACTCTTGCAGGCTGACAGGATCTGAGATTTATAAGTTTACCAATGAGTGGATGCTTTTGTGTGGGTACATTAGTATTATGAGTAACGACTTTTCCTTGAACTACTTGCATTATTTCAATTGGTAAGAATAAGACCTAGAGCTTGTAATGAGTTAAAGTATTAGTTCTTGAAGTATTCTGATTCTTGTTTCTTTTATGGTTGTTAGGCTCGGTTTTCGATTGCCCTCTGGCGCCATCTTTCTCCCAAGAGCATTTTATACTCGGAAGATACAGATCAGTAAAAGCTGCGAAAGCTAAGGACTGCCTAGTTTGTGTTGTGACCTTAGTTTTATATCTTCTAGTTCATGAGGCGTTAGAAGAATAGAACAATGTTCTCTGTTGCTCAAATTAGAATTATAAAATCATTTTTACTTATAACACAGATTACATTGTATTTGCATTGTAAATGCACTGCAAGCAAGTTGCTGCCTCAGTCTTTCTCGTGTATTTTAATATTGTTCAGAATGCTTGTAAACTGAACAATAATGCAATTACAATAATTGATGCATGCCAATCAAGAATTGTAGATGTCTCTTTGTACCCAGAGGGAGAGCGTGTGTAGTAGTCTGTTTCCAACAAAAGATTATTCTTGGAAGGGAATAGTTTATTTATCAAGTTTTTGTAACTTTTTACCAATAGAACATTTCGATAAGATTTCATATCAAGTAATAATTGCAAATACAATATGTTCACCGCAATAAAATCTACGGGTTTGGTCTTTAAACAATTCTAGCCAAACTCAATTCATTGTTATGTCCTCCAGCTGTGGTCCCAAGCTCATTCTATCATCGTATGTAAGCGTTCTTTGATCCAAAATGAGCGAGCTTTAACTGAAGTTTCTTCTGCCAATAAAATATCCAGTACCATGACCTTTGGTATTTATGCATGCAAAATCAAGCTTGTTCAGGCCAAGCACCAGGACAAAGCTCGACGTAATCAGAATGTGTTTTATGACCTACTTTTTTTTCTTCCTTTCCATGATGAACCGGGCCAAGATAATTTGGGTACTTGTTCCTTACTCTGAAGTTTCACAAGAGCATTAGGGAAATGTGGCAACAGAACACAACAGTTTATGCACAACATAAAGGCACAAGAACTTACCTTCTTGTTTACTAGTGTTGATTTTACTTGTTTTTTAAGAATGAAGGTTACGATTTTGTTTCTTCTTTTCTTCTGCCTTCATTTTGGAGAGACTTGGCCTGTATATAACGAGAGTTCGACCAATCTGACCAACAGCCACTGAACCAGTTGCTTCTTCCAACTGCTTCACCACATCATCTAACTCACCTGGACAGCTCCTATGTATTTTAATCTGTAAACACCATCCAGGTTGCAAGTTAGGATCCAAGATTTTGAAAAACTTCACACTTCTGCATTTTACAAGTTACAAAGCAGAAGAGGAAACACAAGATACACAATAGTAGACTGAGATATTATGTGAGCTTAAAAAAAACTCTGTAGCTACAACAACCTAATTTAGTAACTAGTTAAGATAAAAATCCCTCCAGCCACTGGATACTTCAACCAACTTTAAGTACAACACTGAAGTTTGTGAAAATCATTCAAATAAAAATCAGCCAAGCACAGCCTAAAGGAAAGCACTGCAAAATTACAAAGGTATAATCATTAATCAGCAATACTAACATACAAGCAAGAACAACACAACTACTACTATGATCAACTGGTCCAAAAGTCCAACACTCCCAAATCACAACATAAAAGCATGTAAAATGTAAGTTACACATGCTTAACACAAGAAAGCTACATTGAGAAACAGTAAACCAATTAAAAAGCAATCCAAGAGAAATCTATTTTATGAACTGGAAGCATGGCAAATTATGAAAACACTAGCCTAAAAACCCATCTACCAGGTTGCAACTCGCCATATAAGAAAAAGAAGTGGGAACAAGTTCCTTTTTCCATGTATTAGATAAAATTCATCAAACACAAACAACAAACCACAGCTAAACAGAGAAGAATTTTTCAGTTTTTTTTTTCAGAGCATGATCCGAGGAAACATAATAAACATGGGACAGAGAAATTAGCGAAAATGATTTGATACCTTGAGAAGGTCGTTGGCTTCAAGTCTCTGAATGAAAGAGGTGGCAAGATTAGACGTAACAACAGACTTTCCCACCAACTAGGTCTTGAGCTTATCCCCCAAACTGTGAGCATAAGACGCCAGCTCCTTACTTTCTTTCACACTGAGACTCGGCACCTCCAACTTCAGACTCTCTTCCCTCTTTCTCTCCAACGGCGACGAAGTGGGACCCAATTGGGCATCTTCAAAATCACTTCTTTGAGTTTCCAATTCATCATCCGCAATCTCTGTTTCTTCGCTATCTTGAGAAACAGCAAGAGGGAGAAGAGGAAGTAGCGAAGAGAGGTTTTCGAAGCGGTGGAACATGGATATGTCGAAGGGGCGTAGATACAGCGTTAGGGCTAGAAAGAAGAAGAGGTTTGAGAAGAGAAATGAAAGAAGAAGATAATGGTTGTGAACGAAGAACAAACATTAGATGAGAAGCTGCTGCTGCCGCCATTTCAGTTTGGATAAATCGTGTCTTTTGCTTAGGACAATACATAGAGTGGATTTGGAAAAAAGATATCAAAGCAGAAATACCAAGAAAATATAAATAATATTTGTGAACTATTAATAACAAAAGGATTGTTTGGTTTAATGTTATGACTCTTGCTTAGGGTGTCAGAGGTCGTGAGTTTGATTTATGTAACATTCTATTTTTTGTTATTTTATTATTTTACCTTGGGCCAGCATTGTTATGGATCCCTTTTCCAAGCAACTTACTGTTAAAAATTTTAACTTGGCCCATTTACTGTTATAAAACCATACTAATCATTATGTTTATTTTTCATTATGCTTAATTATCAGTAGCTTATTTTCAAGCACCAATTATATGCAATATAACTTAAACTAAATGAGTAATAAAAAATTTAATAAATAAATAATACATGCGCTAACTGTGTAATGTTTTTTTTTACAATATTATTCAATGTCACTACATAATCTAAGTTTGTTATTTTTACATTAACAAATGATAATATTAGAAGTCAAACATATAATGATTTTTAATTAATTAATATTATAAAATCTTTTATACTAGGCATGCATGTTTATTAAACTCTAATTTAATTATCAAATGCATTTTAAATATTAAAAAATATAAGAGGAAGAGTAATTCACTTTTGAAAAATACTTTAAAATAATTTACACACCTTTTGTTGAAATATTAAAAGAAAAGTTATTCGAAGTGAAATAGATAAAATTTCATTGATATCGAGAACAGTCACAATTCCTTACATGTACGTATATGACAAATCAAATAATAAAAATTAGAAGGAGATAATACATTTTTTTCCTCAAATAATTTTGATTTTATTTCTTATATGAATTTAATGTTTTTAGTTCCAGTATTTTAACAAAAACAAGTGTTTTAGTTCCTAATAAGAGACTAAAACAAACCACATCACTTTTAATAATTATAAGGACTAAAAGCGTATTAAAATTTTATAAAAAAATAAAATCAAATTTTAAGATATTTTGAAGGATCACTGTGCAATTTTTTAACTAAAATAAGTACTATAGAGGAGCATAATGTAGCTCTTCACAAAGTGTGAGTTGATATGCATGACAAAACTATTTGCAACAATGAATATTTACGGATAAAATTTGTAACCAATAGAAAATGAATGTTATTCACAAATAATATAAACCAATATTTTTCCAACAATTTTTTAACCAGATGTGGATGGTATCAATGCACCCATACTAGTAAGTATCCATTATTACACATTATTGTAAAATTACGTGAGTATCATCGTTTAAATATAAGTCAATAAGAAAATTCCTACTTTTGTAAGTGTCACTTTATTCTAAAGTTATTTTTACTTCCTACTAGTTAACAAAATAAATTAATGTCTTTTTTAATTTTTTATCCTTAAAAGTTACAACTAATTTTTATAAAATAATTAAAAACTATAGTTAAAAATATTTTTTTAAAAAAAACCAGTTATTTTTATTGTTTTAGTAAATTTAAATACATATCCACGAATATTAACATGTATTGCCAAACTTTGCAGCTATATGCATAATAAATATCACTATCAGCACGAGAATGTAGACAAACACATGACGGATTTTTATCTAGTAAAACAAATATAGGAAAGCAATTATTTGTGCCTAACCCGCCCCGTTATCATCACATACAGCAACTTCAATTCGCAGATGCAATGACTTTGATTCCATAGGTATTGTAGCTTTGTATTTCTTTTTGGTTCTGCATTCATTTATCTCTTCTAACTAAAAAAAACATATTCACTTCGTTATAGAAAATATGACATTTAAGGTTTACATAAGTATTAAAAAAATATAATTAATTTACTGAAATTTTAAATAATATTTTTTTAGACTTATATATAAGTAAAAATAATTATGTTTACACTAATTAAAAAAGTCAGTATAAATCATTTAATTTTATTAATCTTAAATAAAAAATAAAATTATTATTAAAATATCTTTCACTAGAACTTAATATCATAAGTAAAAAAAATCTCTGAAAATAAAATTGTAATTAAACAAAAAACATTTTAAGAATGATATGATTAATTAGAAGGAAAATTAATTAGATTTAATTATATTTTAAAATTTTAATTTATATGACTTCAGAAGAAATATTAAATAATTTTTTAATATATCATTTATCTATGTAATTAATGAGTTATTTACTCTTTATATCCTCTACTTCTACTAAATATTTATTATTAAGGATAATTTTAGAGAAAAATATGTAATGTAATATTAATTTATAAAATGACATATTTTAGATATTTTTTCTTCTTTAGAACGTCATATCCACTATAATTCAACCCTTCATATATTTCCATGATAAAAACCGATTTTTCATTTTTTTTTAACATCGATTGTGGGATTTGTTTAGATCAAACACTAAACTTGAACTGATTCATTAACTCTCGGGTCAGGCCACTGAAATCGTAAATGACGTAATCCAATTTAGTTTCCAAAACAGAGAATGATAGTAGCATAAGCATTTACAGACTGAATATACATGAGCTCCCATTTTAGTTAAAATAATTTTTTATTACTATGTTACTAAATTTATTTATAATTATAAATTTAAAATTAAAGATGTAATGAAGCACTTCAAATCTTGCTTTTTATCAGATTTTTTATATTAAAAAAAAGACATTAAAACCATTCAATGAATCAACATAATTAAAATATGTATCAAAATTAATCTTACATTAAATGTGTAGTGCAGTCTGCAGTATATTAATGTATGTGTAATATCACCAATCCGTCACTAATTATAATTTTTAAAAATAAAAATTTCATTTAAAATAGTATAAATTATAAATGTTGATACCGTATCTCAAGTAGTCGATGGTATTATTCGTATTTATGATCTCGTAAAGTAATAACAGGTTTCGATTGCTGGTATTTACGATCTCTAAGTAATGTGGGTGATTTATTGAAATTAAAACATGAAAAAAATAACCAAATTTCCTTGTGTTTCTTTATTCTAAATTTATTTTATTTTTTACGTCACTCAGCCACCCCGATCTGACCGCGGCTATGACCTAGAATCAGAGTTCAGACAGTAGAAAAACAGGATAAGTAATCTGAAAAGTATAATTTTTTAGACTTTTTTACGGCAGTATAACAAAAACGAAAAAAAAATATAGCCAAGTAAATCTTGTGCCATTTTATTTACGTTGGTAACCCAAAATACTGTTTGGATTGAGAAATTGATTGGCCACAGGCCGATTTTGTATTTTATTTTTCAATATTGTTAAATAATCAGTTTTTCCAAAACCGATTTATCAACAGGTTTATTTTTAAATTTTCGTTTCTAATTTTTATTTTATTTTTATTTTTCAGTTTATATTTTTAAACAATTATCTTGATGAATAATAATTATATTTTTCCTTTTTCTATTAAAAAATCCAATTGTTAAATTGGGATGAAATATAACTTTGAAGGTATTTACAATTCATTTTTGCAGTTTTTTTTATTATACATGAGATTTTATTGGGACCGAAAACTATAAAAAAAAAAAACACTATTTGCACTTAAAACAATTTTTCAACGATCTTTATTTTTTTTTTGCATTCTTTATGAGGGTTTCTGTACAAACAACAATTCTTAACATTGATCATATTTTGGATTCTTTTATTTATGGATACGAGCGGTTTGTACGAACAATAATTCTTTGTGTTGATGAATACAATGACACAACTTTTATCACTTGGCTTAGTTTAAAACAATAATTCTAGCCATGAACAATTTTATTGTTCAACAAGAAAAAAATATCTCGAATGAAGTTTAGAAAAACACACAAATTGGGAAGATGTTGCTCTAATATATTATTGGAACATTATCTAAATTCAAAGTAATATAATTAAGATTTAAATAAAAATAAATAATTAAACTATTAAAAAATAAAGAAAAGAGTTGAAAAAAGAAAATTAAAAAAAGATAATGTTTACAACCGCAAGGGATTTCTGACCAACCCATTTCTCAACCCAAACAGTTTTTTGGGTCACTAACGTAAATAAAATGGCACAAGCTTTTACTTGGGTATTTCTCTTTTTCGTTTTTGGTCTAGTGCCATAAAAAAGTCATTTTTTAGGACTTATATTGAGTGTTAATGAAAATCAGCTTTACATTCTGCAATATACAACGTTGTCGTGTTGTTAGCGTTGAAAATAGTACCCCAAGTATTCTCATGCCACTACCAAATCTTTAGTAACTAGACAGTTGCGTCCACTAGTAATTCGAAGGCCAGAATAAGCATACAACGAGGGAGAGAGATAGAGAAATTAACATAAACAAGAACTGGTGAAAGGGCCTTTTCTTCTAGGTCCAAGAGTTGAGGACAAACAAGCTCGACTTTTCAGACGGCCATGTTTCAGGAGTTGAATCCTGTGAATTTTGCACCATTTTAGTATCAGCTTCCAAAGAGCAAAACACCCCTTTGACTCAACATTAATTGTGAATGCTTCAAATGGGGAAAAAATCTTTGGACCCAACAAACACAATGTTAAAAGGGATGCAGTAGTATTAAATTAGTAGCTGTGGCCCCATACAACGGTGACCCTTTGACTTAGTATAGTATAGGATATATGCCACATCTCCAGGCGCTGACTAAAATCAAACGATGATGCCAGATAGATAAGTAACACAAACTAATGTCAAGTAATTTTGAGCTTTCGCAGCGACAAACAGCGACATAACTAGAAATGGAAATATAAAACGACACGACACATTAAATATATATTCCCTGAGCTTAAAAGTTAAAAAACAAGTTAAAGCATTAGTCGGTACAAGGCTACAAGCCTGTGCATACAACACATAAGAATCAGAATACACCAACAGAGTAATATGTATTCTAGACTCACTGAACTGAACCATCTTCATTCATTCTTCCCCAAAAGGAACTCAGCTCGGGTTGAGGAGGCTCTTTCCACAAGAAGGGTGGACCCCACCACACAACCTAGGTCATTGGATCAAGTGGCCAGGCTCCACCCAACCCATTCGTGGAAACTCTTCCAAATCACACAACAGAAATCAAATTACATGGTACTACCAAAATACTACTACCACAACAGAAGACCTAAATGGCTAAACGGAAATAAAAGTTGGTAAGAAACACAAGGAAACGAAACCATCATCAAGCTTTGTCGTGAAACACCCTCTTGAAACTTGCATTTTCAAAAATGTTGACGCTTCGTAAGATTCCCTATAGTCTTTTGCTCTCCCTTGTTTACACCATCACAAGGTGGGCTAAAGCACACGGGCAGAACATCCTCGGACTCGTATGGAAAGTTCATAGTTGCGAAGTGTTTCTCCAATTGTTCCTTCCCCTATATTATCACACAATAATTTAGCTCTTCATATTTCAGTTAACAGAGACAACTAGTATAATATAAGAAATCCTAATCAAAGCCGCAATTAATTAGCAAAGCAACAATAACACTAATTATAAATTTAGTCCTTGTACTTAAAATCATTTTTCTTTTGAACAGTCTCGTCCATTATAAGTATCATTGTGTTAAATTAACTTGAAACTTATTTTCGTTTAAAATGAAATTTGTTATTTAGAAATTTGTTATCTAGGTCTTTACGCAAAAATACTTTAACTCCGCAATTAATTCATGATTTTTCTTAAACAATGTAAGGTTTTTTTTTTTTTAAAAAAAAACATGGTCATAATCATGGGGTTTAATAGGGAAAAACATAACAATTTAAGCTAACAATGACATTAAATAATGTTTTAATAGAAATAATGATGATTAAGTCTAATCATTGTCTATGTCACATACTTGTAAACGTGCAGAAACCACCTCACGTATCTTGTTAGACTGGAACAACTCCCATTTCAAATTGGAGGCTGTGTTAAGAAACTTCCGAGCTGCCTGGGACTCCGTGAAGTTCACAAAAGCGTAACCCTTGTTCATCCTAGTTCTGCAAAGCATGAAAATAATCATCAATCAGCAGTTTCCACACACTTACACACGAAAAAGAGGGAGAAAGGCTAGCTAAACATAAAGGAATTCGTAGCGTACTTGAAATCAATGGGCAAATAAACGAAATCAAAAGCTAAACCAATGGGTTCTTCGTCTTTCCCCTTGAAAGCTGCTTCTTTATCTCCACGATTCACCTTCAGACAATGATCTTCTAGAAAATCCACCAGCAATTCTCGGCTGCGCCAAAGAAAATGAAACAAACAAAATTTCCTTTAAAAAAAAAAAAAAAAACTAAGCGCAAGGGTCTAAACTTTTCAAGCAATCACAAGTTTTAATGAATGATGACACGGTTTCCCATAAACAAAAGGTTCATTGAATGAGAAACTGGGAATACGAAGAGGGTATTGACAGAAAACATACGTGTATTTGCTGGGAATATTTCTGATCATCACAGTGGTTTCGCCATCCCTAACAGGCAATGAGATATTAAAACGATTCCTCTTGGGAAAACCCCTGAAGGGTTGTTCATCATCTGGGTGCCTAAAACCCTTTCGGTTCCTAAAAAAGTCAACATTTTTGCGTTGACCCATTTCTTCCACCTTCCTTCTCGGCGGGTAACTCTTATGTCTCCAACTCTCAGCAGAACGGCGGCCATTAATGTAAGCCTTCAAAGCTTGCTTCTTTACAAGTCCTATCGAGCCACCACCAGTTTTGGGTTCGGTTAGTACCACTTGATCCTTCTTCTGGTGCACTGCATGTGCTTCAACGGGGTTAGAATCAGAATCAGAATCAGAATCATTTTTTATGTTATGAAAACGAGTTTGTTGATGAGCTTCTAGCGTTAATGGAATAGAAGGCGGTGGTGGTGGTGGAAGTGTTAAAGTGGGATAATAAAAGAAAGGGTTAGGATGTCGTGAGGGAAATATAGAGAACACTGAGAAGTGGCCATGATGAGGAAATAAGGAAGTGGGACAAGGAAGGGGTTGCAGTTGTTGTTGTTGTTGCGGAAGCTTGTGGTTGTGGCTTGGTAGATATTCCGGTGCTTCTGGATTTAATAGAGAAACCATGGTTGGAGAAGAAGAAGAAGAAGAAGAAGTGTTGTTCTTGTTCTTGTTAACCAGAGAAAGGAAATGCAGCAGCAGAAATAATAAAGATTGATGATTATATAAATGGCTTCTCCGATTAGAAAGAAAATAGTAGCTAAATAACTGTTGAACGAATGACTTGCATTTAGGATCTCTTTGCCTTGGAGGATAAAAATAAAAGATTTTTAAAAAAATTAAAATAAAATATAAAAAATATAATTTTTTTTTATAGTATCATTTTTTTCCTACCACCACAAACACACCATTACAATCACATTATTGTCGCTCTTTTTATATTGTGGTGATAATTCCTACTTCGGATTTCAGCACTTCTGATATTTTAACTCTTTATACTAATTAATTATGTTTTTGTGGCTATTACTTAATTAGTAATTATGTTATTATTAAAATAACAAATTTTCTTTTAAATACTCTAACACTATATTTAGTTGATAAACGAAAATAGAAGAAAAAAAATACAAGAAAAAAAAAGAAAGTAAGATAGTTTTTTAGTTATTTAGTAAGAAAGAAAGATAAATTTGTTTAATTAGAAAGAAAGTGACAGAAAAATAAAATATATATTTATAAAATGATACAAATATTCTTAAATAAAAATGAGATATAATTCATAGAATCAAAATATTAAATATTTAAAAAAATATCTTAACTTATTATATTATTATGTTAATTATATTAACTAATTTATATTCTAAAGAAAATTTTCGTAGACATAAATCTAACACATTATTTTTAGACACAATCAATTAAATTTTTATAATTAATAAAATAAATAAGACTATCCACTAAAATATTTTTTTATATTCTTTCTGTTTTTATTCTAATCTTCTTCTTATTTTTTGTCTAAATCACTTTGACAATTGAAATATATACAAGATTATATTTTGAATTTGGTAAATATAATTCAATTTTCAAAATAATATAGTTTGGTTGTGTAAGACGGTAGAGCAATTTATTTTATTAATTAAAATAATAATTTTGGAAATAAAATAATTATTAATTATAAATAAAAAGTTAAAAGTTGCCAGACTTAATAAGCATGAAAAAAAATTCCTTACTTTTGTAAAAAAAATGAAAAAAAATCCTTCTATAAATGTCCTTATTTAGTAGTAAAAGCTTAACTTAATAATATGAATTGGAGCTCTGTCTAAAGTCGGTTATTTTATAAGATGAAATAAGTAATTTCAATTGGTAGATAGAAAATTAACCATATATAATTCCCAGTCCAACTTCTATCTAGAAAGTCAATCGTATAGGTTATATCCCTAGTGAGTCACCACACCACCTTAACAAAAACATAATCCCCCAATGTAAAGTCACGTATTGTTCAATGCGAGTATTTTAGTTTTAGTTTTTTTATATTTTTTAAAAATTAATAATTAATTATAATTTGATTTTAATTTCAAACTTTTGATATACTGTATCAAACTGAATATGTCTTTCTTTTTTAGATATCTTGATTTTTTTTGTTGTTGTTGACTAAATACACTGAATTCTAACATCTCAGTAATAATTATCAATCCAAACTAAAATTGTTTAGCAAATCTAACTACAACTAATTAGCCTTATTTTATTTTTTTTACTCCATAAGCTTCAAAACATCGTTTTTTAATTGTATTAATGAAGTTACAATTTAAAATAAAATAAACCACTCTATAATCTTATACCACCAAAATATATTATTTTTGAATTTAAATTATATTTTCTAAATTCGAATTACAATCTTATATATATATATATAAATTTTCAATGCAATTTAGCAAAAAAATCAGGAAAAAGATTAGGAAAAAAACAGAAAGAATATCAAATTTACTTTTACTTGAAAGTCTGATTTTTATTTATTTTATTTTACTATGATTTTATCTAAAAATGATGTATTAAGTTTGTGTTTATTCACAGTAAAAAAAAATTGTATCCTAGCTTCCAAGAGTTTCTCTATATTCTAAAGTATTTTTATTAACATTATTCAAATATTTTTATGTTTAAATTATTTTAAATAGATATTTCTAAACGCTAAATCATTTTTCAAAATAATTCTTACTTAACCAAAATCCACATAAATGTTGACGTGAGTAAAAAGTTTTGAGAAACAGATGCAAAATTGTATATGCAGGCTTCACGGATGCTAAACTGACTAATTATGTTGAAGAATAGTTATGTCTTTCTGCAACAAATGTAGACTCTTTCTTCCTCCTTTCTTATGTGCCCCACCGTTAAACCTTCTTTCCTTCTTTTTTTTTTTTTTTCTGATTTTATGTACAGAAATGTGCATCAGGGTTTGTTGTTGATTTTATGATGGATCTCTCTCAAGATATTTATATAGAAGAAAATACATTTCAAAGATAATTACTATTAATGAAACAATACTTAATTAATAGAATGAGGTGTATGCATATTATAAATGGAAAAGAGAAAAAAAGAATATGTGTGTATCTTTTTTCTATACAATCATCTCATATTTATAATAGACATGTCTATTTACTAATTATTGAACATGCCCGAAAATTATAATCAAAATCTCTAATTATTTTGTTACCACAACTTTAATAATTACCAAGGTCCACATTCTGCCTATAATTGAGATCTCTAATCCATTATTCCTAAATAGATCTCGACACCAGGCCTAATCATGCATAGTAACATTTTTTAAACCAAACGAAAGACATCGTTGGTTCGTTCCTACTTCAGTATTCACTAACTTCAGGAAAAAAACAAACTTCAACTTCAGTTAGTCACTGAAATGATACATATATTGTGAGAATTCGGTTGTCCACCAACCAATTGTCAGTCTAATAATATTTCAAAATAATGTCCCAAAATGAAGAAAAAATTTCCTACTATTAATAATTTTTATTCTTAATCATAACAATGTTAATATTATTTTATATTGTTTGTAATTCATTGTATTTTGATGTTAACTTGTATTTTAATTTCATCCAGGAAAAAAATATCTTAATTTATTTTAACTAAAGTTGTGGGATAAAAATAGATAGAAGCAACATGCTTCATGATAAGATGCATATTTCATAATTTAACATTCGTTGTATAACTTAAAATAGTAGAAGATCATGATTTATCTTATTACTTAACATGTCTTTTAACCTTTTTAAATAGGTTATCGTGTTAGGTTTTAATATGGGTCTTAAATTGATCAAACTTAGGTTTTATTTTCAGTGAAGATTGTTAAGCTCATATTTGTCATAGTTTGATCTATTTTTAGCCCTTGTGAGAGTATAAGTAATCTTAAAAATCTTATCATGTAAGTTACACCCATTATGTTTACATGTTACAATGAAAATTTTCTTTCTTTCTAATTTGTTTCATTTAAAATTAATTTCATAAATCAATGTTAACCAATTTAATTTCTTAATATATGTTTATGATGTTAAGGAATAAAAATATAAAATATTTATTTTATTAAAATCATTAAAACCATTAAATACTTACTTTTAAGTAAATAAAAATATTTAATCAAATATAATTAAAGAGAAGTGAACTTACTTTAATAATAATTATTTTAAAGTTATTTATCATTTTTATAGTTTATTTTATTAAAATCTAATATTAAACAATTTAATATTTTTAATATTTTACTAATTTTATTCGTTAGATTTCAAAAAACTAAATAATAATAATAAAAAATTAGTTTAAAAAATTACTTTTGATATAAATAGTTTTTTTTAAATCTAATTAATATTTCTTATAATGCATTCACGAACTTGTCCAAAATAAAACCAATGAAATAAGGATAAACATTCATGAACACTAGCGGTGTGAAGACTAGATATCCGAAAAAAGAAAAGCAAAAAAGAGAGAGAAAAAAAATATTATAATTGATCACGTGATGCGATAAGTAGGAAAAAAATAAAAAGTATTAATTGATTATTTATACTTTATAGTAACTAGATGTACAAAACCATGAGACTTGAAATAATTAAATAAACTTATTTAAGGGTTGGAAGCTGGAAATAAGAAAAATAGAAAACGTGAGAGGTGTATTGGTTGGCCCGAGAAAAGAGAAAGAAAGAAAAAAGAAGTATTGAGGCGTAATGATTACGTAACAGTTGCCAACATTTAATGCATGGATATGATTAGGAGTGAAGAGTCACTCTGATATGACGCCCAGGCCGAATGTTTCCCTCTTCTACTCTGCAACTGCCGGCTAATCCAATAATATCTTTTTACTATTATTTTTTTCTTTCTTAAATATAAAATAAATAATTAAATTTAAACTAATAAAATATTATTTAACGAAATTATATTCAAAAAATCATTTATTTAATAAATAAATAAAATTTAGGCAAAAATATATTTTCTTATAAATATGAAAATATTTAATATAAAAATATGACATTTTACATTAATTTTACTCATAATTATTATAAAAAAATATCACATTTATATTTATTATATGTATAATTATACAAAAAAATTAATATTACATATTTGAATCTACTTAAATTTATGTTTGAGAAAAAGACCTATTGATGATGGAACATAGATAAATTTTAAACATTTATATATTTACAAAAATGAAAA
>PYAF01000648.1:661526-675532 GCA_007407185.1 Glycine tomentella | reverse complement strand
TTCTCATCGAATTTTATTTTTAATTTTTGATAATTTTATTATTATTTATGTTCTTATTTGATATATTAAATTTTTTGTTTTAAATTATGGTTAATTAGATGACAATGCAAGACCATCATAATTATTAATATTATTAGAAATATTAATTTATAAGATAATATATTATCATTTAATTAATGTTAAAAATTTTAATTAAAGATATAAAATCTTAGTTTTATTTTTTTACAGAAATTATAAAATGTTACCTATCACAACATTAATTAATACAATAATTATTATTTTTTTACAAATATTAAACAAGTTGTTTAATATAATTATTCTTTTAAAAATTAAATATAAAAACTTTTTTGAGGTAATAAATGTGACTATAGCCATTTTAGTATACGCAAAAGTAAATCTTGCTTTTGATGAAGATCTGGCGATAAGTGGTGTCGAACATGGGTTAGAAAGGCGTCATGATTTATGGGACCCACATGAATTAATTGAGATTTGAGAGATTAAACAGTGAAGTTGTTTCTTTCGCAACGGCACTTTGGGATGCACGATAGTTTGTCTTATTAGCAATTTAGCATAATTCGCAGTACTTTCCATATCAAACGAAACACCACTGCCAGTGATAAAAAGCTGACTCTACTTCGACTTTTTGCACTCTCTTCTTCAGTACTCACTTGTTTAGATAAATTATTAGACTGGTTTTATTTTAATTATCAGAATAAAATTTACTCTACATTAAAAAAATATATCATCTGTATTGTTCAGATAATGAATAATGGATCTCTTTCTTTTTGATAAGTTGCCGAACACTTAAATTAATTATATTTGTTTAAAAATAATTTTTTTAAAACAAAATTCAGCATTCTTTAAATAATAAACTCTAAAAAAATGAAGTAAACATGTAACTAATGCAAAAATATTACTTTTTTTTATGCTATGCTTGATTGTGAAGAGAGAAATAAAGTGTAAATATAAATTAATAAAACATTTTTAAAAATAAAATTGAATGTTGAGGGGTTTAAATGATGAGAAATATACATGAAATAGAATAAAAATAAAATATTAAATATTAAAAACCACTCTTATAACCTTATTATGGTGGATTAAACTTCTTTTAAAACAAACTCAACAAGATTATTTAGGTAAAAACATCCCCTTTTCTGACTTTTCTTGGGATCCACTTGCCATGAAAAGTTTTTGTTCTTTTTTTGGTGTGGGACTCACTCCACACGAATTAGATCCCTCATATTTCAGGCATACCAAACCCTTATATTACAGTAATGCTTAATCAAGTAATCAATCCAAATCATATTGAATGAAATCAAAATCGGTATTATATTTAAATTGATATAAATTATGAGGGTCTAATTTAATTGGTTACCCAATTAAACATATTGCATTGGTTGTTGTAAATTTTTGATAGTTAAGTACAATTATTGAATAAAAAAATCTAATTTTATTATATCATATAACTTCAGTCAAAAACTAATCCCCAAAAAGAAAAAGAAAAAATCAACTTAGTTACTTATCCATCACATTTTGGGATGGATTGAAATGAAAGGATGAGACACAGATAAAAACAAAAAGTTATAAATATTATATGTGATGCGACACAAAAATAAAAGATAGAGAGAGAAAATAGACGAAAGCAAGATATAAGAAAGTGAGATGTATGAATATATTCCTCAGTAACTATTTTAACCATTTCACTCCGTTACCATATCCAGAAAGCCAGAAATTGTTTACTGTTGTGTGCAATCTGGTTAGACCATGGCAAATGAAAAGAAATTTGGTTGTCAGTTATTCATGAGTATTTCGCTTTTCAAACAGAACAGCACTATGCCAACTAAAGGCATGTTTGTATTGAACCATGCACCTTCAACGCACAAATGACAAAAGGGATCTATATGGAAAATGGAAATGTACCTTGGATGGGGGCTACTAAACAGTAATACATACATTACATGACATGTTCGTATGAATTGGTACAGTGGAATCCATTTCGAGAAAGTAACACCATGTTGAAACTTTCTTCGGTCCTCCTCCACGCTCATGAGAAATTTCATCATTTTTTGTTCTCATAACATTTCGAATGATGAATTACTCTTCAAACGCACCATGATCAAACAGGTGGAGGTGTAATAATATTTTAACAAAATATTTTGCTGATCACCCTTTATTGCCAATAATGCAGCTCCATAGGCAGCTTCTGTTTGATTTGCACGACTCACAGGCAAACCAAGCACCCTCTCTCGTATCTTTTTCCACTTTTCATTTTTAGCTCCTCCACCGGCTGTGAAAACTTCTTCTACCTGGGTTGTTCTTAGCTCCTTTAACAACCCATATGCCTTTGCCTAAATAACCATTGAAGAGTTCTTCACATTAGGCTCTAGTGGATGCGTGAACGTCCACTTGTTTTCGCAAAAATCATGGAACAAAGACAGCGTCTAAAATGATTCAAGAAGATTTTTACCTATATACGTGCAATGGATTCTAAAATCCCATGCAAGTACTCAACATCATTTTCTGGACGTGGAAGTAGCCTGCCCAAAAATTCAAACTTGGTTATGAAAATTGAAAATAGGAATTGAATTCCAAAAAGGAGTGTTTAAATGGAAAAGGAGATGGTATTTAGTACCTTGGAGCCAAATCTGGATCTGCTATTGGGAATCCTTCACCTGCTTTAGTCCAGAAGAGAAGGTTGTGAGAGATTGATTTGTTCACTCAGTTTCTCTAATTGATCATCAGTGAACAACTGTCTAAGAATGGCTCCACCAGTGTTTGAAGCACCACCAACAAGCCATTTATCGTCAAGGCGATGGCTATACACCCCAAACCGAGAATCCTCAATTCTTGTGTTGCTGAGTAGTTTAATAGCTAGTGTTGAACCCAATGAAGTGACCTAATCAAGGACAGTACGAGAAACACACAAGTCATAAAAAGGCTGTTAAACTACTAATTGCATAGATAAGGAACATCATCTTTGAATGTTGAAAGAGATGGTTTAGCCGAAAGACTACTGTGCAAAATCATAATAAATATTGGCACCACAAATTTTACATTCTTTTTGGGTGCTAAACTGAATGCAAAATATGGAAATATATGAAACTTCCAATTTAGCAATCCATAAATTTAAGCCAGCTTTTTATAAAACTGAAATTGTCTATTGTGAGATATAATAGGTCATGAATAAAAAAAAAATAGAAGATAAATTTAGTATACAAAAATTACAGCTTTCCCAGGTTGTGTAGCACGAGCTGCAAGAAATGCAGCTATACTGTCAGTGGTTCCACTGCATAAAACACAATTCTTTTGAAAACCTGAAAGGATATGCATGTAACATTAATGATTTTCAACTACATAGCAGTAAAGCTTACACAGGATGTTAAAGAAACTCTGATGAAATTATATCACAACAAATCAACAATAAATAAGACACACAAATATAATGTGTTACTTGGGCACCAAATTTATTGGCAGCCAATTTGGGAAAGCATTTGTCTCAACTCTCAAGAAGGCGCTAGTCTGAAGAGAAGAGAAAAACCAGTTAAGGCTGTACATATCAATTTTGAAGAAGTAAAACCTTATTAACAAGGTCCTACTAACAAGTATCTTAAGTGCACTCGTAAGGAAGTATTTAATACACTGTTAAATGCTCTAATTACTTAAAAAAGGAAAGCATGATTTCATGTTTCATTATCAAGTAGGAAGAAGTAAAACCCTATTAACAGAGTCCTACTAACAAGTATATGAAGTGTAACTGGTTTAATTAAGATTTTTAACATTTTTTAAGAAATATAATAAAATTTGGTAATATTCAATTAAGATTTTTTATAATTCATAAAAGTCTTTGGATATTTAAAAATATACAAATTTCCATGGATTATTTTGAAAAAAAAAAAAGATTTCATCAGATTTTTTAGTATAAAATATCTATCAAATAATCTCACACAAATCCTTGAAATTTTGCTAGACTTTCTTTTTTCTTCTTTTTCGGTTGATTATCAAATTTTCTTTTCTCTTATCATCCATAATATATTTTCTCTTTAATATTATTTAAGATAAGTGTGTCATATAATAAAAAAATGTCAAATATATTTCTTTCTTATGCATTTTTCTCCTTGTTTTCTAAAATAAATTAATGTTTGTCTTGTGTGCTAAGAATAACTATATTTTTTTACATTGACTATGTTAGTCACTTGTTTGACATAATTTTTTCATGATTCTCACCCTTAATTTCGTCATCCATATAACTCATTAATCCTCCTCCTAATTTTTCACTCTTACTACTCTTTTATAGTATATATTTATTATTGCATTTCATTTAAGTATGCCGTTACATTTATCATGAGATAATTATAATAACTAAAAAAACTTAGAAAATCAAAATACATAGAACTAGAATCAATATAACTTTTAAAAGATTAAAAAATTATATTGATTTCTTTTTTATCCAAATCTCATCATTTCTCATTATTATTTTTACTAACTTATGTGATTTTGTATTTTAAAAAAAATACAAAATTCATTCAAATTTTATAAATCTATAAAAGTATTTTAAATTTTTATAATATAAATTCAAAGTCTCATAAAAGACTTATAATTAAATCTGATAAGTCATAATATTTTTTCATAATTTTTAAATTTCAAAAAAAAAATTATATTAAAATAATCTTTTAAAATCTCAATCCAATACACCCATTAATTTGATATTAATTTGATTTTTTAGAAGGCTCTCTTAAATGTTATATATTGCCACAAAAGGTTTCCAGGAACAGATTCTCGTTACCATTTACAATCAATTTATACAGAAAACATACCATACTCATTTCCAATTTCCTCCTTTAAACAAGCAATTGGAGTTCCAGGAGAAACAACCGAAGGTAAAAGATGATAATATGGGTTGAGAGACTACCCATGAAGGATATGAGTCCACCTTAGGATCATAGCCAACCTGCAAAACAGAAAACAATGGTCAAAACTGCGACATAAACCTCCTAGCTGTGCAAAACACGATAGTGTTAAAGCTTATAAAATGATGCCTTCAAAGCATTGTTATAATCTGTAACTCCAAGCTTTCCATGAAGAAGCCACAAAAGCCAATCCGCTTGGTACAACAACAGAGCGGGTTTTTCGTCCGAACCAACACGATTCCACCACGAGACGAGTTTACACAGCGTGGACTATCCGGCGCAAACCGCATGGTTTGGAGGAGTAATAGATCTCACCATCGGCAATGAATCAGAGCAACTCTCATTGTAAAGTAAAGGTCTCTACAACGGTTCTCCTGAGTCACTGCAACACCAGATTCCTATTCCTACTTCAGAATTCAAATACACAATCTTTAACTTAATCTTAATTAACACAGAGATTAAAACAAAATCGATCCACCGATCGACAATGAGAGAAGTTGCAGAAGTCCCATCAATAGAAATGGAGAAACCGTGTTTGCGAAGGTGAAGTGGGGCATCTTGAAGCAGAGAAAACAGTGTCTCCTTCCATGAGAGTACCCAATCATGAGACTCTCCACTCTTTCTAAACAAAGAGAAACAGAAACCTCAGCCTACCATAGCAGTAGTAGCATTAAATTAATCATACAATTACTAGTTGCACACATCTTTATTTCACTGACAATTCCATATTTGTAAATTGTAATTGAAAATCTTCATATACTAGGAAATTAAAAATGGGAAATAAAATGATACTACTTACCAAGTACAGCGGGTACTCTCTTTTAGCCGCAGCTCGAATTGTCCCATCTTTGTCAATGATGGCAAACCTGGCACCGGATGTGCCAAAGTCCAACCCCAGATAGAGCCTTTCACCTGCTCCTCCCACATTCACTTCTACTCTCTTCTTATTCCCGTTTCCGAGGGACATTGATACTACTGCCCTTGCTTTTCTTCTTACCTTATAATTATTACATAACCCATTCCCTGATAATGATAATAGGTTTAAAGTATCATATTCACAAGACTCTTACGCTACGCAATAAGATAGTAGTAGCATTTCTATTGCTCATAGAAAGGTCATAATCATATATCGTGTTTTTGGATTGATGTCCAAGATACTAAAATGGTGCTTGCTGAAATAGCGCCTACCATTTCGCACTCCTCTTAGTTCTTAAGCTTTTTTTGCCCGTTCCTCGGCCGCATAAGGGACCTGAGGAGTAAGGAACAAACAATGGTATTGGTTGCAAAGCCATTACACATAAGGAAATAATTCAAAAAAAAAAAAAGTAAATTATTGTGACCTTTCATGTGTTTAAGACTTGTTACGCTTGCTATTGTGATAAGTCTTGAACAAGAAAAGTCAATATAATTTGCTAAAAAAAAAGTAAATTATGCAGGCTAGCGGGTATTTGTGACAACATTTACTTGTATGCATTTCTTTTTATATGCTTCTTGTACTTTCCAATTTTTTGAATATTTTTAAACTATTATTTTCATATAATAACTTTCCTCTTCTCCCTGTCTCTCCTAAAGGACCTCCTCACACCTCCTTTCCTACTCTATGTAGTGTTCCACGACTAGCATCATCCCCTCCTTATCCTTTTTGTGCGTTTGAAGTCGTCGAAGTAGAACTCATCTCCACAAACAAAGACCTTGAAGATGTTTATGTTCGTCTTTGCACGGTTCTGTTGAAGTTGGGTCAATGAAGACGCTAAAGGAACAAAAAAAAAATCAAAATTATTGTTTTAGAATGGGTATTGTGTAATACACTTACAATCTATAAATGTATTACACATCATGGAAGAAAAAAATAAATTGTTTCAAATTACATATTTCATAACATGTTTCGAGATTTTCAAGTTTATTATGAAATACTTATTCTCTAATACACTTATCAATCCAAAATATGTTAATAAAGGCAAAAAAATCAAAATTTCTATTTTATGAAATAGATGTTCCATATAGCATATTTTTGGATTTACAAGTATATTACAAAATGAGTATTGTCCTAAAATGTATTCCAGAACCTAACCCCACAATAGACCAAAGCATTTTTAATCAAAAAATGACCATCACTTACCTTCTTCAGTGTCATGTGACTAAGGGAAAGTGATGGTGTTGCATCGAATGTCACGTGGAATTTTCTGACCAAGGTCATCGACAGTTGTGTGCAGGTGCACGGGCTTCTGAAGGTCAAAGGGGGTGTTAGAGATTTAAGATTGAGACATTTTGGAGAAAGGAGTGTTGAGACTCATTAAGGAATAAGGATAATTTAGTCCATGCAATTAAAATGGAAAGTGCAGGAAGCAGATCGAAAGCTGTAGAAAGTAAATGCCCTGTGAAACTATCCGCATAGTTAAGGCCCATTTTCTCTAGGGGTCATGAAGCTGTCCGCATAGTTGAAGGCCCATCATGGGTTTTACGTGAATCCTATACGTTCTTGGCCCATTAATAGCGAAAATGACTTTGTAAAAATAATATGACCAGAAATATTACTATTAGAAAATATATAAAAATATGTTATTAATCTGTAATATCTGAAATAAACACACTCTTTACTTCACAATGGATTTTTCATGTGAGGTAGCACAGTGCACATTAAAAAAGGAATCAGGGAGTTTATATGTTAGACTCCCATGGGCTTCGAATAGCACATGAAATTTCTAGGGTAGGGTAGGGGATTACAAAAAGAAATGAAAATGTCCTGTGTTGAGTGTGATGAAACCAATATTGACATGAAACGTGAAAGAGGAAAACTGGAATTGGAATGTTTGGATCACGAAACATAGGTACCCAAGCTAGTCAAGATGACCCCACTTGCACGTGAGTAATCAGAAATTAGTATGGTTCTATTATAATTTATACGTAGGTTAGCGACTTAGGTCATAGGTGTGACCTACAGCTTGAATAACTTATAACTTGGCCAAATCTAAAAATAATTTCACACTTTGAATTTATGGTTCTCTTGTTTATATAGAGACTCCTGTGAGAATATTTTACTAATGCAAAAAGATAAAAACAATAAATCTAAATCATACCAATACACATGCATGCTAAATATTATAAAGTAGTTAGTAATTACATGACTACTTAAAATAGTTATATGTACTTCTTTTTTACTTGTAAAAAATGTCTGTGTCTCTATATATTTATAGCGTGCTGATTTTCATTTTAAATAATAATCTACTTGTCTACAAATAGATAACAATTTTTAATTCAATTTATTTATTCATATATATTACTTATTTTCTACCCATTAACATTATATTTATTTTCTGGCAATATTCATATATATTACTTATCTTCTACCCATTAACATTATATTTATTTTCTGGCAATGAGAAGGGTGACCTCTTAAAAAATATCGTGAAGGTGACAATAAGTAGCTAGCTAGCTTCTCGTCATGTCACAAGCATCGCGAAAAAAGAGGACCACAATGAACTAAAAAGGTTACATCGTGCATGTGCCCTAAAGCCAACAACATCCACTCAAGTTGGAGTGGAGTCTGCCAAAGTGAGAATCAATTTCTTGGCGTTGTATTCTTTGACTGTACTCTTTCTTAGGCAGAATATATACCAACCATGGAAAATAACTTAATATTTCTTTTTGAGAAAAAAGTTATACACAGATAATTCGTATAAAAAGTTTTATATCATTATTTAATCACAAATTATTAGATAAATCTATTTTTTTTATAATTATTACTTTAAAGTTATATATGTTAATTAGCAATAACTTATGATTAAATGATAATATAAAAATATGTATCATTAAACTTTTATTTTATTAATAATTGTGAAAATATTATTTTATAATTAACTGATTAACTTCAAATTTTACATAAGAATATAATGGGAGGAGAGATGTTAGTATCACTTTCTTTAATATACTCATTCTAATTTTTCATATAATATATCTTCTCAAATTACGTAAACCTCTAAACTTGTTTTTTTTTTTTTACGTTTTTGTTTACCTTCTCTGGTGGAACAATTTGGTTAGTTGAAACAAATCCAACTTTTTTACTTTTTCCTTTGAGATTTTCATTTTTTGCTCTTCTCAGTTTTTTAGTTTACGAATCGCCGTCTGGATGATGATTGATGGTTATTTAAATTGAAAGCAAAAATCAATTACTTAATTTGTTTTAATGCTTAATCAACATTAAAATATCAAAATTTTATAATCATCATTAAAATTGTTTTAGTACAAACGGTATTTGTTGGTACTTGGTAATCAAATATCAAAATTGTATGATGCCTCGCATCTAACGGTCATCATAAGGTCTCAATTAAAAGTAAGGTATAGCCTCGGAGAATTAATCAACACTTTTTCCCCGAGTAAATGCGCATATTAAATTACTAGTTCTCAAAAGATTCGAATGATACCTTATTATACGTCTTTATTTATTATAAATAACGAAATTAGTCTTTATTAATACTCCTCTCAATTCAGAAACAAACATCAATTCAGTATCTACCTACTCTCTTCATTTCAAAATAAGTGAGATTCAAGGTTTTTTTAATAATAATTAAGAAAAATAATAAATAACTTTATGACTGGAATAATTTTACTAATTTGTTCTTATTGATTTATGAAAATTAAATACATGCAATATATTCAGAAACTATTATGTTAAACTGCTTTCTGAGATAAATTTGAATAAAAGATTTAATGTTTCATTAAAAATCTCTAGTGTCACCCAACGTAATAATATTTTTACGCATTAAAACATTACTTATTTCGAAATGGGTGAAGTATTATTTAAGTCACTTCCCATTTTAATTTATTTTGCATTATTATTTCCACTTTTAAACTTTGTCGTCATTTTATCTCTCTTAAAAAAAACAATTTAACTTCAATCGGAAGTCACTTTCAGATAATTTAATGAACTACAGGTACATATGAACTCATTGTTTGATTGTCCATAAATAAAAATAATAAGTACTAAATTACAAAGGTGGAGATCAAGGGGAGAGGTGAAGATATAAATCCCTAAACTTGAGATTTGAAATATCCAAATCCATGGTACCTCTTGGCTGTGAATACATAAAGAAAGGTGAACTTCTGAAAATCACATGCATGACCAAGTTTTAAATACACGAGGGGGTTAGCTAAGGTAGTTGAATTTGATTTTACTCATCCACATTAATTCGTTCATCGGTATTTGGGATGCATGTTGCCAAAATTGTTCAACCACAAGCTCTGCGCATTAACGCGTGCAACCGCGACCGCGACCGCGACCGAGAGAGTGGTGTCGTGAACCCAACATGGAAATAAAAAATAAAAAATACCCCCTATTTTTTAGGAAGCTTCAAGAGAACAAAAATAATGTGTACGAATAATAAAATAAAAATAAGATAAATGTAAGATTAAAAGGTAGTAGACAAAATAGAATTGCTTGAAAAATAAGGTATTACGTGGTGACGTGATCACATAGTCCAAAATCCAAAAATGTGTTTGATTGAGATCATAAAAGTAGATAATTTTTTTTTGAATTAAAGTAGATTGAAAAATGTGTGAGATTTACATGAAATTTATACAATTTTTTCTTTATTTTTTTTCTTTCCTCAATCAAACACAACATAAAATGAGTTTTAAGTGGATAAATTAGTTAAATATTTTTTAAAATAATAAGTAGCTTATTTAGTGGGAAGAAAAAAAAAAAGGTTCTTATAAAAGCTATCTCATGTAAAGATATTCATAGATAGAGTTGGGTTGACTTTAATCAAATTTATTATCCAATTTGATCAAAATAGTTTTGATTAAATTAGATTAGAATTTTTTTTTTTATCAAATTTGAAATGAATCAACCCAATCAACAGTGAGTTGATTTGGATTTGGACAATTGGTATAGAAAAAGTAAAACTTATTTTACATTTTTTAGAAAACTCTTAGATTTCCAAATGGTAATTTGATATAACTTTCAAATATTTATGTTGTATATTCATTTTGATTTTTTATGCTATAAACACAAATTTATATGCAACTATGACATTCCATAGATAAAAAAAATGTTCACATTTTGGTTTTTCTAAAGTGCTAAATGTCTTTGACGTTAGGACAAACACAAACTCTTTTACTAAAAGAGACGTTCATTTTTACACTAAAATGACATTACTATATGGTTAACTTAAAAAAAGTAATGCCAACTCGTGTAATGGTTGTGACTTGTGACGGATACTCGCTTGTGTAGTAGGGTTTTATGTGTATATTCGCATGTGGTCAATTTTTGTCTCAATTGTAATCCAAAAAAAAAACAAAAAAAAAGGTAGAGGGAAAGAGAATAGTGTGTAGTGTCTCAATCAACTAGAAAAGCCCACTATATACAGAGCTTTTTTATTAGAACGTGAAAGAAAGAGACCGATAAAATAATTTAACAAGCGAACAAGTTAATGTCTAAACAAGTGAAATGAAAGCTATTATATTAAAGGTCATATTGGACTCTTGCCTTTTGAAATACTGCCAAATACAATAATAAGCGTTAGAAAATACACTTTCTAACATACTCATTTAAACATGTTATTTTAAATTAATTAAAAATTACAAAAGAAAATAATAATAATTAAATATAACATGAAATAGACTAAATTTTATATTTTTAATGAATTTCAATTAAAGAAAAAAGAGAACTGAACAACATTTTCTTTTAAATATTTTCTATGTGATGGGTTATAATTTATTAAAAATTACCAACTTTGGTAAGTTTTGTTTCTCAATTAATATTTTTCTATTGTAAATTTATTAAAAAAAATCATGTTTTTAATAAATTTTAATCAATAATAAAAGAAAAAATATTAAAAAGAATGTTGCTAGCCCTCAAAAAAAATATTTAAAAGAGCGTGAAAGATGGTGTGTCAACCGCTAAATTTCTAGTATTTCTCATTGTTACATTCTGAATTGTTTGGTAATTCTTTACTAATAATGATGTTGTCCAAAACGGCAAAACTTAACGGTCATCGTGCTGTTGTTGCAACAATTAGTTAACACTTAACACGTGCTCGTAACATAATAACGTTATTGGTTTTGTCCCCTCAACATCACTTTTTAATTTCACGTTATTCTATTATGTCTATATAAACTGTTTTTATTTTTATAAAAATATTATTGAAAATACGTAGAAGTTTTGAACATTTTATTTTATTTTGTAATTAATATTTGAATATATTGTATTAATAATATAATAAAATATTTTTTAATCATCATTAAAATGAAATTTTTAATTAAATTAATTTTTGACATTTGAAAAAATAGAAGTTTCAAATATATGTGTTTAAAATATATTATCCTTGAAATAATTTTACATAATTGAAATTAATTTTCTATAATTTTTTTTATAAATATACATTTTCATTGTACAAGATAGTAACTAACAACCATGTAATACAAAAAAAAAAGTGATTATCATGTCTTTTTTGGACAAATCAGATAATTCTATGGTTTTATTGAAAAATAAAAAAATATATAAATATCAAAATAATATATATAAGGTACAAATAGTAAATCGAGGAACCCATTTTAATTAGTTTTAAAGAAAACCAAAGCTTTTAATTTTTCTACCAACTAGTATTTAATTTTAAATAAGCTTTTGAACTAAAAGAAAATGAAAATTAATAAATAATTTATACTTTTTTTAAGCTCTTGTTTTTTAAGGTTAACTTGGAAGTAACTGTTAAGCTAAAAATAATCTGGGCAAATCGATTTATAAGTATTTTATGTTATTTTATTAAAAAAAACAACAACAAATTTAACACTTTCGTGTTTTTATTATAAACTAAAAACCTTGTTAAGAAGTTCTTCATCTTCTCTTTTGGCAATTGAACCACCTTAGCAAGTGTGTGTGAGCCCCTTGAAGTTTCACATTTTGTTATAAATCGTCTTGTAAAAGCGATTGCAAGATTGTCACATATCAACCAAATTCTATGGTAGAGACTAAAACTAACTACAAGCCTTTGCCTCTTGGTTA
Organism: Glycine tomentella; assembly: GCA_007407185.1. Classification (NCBI taxonomy): domain Eukaryota; kingdom Viridiplantae; phylum Streptophyta; class Magnoliopsida; order Fabales; family Fabaceae; genus Glycine; species Glycine tomentella. The sequence goes on along the minus strand of PYAF01000648.1, from coordinate 662,626 downwards.
AGCCTTGCTCCATATTCATTGGTGCTTACTACGTTGTCCTAAGTATTGTACTTCATATGCGTGTGGAGAACCAATGAATAATATTTTGTTCAAGAAAACCTCAAGATGAGCTTAATATTTCGACTACTATAATGTGTTTTTGCTAATGGATGGACAAATCGTAGTATGGTACTAATCCAGATCAGTTGCCGGAGTACAATAGGAAATATCCCTTTCATGGGTTCAATGGGAGGGGTTTTTGACAGATGTCACCTATGAGCAACCACACTACATTGGAGTTCATCATTTTGTGTAGTTATGCAAATATGTTTAGCAAGAACTGAAACCTATTTAGCTAATTTATTAAATTATACTATTATCTCATGTTCTTATTATAAGATTTAAATTAAAAGTATGTTTTTATCATTTTTTTAAGGTTTAATCTAAAATGTCTTATGCATTACTTATATTATTTTACAAAAAATACTCTTCATTAAAGTTACTTATAGAATGACATAATAGTGAAAAAAAACATAATTTATTAATATTTATTAGTTTTGTTTACATTGATAATTTTGAAAAACAAATCATTTAAGACAAATATAATATCATCAATTAAATTGTCAAAAATTTTAATCCGACGAGTTAGTTAATTGGACTTTATCTTAAGGTCTGAAAGTAATAAATATTTTATAAATTTATTCGTTAAAATACTTGATAAATGTAAAATAATATAAAATCCGTGCTTAGGTATTTTTTTTGTTATTTTATTGATAAAAAAAAATTTAGGCATTCTATAATTTATTTTTAATTTTTAATTTGTTATATAGAGATAAACTATTTTAATTTATTATTCTTTATTAGTATTTTTTATATACTATACCTTAAAGCATTCTCAATTAAGTTCAAAGCATGGCCAAAAAAGCATATGTCCTTAAGTAATAGACATGATACTTTCATTATATTAATTAAAGTAATACATAAAAATTAAAATATCTTGAAGTGCAATGTTAAAATAAGAGAACAAATAATGTAAATAGTGTAATATAAAAAGTATTTAAAAAATAATAAACTAACATAAAATAAATGATGTAATATATTTTTGTCTCTATTTTTTTTCT
>PYAF01000648.1:618079-661426 GCA_007407185.1 Glycine tomentella | reverse complement strand
TACATGTAATTTTTTGATATATTATGTTATTATTCTCTCATTTTTTATGAAATTTATTTTAGTCTCTAAACGTTTTTCCCACTTCTATTAGTATGTAAATTATGTTCTTCATTATTTTTAATCTATTCTATCAAATATCACCGTTAAGTGATATGAGACTACTATGTGATTTTTTTATGTGAGCTACTATTTTGAAGTAACAATCATCTGATAAAATATAATTGATTTAATATATTTTATAGCTATTTTATTATGCTAAAAAAAATAGTAATGTAAATTTGCCAAAAAATAGTTTAAAATTTGGAAAAAATGAGATGTAATAAGCAAAATAAAAGACACATCTATTTTGTCGGGGCTACTAACTTAATTTTTTATTGATTGTATCACAACGTCTATACAATTTTTATTTCAATACGTTAAAACAGTACTTTAAAATATTTTATTTTTGGATTATCTTGATATTTAAATTTGACTAATTCAAGTTGAATTGGATAAATATATTTAAAAGAGAAAAATTATCATCTACTTCATCCTTCTCATTTTTTTGTGAAATCCTTCTCATTTCTTTTATTGTCTTAATCTTTTATTTTTCCACAAAATAATTAATGTTTTAGAATTTGAAAGTATAATTATATTTCATTTAATATTTTTGAACCCTTGAACATAAAAGAAATAAAAAGGAGGGAGTATGCATTTGTTTTATCAACAAAACTTGAATCTAAATAAATTATATTCCTTGTTACTTGTAATAAGAGAATTTTTTTTAAAAATCATATACTTAAATATATTTTATATATTTTTGGTCTCCATAAAATTTGTATCAAATATCCATCTTAACTAGTAATCTCCATTAGAAAATTTGTCTAACCACCTATAATAGGGTCCTTCCAATCAACCATGTTTTCTTTTCTCACTCGTGAGAATAAAACCCTAGACATTACTTAAAAACATGAGTTTAGTTCTACTAAAACCAACATACTTTTAAATATATCACATGTTTTTTAATTTCTCTTATCTATACCCTATAATAATTATATACTTTATCAGTTTTATTTATTTATCTATATTCTTTATCTTTTTAATTGGTATATTATTTTTAAATTTTAATGCTTATATCTCTAAATTAAATTACAATAATTTAAAAAGTTATTTAACTTATTATACATGATAATTTATAATTAGATGGTAGTATAAAAAACTTTTAATATCCTTAATACATGTATTAGTTTTTCACATCTAGTTTATATATTAAAAATATTTATTTTTTATAATTGTAATTATGTAAAATAAACATTTATTCTAAAATAATACTAATAATCAATATAATGTCATTTATCCTGAAAGAAATACAAGTAATCAATATGATGTTAAGGAAACTGGGTATTCCATGTGTGTACACTACATTACTATTTCTCCGGTGCTCCCGCTCAATTTCAGGCTTATTTTAAAGGCATTCCTCGGTGATATTATTGCGCGGGCACTACCACTGTTCCACCAGTTTAAAAACCCACCTCCACCTCCTCATCCGCCACGTCGGCACTTGGAAAAATCTAACCTAATCTGAATCAATTTTTTAGAACTCTCCCATAAAAAAAACTCAAAATTACAACGAAGAAAATAAAATTTAAACTCAGACCATGCCCTACATTCTCTCACCATTTTCACCATCTTCTTCACCTACTCTCTCACTCTCACCCTCACTCTCTCTCTTCCACTGCAACTCACCTTGTCTTAGAGAAGACGAAACACACACTCTCTCTCTCTGTGATAATCATATCTTAACTAGACAAACAAAAGAAGAAAAATAATAAAAGAAAAAAGAGAACCAAATGTTCTTCGCTTTTTCGTTCTATCGCCATGTGATTTCTGACACATTCTATTCTTCTTTTCGTGTTCCCTCTTTACTTCATACCTCGCTGGTTTCCCCTGACTCACCGACTTGGTGAGTCAACTCGATGGCCTCATCCTCACGTGCAAGGAGCAGCTCGCCATTCTCGCACCGCAAACCCTCAACTCCTCTCTCCTCAGCTTCCTCTTCCACTTCTTCCTTCACGAACGGACGCGTAATGCCTCGCTCCTGTTCCTCTTCCACGTCGTCGTTTTACAACTCCGGTGGCGGTGGACGATCCATGACTCCGAGTCGCGGTCACAGCGAGTCTGTCTACTACGGCTACGGTAATCCTTCGCCGGTGGAGTTCGGGATGGACGAGGAGGTGATCACGGAGCCCGTGGATTCGTCCAGAGCTCGGGATAGCATTTCGGTCACGATTCGGTTCAGACCGTTGAGGTAATGCTTAGATCTGTGGCTATGGAATCAGATCCATTAGCTGTGGATTTTAGAGAAACCGAATCGTTCAGTTTGTTTCTATTTTTGTCGCGTTGAGTTATCTGAGATCAAATGAGAGGTTACGGTGTTGTTTGGTTGCAGTGAAAGAGAGTACCAGAGAGGAGACGAGATCGCGTGGTATGCGGACGGTGATAAGATTGTGCGGAATGAGTATAATCCAGCTACTGCTTATGCGTTTGGTATTTTCATTTCAAACTTTAATTTCTTCACGTGATTTTTTTAGGGAACTAATGGAGAGCAATTAGGATTTTGCTTTTAGTGTTGAGATTATGGGAATGGATCGGATGTTAGAATTTTGAATTGATTTGTGGCAGATAGAGTGTTTGGACCGCATACGAATTCCGACGAGGTGTATGAAGTAGCTGCCAAACCTGTGGTGCAGGCTTCCATGGAAGGTGTAAATGGTATGAAATCTGGATTCAAGGCTTTATATCATTATCACAACGGGAATGTGATGTTTTTAGATGTGTCTGATTTAGTAGCAATAGCAACTACCGAGTCATTCTATTTTTTTGATCTTAGAAACCTACATTCTAAGATTTGATGGAAGCTGCTTTAGTTTCAACTTTCAACTGATGTATCTTGTTGAATAACTAGATTTCAATAGTCAATATGTAGTGGTTGTTGGTTTAGTATTATAGTGGCTGGTGGAGTTAGCTGGGTTTGGAAGATAACTTATGATAAACATTGCAGGAACTGTGTTTGCATACGGTGTGACGAGTAGTGGTAAGACACATACTATGCACGTAAGTGTCACTTTTAAAATTAATGTTTTGAGTTTTAGCTTTGTTATTTGGAGTATATACGATGGAAGTCAAGCTGTTATGTTTTACCTCTTCATCATATTGCAACATAAATCTGTCATTTAAATTTAAATTAGTAAAATATGCAGATTTTTATTACAGGATGTTGTCTTATTACTCCCTACGTTTCAAAAGTATCTGGCCGTTTAGAAATTGTTTTGCTTCAATTTATCTCTAGCTTTAGGATTTTAATAAAATACTTAATGAGTTTATTTTATACACTATCAATATGAAAGTCATTACACGATTAGAAATCATAGTAGGTATGACTTTTAAATTAGTTATGTTAAGAGTTAACCAAGTTACCATACTTGTCAATTTGTGATTGGATGACATTGTATAAATCAAGTTATGTTTTTTCACCTTAATCCATATATCTTAATATCTTCAATAAGTGCATGTTGGTTCAGCCTATTTTGGAGAATGATAAAAAATATTAATGAAGTGACAATACTATTGGTATTTTTAATGAAGATAAGTTAGTCAAATGTGTATTGTTATTGATACTGTTTTATAATTTTCTTGATCCTTATGAGTGAATAACCTTGAACAGTGTATATTTTGAATGAAAGAGAGTAGTTGTTATGCGTCATAGGCTATTTGTCAATTTTCAATTGAGTCTTTTTGATAAGTTACTAATTTGTTCTGCTTTCAATTTTCTAATACAAATAAAACATATGCCACATGAGACCAACTTTCTTGTAAGCATTTACTTTTTATATTTTTCTGAAGAATATATGCATTAGATTTTATTCAGCTATTGTTTGATGATTCTTTGGCTAAGGGTAAAGAAGTTTTTTTTTTTTTTGGGGGGGGGGGGGGGGGGGGGGGGGGCGCACTTTTAACTCTATGAACTTACTTATGGTCGCGTGACAGGAGATAGTTAGTTTGTGTCATTCCTTACACGTTTTGGTGAACTACCATCGAGCACTAATGCACTATATCAGTCATTATTTTTATCATTTTACAAATGCAAAAAGTTCATAATCATTCTTATCATAAGCTGAAAATTTGAATGGCACTTGAGAGACATAGGAACTGGTGATTTAGTTAAAAGAAGTACAACTAAAATGAGTAGAAAAGAAACATTTTTATTAGTATAAAGGTACAGTTATTAACAGAAATAGACATTTTTTTATTAATTTAATATAAAGGTACAATATGTTAGCTTTGGAAAAGGGTCTTGTACTTGGACAGTGGAACTGAATCATTTGATTTGAGAGTAGATCCTTAATTATTACATAAAACTAGCAGCCATTTTTAAGGTTGATTTGCTTGGTACATATTATATGGATTCAAGTAGGTGTAATGTATTTACTTTGTGTGTTAAAAGGAAACGTAGTAGCATGATTTGGGCTTCTAACATTTGGCTGACTCTGAAGTTTTTACAACTATTTACCATGCCATATTTACAGTTTACCTTTTCAATTCACTATTTTTTCCTAGAAACTGTTTCATGGTATACTTTTATAATTGATGTAATCTCTTCAGTTGCGTTTCTGATTTGCTTTTCAATAATGATATTTGCAGGGAGACCAATATTCTCCTGGTATCATACCGCTGGCTATCAAAGATGTTTTCAGCATTATCCAAGATGTGAGCTTTCCTGCAAACTTAGCAAATGTTGTTGAAGTCTTTGTTATTTGTGGGGTATTTAGAAATACCTGGTTGTCACTTGGTCATTGTTTTCCATTATAATACCATGCTTTGAACTATAAGCAGTGTCTTTGTATTTGTTATCAATATCAATACTCTCTATTCTCTATTGCTTTGTGCTGTACTCGTGGCCAATTAGGCATGTACTTGCCTTGCACACCATTTATCCCCCCAGGATACATGAGCTGTTATGTCTTGATTCTTGATTGATAAGAATTCTTAGTCAGTACTTATCTTTGGTTTATAATGACTAGTTTGGAATAACTTATTGCATTTACTGCAGACTCCAGGAAGAGAGTTCTTACTCCGTGTGTCATATCTAGAACTATACAATGAGGTAAATACGGAACAAATTGTGTTCACATTTCCCACCATCTGTGTTCTTAACATGGTTTAGAACATAGTTCATCATTGAATGCAACTCTTTCTGCCTCACCTCAATTATATTTTTCCAGGATCTGCCATTTTGAGATACTGATTGTCACAATGTTACATTGTCTGTTTTTTTCTTTCTTTCTATTTTTTTCATAGATGTTTTCCCTGTTTCTGTTTGGATCAGGTGATAAATGACTTGCTTGACCCAACTGGCCAAAATTTACGTGTTAGAGAAGATGCACAGGTTTCTTACTTATATTAATTGAAATTGATTTCTTATTTATATTAATTCTTTCCACGTCTTTCTATGAACTCTTTTCTTACTCTGTTCTTAATTGTCTTTCAACACACAAAAACTGATATTTCTAGTTGCCTTTGGAATGTGACATGACATTATCTATGAACTTTAAATTAAAAGTTCATTTTAGAGTGCTAACATTTCTGTTATAATTTCCATCAAGAAAATACAATGACAGCATCTGTTATTGGAAGAAAATCTAGACTATTATTCGTTATTTTGAACTCTTCAAACAGTTTTCTTAAGACTAGTTCGAGAGATGACCAATGATTTATATTTCAGGGAACTTATGTGGAGGGTATGAAGGAAGAAGTTGTTTTGTCTCCTGGACATGCCCTTTCCTTTATTGCTGCTGGGGAAGGTTAAAGTTGATACTTAAAGTTACATTTGCCCAATTTATTTTTAGTAATATAGCTCTCATGGTTAATTGTTGGTTACTTGGTTCAGAAGCTTTATTAATAAGGATGTTGTTTAATGGCAGAGCATCGTCATGTTGGATCAAACAATTTTAACCTTTTTAGCAGCCGAAGTCACACGATTTTTACACTTGTAAGCATTCTTGTTTTAGTTTTAAAACTTAGTATCGAAGCAACCTTTTGTACACCGGATCCAATTGTCGAAGGAAAGCTATCTACATTACAGCTTGAGGCCTTAGGTTTTTGAATGGCTAAGTTGCATGCGTATATTCTGCTTAGATGTTTAACTGCATTTTCTGCATGCTGGTTAAAAGTTTAATGTTTGCTCAGCTCATGTATTTGGATTTTTTTTCCTGGACCTTGTTAAGCCATTTTTGTTTCACTTCTAACCTGTATTATTACTTGCAGATGATTGAAAGCAGTGCCCATGGTGAAGATTATGATGGAGTCATCTTCTCTCAGCTTGTATGTGAACATTATTAAGAACTTTACAGACAACACACTCAAACACATTATTGCTTGACCATTCTCAAGTTTTTGCTTGCTTTCGTTGATTAGAACTTGATCGATCTTGCTGGATCTGAGAGCTCGAAAACTGAAACCACTGGATTAAGAAGAAAAGAAGGATCTTACATAAATAAAAGTCTTCTGACACTTGGAACAGTAGGTGTCTAGTATTCCTGTATTTGTTGGCTATGAAGAAAGTTTGTTATCACATATTGTGGGAACCTGAGATCACCAGTTAGATAATTTATGATTTATATTTTTGTGAAAGATCACAAAACCTGCCTCCTGAAAGTCTTGATTTTATGTTAAAGGTTATTGGAAAATTGAGTGAGGGGAAAGCATCTCATGTTCCATATCGCGACTCAAAGCTTACTCGCCTCCTGCAGTCTTCACTTAGTGGGCATGGCCATGTTTCAGTGAGTTTGGGATTCTATTGCCCTTTTAATGATCAAATCTTTAACTGTATTTGGTGTCCCTTTTAATTTTGTACATTTGTTGAGGCATCTTTCTTGGTATATCAAGTCAGTTGATAGTTATTAAACATTAGTGCGACATAAAATTTTCCTCCTAGAGTAGTTGTTAATACGAATAGCAAAAACTCTATTATAGCCATTTCTGTACATTCAATGTACTCTATGGATAGAGAAATACATAGATTATTAAACCTCAATAGGCCATAGTTATTAGAATATTACAATACACGATTCATATCACATGATGAATCACAGCATTTTGAATCATGTGATACATGGATGGATTGGTGTAAATTTGTAATTCTGTATCATCAATGCGATTCACACAACTCAGCAACTTATTTATATTTTTTCTCACCTTTCCTCATCAATAAAATAGAGAAGTCAAATCCTTAATTTTAAAAGGAACTGAATGTGCACTACTGAATGCACCCTGTTTGATGCTCTATTTTTATTCTTTTGAAATAGGTTTCACACCATTACTTACTCATTCTATACATTAAATTTGGCTGTTCAATTTCTGTTTTCAATCTTTTAAAATAAAGGCTTCACACAATTATGACATGATTTTGTTGTTTGAGACTTATGGTTAAGTAGTTTGGTCATTTTTGTCATTTAAAAATTCTTTCCTTCCTCTTTATTCTCTGTAATGAATGCATGTGAACAAAGTATGTCAGAATGTTTGCATGGGCACCATTGCACCATATTTATGTGGACTTTGAAATGGAAATTTCAGCTTATTTGCACTGTAACTCCAGCATCCAGTAATATGGAAGAAACTCATAATACCTTGAAGTTTGCTAGCAGGGCCAAGCGAGTAGAAATATATGCCTCACGTAATAAGGTCTGCTTCAAATCTATTTTTTAGCCACATAACTGCATGACTATTATTCATAAAAATAAGCTGCATGACTATTAATGTTATCATGTCCGTGAGGTTTCTGATTGATTCTTGAATAATTTGTTAAAACAGATTATTGACGAAAAATCTCTAATTAAGAAATACCAGAGAGAAATTTCAGTCCTCAAACATGAACTTGATCAACTTAAGAAGGGGATGCAACTTGGTGTCAGCCACGAGGAGATTATGACCTTAAAGCAAAAGGTTTTTAGCTTCCCCAATTGTTTCGTATTTTCGTTTCTTACTCAGGTTTTTGTGATTGTTAACAAGATCTGATTCTCATTTTGTACTATTGACATATGAGTAGTTGGAAGAAGGTCAAGTGAAAATGCAGTCAAGATTGGAAGAAGAGGAAGAAGCAAAGGTTGCTCTTATGAGTCGGATCCAGAAGCTAACCAAGCTCATTCTGGTTTCATCAAAGAATGCAATTCCGGGATATCTAACTGATGCTTCCAGCCATCAGCAGAGTCCTTCTGTTGGAGAGGATGATGTGAGTTCTTCCTTCAATTGTTGTGAAGTGTGTTTTACCGTCATTTTTAAATAATATTCATTCTATGTGCAAGTACTTTGAACTCCTTATCATGATTAGCTGCAATATTATTTGCAAATTGATATCCTTTTCTTATTCTAAATCTCGGTACTGATAAATTTTATGCTGTTGATTACTTGGTAGTGAGTTTATTTTTTCTGTCACTTAAGTTAGTACATTAATGATAAAGCTGTACATTTCGAAGTTTATGTTAGATATACAAATCATTCATGGCCTTCTCCCAGTCCCCCGAGTAGCTCATGCTTTTAGGCTGAGTTGGTTCTTTGCATTTAGGGGTGGAAAAAAATAGGTTAGGGTTTTCAAGGTTTGAGCGTGACTTAATTCTTAAATTTAAGACTCAAGCTGTTTAAACGATCTTTTGAAGTAAATAGGCTTTTAAGAAAAAAATTGAGCTTACCTATTTAGTCAATAAATCTTACTTGACCTGAGCCTGCCTAGTATAGGTTAGGCGATTGGCCCCCAGAAGCAATTTGGGCCTATTTTCATTACTAGTCACAACATATCAAAGCCTTTTGAATGAAGTGGACAAGTGGTAAAGTATTTTATCCTTGTTACTTTGTTCTTCATAGTTAAATTAAATTTCAACAAGGTAATTGAAGCCTAAGCATCGTCCATATTTGAAGCACAAATGGTGTTCTTATGAGAGGGTATGCGATATAAACCATTGTCAAGCCTCTACTGCTTTCTGCTTTCAGGTTGAGTTGGTTATTGACATCTTAATTATATTTACTCAAATATTTTGTTATTTATCAGAAAGATGTCGTACTTCGACATGAACCTCGCGTTATGTGTCTATCTTTTTTATAGATGTTAAACAGTAAGTAAAACCTAGCTTATTCCTTTTTCTTCCAGAAATATGATGCCCTACGTGATGGATCTCTTTTGGTTGAAAATGAGAGTCAAAAAGATGTTTCCACTGTGTCATATGATCCGTCTCATGATGTTAGACATATAATATCGTCAAGTAGACGGAACGAAGAACTCTCCCCAACTAGCAGTATCATCACTGAATCAACACGGCTGCTACCAGCGGTAGATTCATGTTCCCATTCCCCTCAACAATATCTGTTTGCTAATCTCATTCCATAGTATGCATATTAGATGCCTCAGCTTTGGGAATGTGTCACAGTCCTGGCTAAATTACTGCATAGAAAAATCATTAGAAGTTAGAAGGTCTAACTCAATTTCAAAAGCTAGTTAAAGCCTCAAACTCAGCGGGTGTGATCGTGGGGTTCGTTCGCTTGTGACTTCTTCACGATTTCTTTATTTTATATTTATATCTAAATACTGATAGAATATCCATTGCTGCGATGTTTTATAATTTAAAAAAAAGTATTGGTTTCTTGCTGACTATTGTGTCTCATTGTATTCTCATACTTTTAAAGTGTTGGATTTCTTTATATCTTGTTAAATCTCCTTTTTGACTGCATATTAAATTGTAGGGAGGGATGACAGTGTCTGATGAGATGGATCTTCTTGTTGAGCAAGTCAAAATGCTTGCTGGAGATATTGCTTTCAGTACTAGCACTTTGAAACGCTTAATGGAGCAGTCTGTAAATGATCCTGAAAGCTCCAAAATACAGGTATTCTGCCTTTGTTTTAAACTGAAGATTTCGGACATATTGGTATGGTAGATGCGGAGAAGGACTAAAATTTTGCATAAAAATTAGAAATGAAGAATAACGCGCATATGTGCTAAAATTAGCGACGTACTCCATTGAAATCATGTGCATACCTTGTTCTCTATGTTTCGAAAACTACAATAAATGTTGGAAAGTAAAAAAAAGAAAAAGGTTCAAAATAAAAGAATTTGAATATGTAGGAGTGTGAAAATTGTGATAAAAATAAAAAAAAATACATTTTTTTTTTGTTTACGCAACTAAAAAAAGTATTTATAATTATGCCAACATAATTTGTTTGACAATTATTTGTATAACATATCCAATAAATATAAATATATTACATAAATTAAACCTCAAAAATTTATATTTCATTTATAAAATATTAGACTTATGCATTCAAAAATAATATTATACTTATGACTTATCTCACTATTAATTAATCATAATGATATTTTTATTTCTTATGCATGTATAAATAAATTATACTTGTATGCACATTAAGATATCTTGTGCATGCCTGGATAACTCGCTTTCATTCTAAAGTAATAAGGGATTTTTACTTTCTAGTCGTCGAAAGTGGGAAAATCCTATTGAACGTGGTTTCAACGGGAAACCAAACACACTAATTTGATTGCACACGTTTCCACAAACAGATCTACGCACATTTTTTACGTGGCATCGATGGTCCATGTTACAAAATTCGCTGTACCTAGCTCTAATTAATATGCCATATATCACAGATTTAAAGTTTTGCTAGAAGGCCTTTATATGGAGAATGTGCATTTCTTATTACAGATTGAGAACTTGGAACATGATATCCAAGAAAAAAAGAAGCAATTGATGGTTTTGGAACAAAGAATAATTGAGAGTGGTGAATCTTCCGTAGCTAACTCATCATTGGTTGAAATGCAGCAGGTGGCTATTTTGATATTGAAATTCTTTGATATTCTTTTTTTTTTGGTGAATAAATTCTTTGATATTCTAATATACTCGAAAGTTGTATTTATGTAAATGCTTCAGTAAAGGTCATTTATAATTTTGATTTTCTTTGCGGGTTTGTCATGACAGACAATCGCAAGATTAGTGACTCAGTGTGATGAAAAGGCCTTTGAGCTGGAGGTATGTCTGTTTTATCTATATATTAGGGCGCTTATTCACCTTGAGTCTTCAATATATTTCCAGTTCGGAGTTCCCACTGATTTTTTCCAACTAGTATTTTGCCATATTGCATTTCACAATTCTTTTTTAATATGAAATTTGAATTTATGAGTTATGCTAGTCACATTGATTATTCTCTTATAATAACTTATATTATTAACTATATATATCTATAGATAAAATCTGCAGACAACCGTGTCCTTCAAGAACAGTTAGATAATAAGGTACGTGTTTATCTTTTCGGCTGTTTTCTTCGTCCTTAAAGTTGAAGATGCAGCAGAAACCGCTTATTATTATTATTATGAAATTGTATGTCTATGTTGACACCTTTTTTTTTGTAATTTTGTTGACAGTGTTCTGAAAACAGAGAATTGCAAAAAAAGGTGAAGCTGCTAGAGCAGCAACTGGCAACAGTAACTGGTGGTACCTCGTTAATGCTTACCGATCAGTGTCCGTCTGGTGAACACATTGATGAATTGAAAAGGAAAATACAATCCCAGGTAACTATTAATTTGTTCATTTGAAGTAGCATGGTTAAAAGGATTTATGTGCTTTCTAAATCCTCTTTCATTTGGTTTTACTTGGTTAATGCTTCCCTAATAGTCTGTATACTTCCTCTGCCCTTCAGTCTGTTAGTTATTATTGATAAAATCAAGTAAGGATTACTACTTAAAACCAATTTTAAGGATTCTGCGTGAAATATATATTTGCATATGCTAGCGTCAGCAATAGTTATTCTTCCTGTTCAAGTTACAGTTTTGATTCGATTGAATTGTCTGGCATTTTTCTTCACTCTTCAGGAGATTGAAAATGAAAAACTGAAGCTAGAGCATGTTCATTTGTCAGAAGAGAATAGTGGGTTACATGTGCAGAATCAGAAACTCTCTGAAGAAGCTTCTTATGCCAAAGAACTGGCCTCTGCAGCTGCTGTGGAGTTGAAGAATTTGGCTGGGGAAGTGACCAAACTTTCATTGCAGAATGCAAAGTTGGAAAACGATTTGATGGCTGCTCGAGACCAGGCCAACACTCGAAATGGTTTTGTACAAACAGTTAATGGTGTTAACCGCAAGTACAATGATGCAAGATCTGGGAGGAAGGGAAGAATTTCTAGCCGTGCTAATGAAAGTTTGGGAGTTGGTATGGATGAGTTTGAGTCATGGAGTCTTGATGCTAATGATCTGAAGATGGAACTGCAGGCTAGGAGACAGCGAGAGGCCGCCCTTGAGGCTGCATTAGCTGAAAAGGAATTTCTAGAAGAGGAATACAGGAAAAAGGTTGAAGAGGCCAAAAAAAGAGAAGCCTCGTTGGAGAATGATTTGGCAAATATGTGGGTTCTTGTGGCTAAGTTAAAGAAAGAAGGGGGTGCCGTCCCAGAATCAAACATTGATATAAAAAAAGTTGATGAGGAAGTACATACAAATGATCTGAAAACTAATGACATTGAAAGTGGTATTGTCCCCAAGGAGCAGATTTTAGATGTATCAATACCAGAAAATGAAATAACCAATGAAGACCCTTTGGTTGTTCGACTTAAGGTAACACCCATACTACGTTTATTTGTATGTTTCTTTAACATGGAATATTTTGAACTGATTATTATTATATATAGATCCTGAGTATTAATTAGTCAGTTCTCAAATAGCCTTAAATTCTTCCTTGATAAACCCATTCGGAAGTCCAAATCTCCCTCCAGTACTTTTGTTTGATAAACCCAATTAGCACAAATTATGATGTGCTTCAGACTGCTGTCTCTCAGTAGGTGTGTTATGTGTTAAACAGCAGTGATTTACTTTTGGATTTCAAGGCAGCTACTTTTTCTCTGGAACAATATTTTTGAAATTCTCAAGGAGCTATGGGCCTACGGCTGTGTTCTGGTTTTCTGGTTTTTTACGGGATTTCTTTTTACAAATGTTTTGGTACCAAGGAGGTCTAAAATCTAAATTCTATAGCAGTGTGCAGTCTATGCAATTGTTTTTACTGTGCCACTTTTACTTTGCATGATAATTATCCTTACTTTTGGGTTAAAAGATCTCAAAATGCATCGAATTACTTCAATTTTTCTGAACATTATTTAAACTTGTAATGAAACAAAAAAGCTACAGAGGTACACGTTTTGATCTGTAACTTATGATTTTAGGCACGCATGAAAGAGATGAGGGATAAAGAATTCAAGCATCTTGGCAATGGAGATGCCAATTCTCATGTTTGTAAAGTATGTTTTGAATCTTCAACGGCAGCAATTCTTCTTCCATGCCGGCATTTTTGTTGTAAGACATTTCCTATTTTCTTGCCTCCATTTTTGGCAATTTCCTTTGGTTATATACTTGTATGACTGAATTACAACCTCTTGTTTGCCTTTGCAGTGTGTAAATCTTGCTCACTTGCTTGTTCTGAATGTCCAATATGCCGCACCAATATTTCAGATAGGCTTTATGCTTTTACTTCTTGACTCCTCAAAAAAAGGTCTTTTGCAATTTTTTATACATACGAGCCATATTCTGTACAAGTACAAATTTATAACATGTTTTCATTTTTTGGCTGTTGAAAATTTCCAGGGTTTTATCTCATTGAACTAATATATCCGTGCGGCCACTGGTGCAATTCTTTCATTGTATGTAAAACTGTTTAAAAGTTATATCGATAATATCTTTCTTTTACTCTACCCTGGAAATTGTATAATAGGGGGAGACCAAGGGGTGGGAAAAAGGAATGTAAAAAGGAAATGGAAAGGGTGTAGACAACACTGCTGAAGTACATGTGCACATAGTGTTTGTTTTAATGTAATACAGCAGATTTTTGGTTGAATATCCTGTGTCTTTTCCAGATTATAAGAACAAAGTTTCCTCCTTTTCCCCTTCAGATATTTTGGTGTTTTAACTTTTAACAAAATATCTTGTGATGCAAAGCTTTGACTCTGCTCTTAATAGGGCCTAGTTGCTATTGCAGTGCGTCAAGTGTTACTTTTTTTTGGGTGAAGCAATGCGTCAAGTGCTTCCTTTTTTGTCTAAATTATTAATTGAAACAAATTTACTAATTTATTGCTCGAAGATTGTCCATAGTTTCTACAAACGCCAGTTTTTTTTTTAGAGAAAAATAAAGTTTTACAGACGCCAGTTATATCTTAGAAAGAACTTAGAATCTATTAAAATAAAAATAAAGTGATCGAGGGGATATAGTTTAATTGGTTGAACAAGTATCTGAGTTATTGTAATTCTTTTTCTATTTGTATTATATTTCTATGAATAAAAAAATAAAAAAGTTTGTATTGAAACCTTTAAATAATTGTTTTAAATTTTGCTAAAGTTTTAATTAATTGTATAAAAGGATAAAATATTTATTATAAAGATCGTAGAAGAGTGTAAAAAAAATCATAAATAACATAATTTTGTGTATTCTAATAAAAACATTTCTCTTTTTAATTTTTTAACCCCTGCCTAAAGACACTAGTTATTGTCTAATTATATATATAAATGCTGTTTATGTAACCAAGTTCAAAAAGCGTATTGATTAACATTTGTCTAATATATAAATATTGTTTATGGAATGATTGGTTTGTGGTGTGTTGTTATTTCCCAGATTAATTGTGGTTTGTTATACAATTAATCTATTTCTTTTCAATAATCATAAAGACAAAATTCCATTTATGTTCACATTATTTTACCTATTTTATCCTTTAACTGCTATATATGTAATTGCACGTTATCTGATATTCTATTCGACTTCAACGTTCTCCCTCTTTTATTTTGTCTTATTCCTAAACAAAATGTAGACAAATAGGTATGATAAGGTCTGTCTTTCTAGTTAAACATAAAAGTTATATAAGAGAAGTATTTATTTTAAGACTCAATCAAGTAAGCTTATTCAAATGCACCTTAAGAATCCGTTTTGTTTCTTTTTTAAACAATTTTTAACTTGATATTTAGAAAAGTATGTTTTAATACTTTTTTTGAAAAAAAAACTTAAGATAAATCTTTAGAAAATATATCTTAATTGTTTTATACAAATTAAGCAATGTTCTTGTGAAAAAAAGAGGGGGAAATGCTGTAAGGTTTACCTTGGGGCAATTGATATGCTATTGAAGGAATGGTGTAAGGTTTACCTATATCTTCTACTTTACAGCCGACTTTTGTCAATGATTTGATTTACCTTTGCCCGTTATGTTTTTGTATTTATAGAGTTTAACATTTGAGGACAGAACATGGTAGATTCACACGATTCTGATATTCCAAGAAAGAGTAATAATCTATTAACACTTCGTTTTTTTAAATATCTCATTAATATTTTTTATTTATCTATTTCTGTTATATCATAAATTTTATTATATTTGTATTTTTTTTCTTCCTTTCTCATTGTGTTAAATAGCAAAATGATTGTCTGTAATATTTTTCTTCAAGAAAAGCGAGATGATTTGAAGTGGTGTCGTGTACCTCAGCAATTTGGGTCAAACTTTAACGTAGGGGCGGTGGAATATTATACAGATGAGTGGTTGGATCTATAGAAATTCGACATAAGTTCCATGGTGTGAAAAGCATGAGGTTTCAAGTTCAACTTAGTATTATTATTAGATTTTTTATTATTATTATCTAGTTTTACCAAATTAGATGATTTCCCTTTGAATGTTTGAGTAAAGGTGTAAAACACTACTTGCTCTTTCGATCTACTTACTCTTTCTTGTGTACATATTCTATTTCATGACAGATTTAACTATAAAACAATTTATTCTATTTTCATTTTTTTCAAAGTTGCATTAGTTTCCATTAAAAAATATCCATAAGGATCTCTAATAATTCATGACAAATATTACTTCCTCTCCTTAGGATTCATCTTATCAGCATTAAAACTTAAAAGATAACCACTGATCAACAGGGGGTATATATGTATTAGGAAAAAACTCTTGCAGTCTTGCCAGAGTATGCTTTTCGATCACTTTTCATCTCTTAACTCAAATCCTTTTTACTTGAATGAGTTTTGAATAGTTATGCGGGTCATTTGAAATTTTGAATAATTTTTTTCTCTATTATTTATTTAACATGACGGGTATCAAGGTATTTTACTCGTACTTGTGAGTGACCACTATCTTTAAGTATTACTAGTATAAATGAAATGTGGATTAGTGTATTTATTGATTTATTTCTCGTCTTTTAGTAAGTATCTATTGATACCCTACCCACATATACATATGAATTAAATATTGATAAAATTCGTGGATATCTGTTTAACGGATGCATGAGTACAGAGTGTGCAGAATTTTTGTCCAATGAAAAGAGTGATGGAGACCTATTACTCTTGCTCATCGTGTCCTGTTTTCATTCCTATATCCAACTTTTTGATTAGCATCAAATCCATCATTTGCTACACATTGACAAGACATTTTGTCTAAAATAAAAGTTTGTTTAAAAATCTTAAATTGTTTAAGAGAAAAAAACAAAAAAATATAAATGATCATTTGATTGATAAAATAAAAATAAAACTATTGATTAGGTGTTTAAAATTTTGGATTTTCAAAATTTAATCACTATTTACTTTTACATTAGAATATATATTTGTCATCAAAACAAAAATAATGGGATAATTAATAATTAATATTGTACATAAGGATGGCCTTTAAAAGGTGTTAGCTGAACTGCATCTAAAGAAAGAAGAGTATTATATCTAATGGGGTAATTAATTCGGGCAAAAGAAAAAAAATAAGAAGCCTCAGACGAGAAAAAAGAATTAAAAAGAAATTAAAAGAACACAAAAGAACTTTCAAATTTCGAAGAATTGCATAAAACAAAATAAGATGATATTTTGCAACAAAATTCAAATACAATTGATTAACGAGAGCGTTTGCATTTTTTGATCAATGGAGGACAAATTGCAGGAAGTTTGTAAGCTGCGTAGTCATAATTATATATCCAATTGGAGTATCCTTCACCAGCTTTGGCTTTAGGCATTTCCAACACTCCAACTAAAGAATCAATCTGGGGATAAAGATTCGAAGTAATGCTATGTTGAGGGGATCCACCTTGAGATTGTGGTACCCAAGTTTGCAGTCGGAACGAACACATGCTGACTTGAACATCTTGGTTCTGAAACGCTGATTGGTGCTCATAATCCTGAAACAACACAAACCACCATTCTAACTTGTTAAATAAAAATAAGCCCCTCTGTATCCCAGTTTCTGAATTGAAATAATTAAAACTAATATACTCATTTAATTTTTCCTTATAATGTATATGTTGATTTTAGTTTATAAGCTCAATTTATTTTACATTTCTATGTTATTATCCTATAAATATCTATTACAAAATTTCCAGGGTACTGAATAGTGAATACTAATATCATACCTTAGATAAACCATTGGATGCGAATGAAGCATCTAGAAGATCTTCCATGCAATAACCGGGAATGGTCTGAATCAAGTACTCAGAAATGCTGCTTGTTGAAACCGAAACCTTGTCAGAAGCCATATTGTCTTCAACCGTGCGAGAAGAACTGATGTTTTCATTTGAGAAAGAACTTGGTCTGTTTATTTTAGAACTAGAGGTTGTTCTTTCTTCAATGGCAGTGTCATTTGAGGAAAATGATGTTGGGTCTGAAGCATCAGCACCGATCTTCACGCCAGTGAGAAGAAACCTGTTGTGTTTCTTGGTATGTTCGTTGACCCCATGAATAGAAAGGTCACATTCTCTACATAGTATTGCTCTGTCCTCTTTGCAAAAAAGACAAGCACGCTTCTCCTGCAAATGAATAATAATGACTTAAGCATTCTATTATAATTAATGTCCGTTTTGACTCAAACGTATATTTCTAGTTAAGAGATGAGAGTGTTTATAAACTATGCATTGCTTCTATTCCTAAGCCATGTGGGACTTGTTTTAGTTTCACAACATAATCATAGATAAGAGAAGAGAAAAGGAGTACATACATGACAGATATCACAAAGAGGGGAGTCTTTGGTGGAAATGGGGTGGTGAAGAGAGAAGCGTTTGTGTTTGTCTGCGAGCTTGTTGGCATGGTGGATGGTGCGATCACAAGCATGGCAGAGAGAGGCTTCATCTGAGGGGCAGAACAAGGAGGCCACTTCTATGTGACACACATCACACTGGATCTTCATCTTTGCTTTGTGTATAGTACTATAGTTAGTTGAATACTTGAATGTTGAATTGGAGAGATTAGCTTTGAGGCCAAGAGAATATCAACATCAACAGCACCTTTAACCCAAATTAATTGGGGTCGGTGGTAGATGAACCCAATGATAAATCGAAAATAGAACAAAAGAGAGAAACAAAGTTAAAATAAAAGAATGGTGAGAGAAGAAAAGAAAAGAAGAAGAAAAGAATTAAAACAAGGAAACAACTTAAACATAGACTACTAAAGGGTTTAACCCTCCACCAGACTTATAGTTTTTCTCCATTCCGTCCTAAGACATACCGTCCGCCAATCTATATCCCACTCCATTAGGTCTTGTTTAATTACCTTTCCCCAGGTAAGTTTTGGTCGACCTCTACCTCTCTTTGTATCTAGCTCTTGGTAACAGACTCTTGTTCTGACAGGAGCATCTAATGGTCGTCTCATAACATGCCCAAACCATCTCAATCTATGCTCCCTCATCTTTTCACATACTGATATCATTGATACCTTTCGTAGAATATCCTCATTTCTTATCTTATCCATCTTCGTATATCCGCACATCCACCTTAACATCCTCATTTCTGCTACCCCTATTTTATGCTTATGTTGCCTATGTGCTGGCCAGCATACCGCTCCATAAAGCATTGTCGGTCCAACAGATGTTCTATAGAATTTTCCTTTTAGCTTAAGAGGAATCTTGCGGTCACACAAAAACCTCGATGCACTCCGCCATTTCATCCACCCTGCTCTAATTCTATGACTTACATCCTCATCGATCTCCCCACCTTTTTGCAACATTGATCCCAAATATCTAAAAACGTCTTTCTTGGGTACCTCTTGCCCAAGTAGATGCACTGTATCTTAATCACCGTCTTTAATCCTCGAAAACTCACACTTCATATACTTCGTCTTGCTCCTGCTTACCTTGAATCCTTTAGACTGCAAAGTGCTTCTCCACAATTCCAATTTTCTATTAACGCCATCTTTGGTCTCATCAATAAGTACGACATCATCTGCAAAGAGCATACACCACGACACTTCTTCTTGAATATCTTTCGTTAGTTCATCCATCACTAAGGCAAAGAGATAAGGACTAAGGGCTGAACCTTGGTGAACACCTACCATGATAGGGAAATACCTTGATGTTCCATTACAAGCTTTCACACATGTGGTAGCCCCATCATACATATCTTTAATTGCATTAATATACTTTAATGCTACCTTTTTCTTCTCAAGAGTCCACCATAAGACTTCCCGTGAGACTCTATCATATGCTTTCTCGAGATCTATGAATATCATATGCAAGTCTTTTTTCCTTTCTCTATACCTTTCCATTAATTGTCTCATCAAGAAAATAGCTTCCATGGTACATCTTCCTGGCATAAATCCAAATTGATTTACTGAAACATTGGTCTCCCTCCTTAGACAATGTTCGATAACTCTCTCCCACAACTTCATAGTATGGCTCATAAGTTTGATGCCTCTGTAGTTTGAACAATTTTGAATATCTCCCTTGTTTTTGTAAATAGGCACAAGCATACTTTTCCTCCAAGCATCAGACATCTTGTTTGTTTGAAGAATCCTATTAAAAAGATTGATTAACCATTTTATTGTCACATCTCCCAAGCCCCTCCACACTTCAATAGGGACGTCATCAGGTCCCAACGCTTTATTATTCTTCATCCTCTTTAAAGCCTCTTTAACCTTATATGTATTAATTCTGCGCACAAATCTTCTATTCAGATCATCAGAAACGTCCTCCAATTCCACCTCACTCTTATCACCATTCCCATTAAAAAGATTGTTAAAGTAGTGTAACCATCTTTCACTTACATCTTCATCCCTTACCAAAAGTTTTTGATTTTCATCCTTGATACATCTAATTTGGGTGAGATCTTTACTCTTCTTATCCCTCATTTTTGCAAGTTTATAAATATCTTTTTCCCCATCTTTGCTCCCAAGATTTTTATACAAATCATCAAAGACTTTTCCTCTAGCTTCTCGCACTGCTTTCTTTGCATCTTTTCTCGCTACTCTAAACTTTTGCAAATTCTCCTCGTTAGGACATTTATGCAAAGATCTAAAGCATTCCTTTTTCTGTTTAATAGCCTTTTGCACCTCTCCAATCCACCACCATGTTTCCTTTGTAGGAACTTTGTTTCCTTTGCTTTCACCTAACACCCTCCTTCCCACATTATGAACACATACAACCATCTTATTCCAAATTTCATTAGCTTCTCCAATAAACTCCCACGGTCCTTCACGCAACATATTTTCCATAAACTCTAATTGTTTCTCCTCCTTTAGCTTCCACCATTTTATCCTTGGGTTTTGATCCCCCTTCCTCAAATTAAGAACTTTGTTGAACCTAACATCTAGAACTACCAACTTATGTTGTGTTGCCACACATTCTCCAGGGTAGACCTTACAGTCAATACATGAATTTCTATCTTCTCGTCTAGTCATAAAGAAATCAATTTGACTGCGATTTTGGCCACTATGATACGTGATATCCGAAAAAAAGTGTTCGCTAGCATCAAATCATAGGCTAGTGCAATGTTCAAGACATCTTCTCCAGTATCATTTCTCGTCCCATACCCAAAATCACCATGAATTTTATCAAAACCTCCACTGTTTTTACCAACATGCCCATTTAGATCGCCTCCTAGGAAAATCTTCTCTTCTCGTGGTATCCCTCTCAGAACCTCTTCCAAGTCTTCCAAAAATGGATCTTTTCATCTGATAATAATCCCACTTGGGGTGCATACACACTGAGCATATTTAAGATAAGATCCCCCATTACAAGCTTAATCATCATAATCTCGTCGCCTTTCCTTTTTACATCAACGACTTTATCTCTAAAACTTCTATCGATCATAATTCCAACTCCATTGCAGCTCTTGATAGTACCTGTGTACCACAACTTGAAACCTGTGCCCTCCACCTCCTTGGCCTTTTCTCCAACCCACTTAGTTTCTTGCAAGCAAACATTCACTTTCCTTCTGGCAAAAACATCTGCTAACTCCCTCAGTTTACCCGTTAATGTTCCTATGTTGCAGCTTCCCAATTTCATGCTAAACCCCTGGGCTGTGTTTGCCCGCCATGCTCGCCCATCTGCGTGTTGGGACCCTTGCCTTTTTGTCACCAAATCCGGGTGGAGACCTGGCGCCTTGCCTTTCGGCATGGACCCTAGCATCCTTTTCACTACATCCCGGGATCGATGTAGCGCCTTGCCTTGTGGCGAGGACCCTAACTCATTTTTCGATACATTCGGGGTCCGATGTAACGCGTCGCTATGAAGGGAACGCCCCAACGAAATATCATAAAGGTTCATCACATAAGAATAGCTAACATTTTATGGCCGGTTCGCAACTCCTGACGCCAACCCTCCTCCTTTATCCTGGCTTGGGACAGGCCATGCATGCATACACACATACTTAGCATTTCAGCATCATGGTCCAGAGAGAGAACAGTGTGTGTGTGTGTGTGTTTTCTGATCATCTGAAAGAAAACTTAGCATCGATGAATGCCATAGCAGCAGACATAGCTATGTATTTTCTCTCTCCATGGTTATGTTTTGTTTCACTTTCTTTGAGTAAAGTGGGAGTGAGCAAGTTGGCTTAATTTATTTTATTTTATAGCAAAAAATATATACTCTCATTTTGAGTTTGCCTGTTCTGGAGGCGGCATGACATGACTTCATCTGCCTCCTTTATTGATTCAAACAAACGCTACAGTTTTACGTTATATTTGGCGGAGGAAAAATAAAATGTTAAAATTTAAATTAGAAAAAAAAAATAAAATTTGTGTCTCTAAAAATTAATTATTTTCTTTTGTTTTCTTTCCAACCAAATAATAAAAAATTATCCTTATATATATTTTCTTTTCTTTTCATTTGTTTTTCTTTCAAATGGATCCTTAAATTACTTTAGTCTAAATTAGTAAGTCAAGAAAAATGTTACACAAATACTCTCTAACATTAACATATTGTATTAAATACTTTTTTATTGATAGAAATTTTATTAAACTTAAAAATTTTAATGAATTATATTTCTTAATTAATAAGTCTATCTTTAAATTTTATAATTTTTAATAAATTATAACTTATAATAATATGTGTTAGAAAGTGTCTGATAGAGAATATTTCACTACCACTCATGAATTTTTACGATGGTAAATGTTCATGTCCTTAGCGAGCGAGACAAAAAGAGATGGGTGGGGATATTGAAGTCTGAAGTGCTGTCAGCTTTTGGAAACTGAAGCTTCCTTGTCATAGCCACTCGTTGCAGGGAGAAATTAAATTTAACACCATGAACACAAATTTTATGAAATATTTTACAATTCTTTTAACACTGTGCTTAATTTAATAAAAAAAAGCCCATAGCATAAATAATTGAATCATGTTTTCTTTTTCATTTTAAGAATTTCAATTAAAGTCTATTAATTTTCAATTTTAAGCATTTTAATTCACTAAAATAGAGTAGATGTGACAAATTGAGTAGAATATCATGATGACTGATCCAAATAATTCATAAATAAGATCATAGATGGACTTTAAAATGTTAGGTAAGAAAAAATTGAGATAATTTGGTCTTATCCAATAAATCAGTTTAAATCCACAACAGTGACAGATCAAGGAGGCTAGCAGGGGTCTTGGCCCTCCTTCTTTAAGGTTCTTTATGTATATATGAAAAAAATATTAATAAAAAATGTATAAGAAAAAAGTTATTTGAATAGATATATATTTATTTTTTTCTACTAGTAAATCATATATCCATTTTTTAAAAAAAAAATCATATATCTAGTTACTAGTTTTATACTTAAAATTAATAATAAATGTTTTTGTTAAATTTATTATTCATTAAATAACTATTATTACAAATTAAATATTTAAATAATTTTTTTAAAAGAAGTTCACCCACCCCTTTAATACACTCCTATCCTGGATCCGTCCTTGATCCACATAATGTATCCTTAAAAAGAACCGAGTTTATTTAATCCAGTATGTAATATTATTTTCTTGTAAAGTTTATAGAAATTTATACCAAAATAAATTTGACCAATTTAACCTGGTACAGTATCCCAGATTAGGCCTACAATATGTTAGAAGACACAAAATTGCGTAAGTCCTATTATTTATTATTTTATGAACACTGGTGATGTTGTTATTTTTGATAAATTTTTTAACTGAGTAATGTATTAAAAAGATCTTGTTAAAAAAATTTGTTCCTCTCACTCATCCTACATATATATGCTTCCTGTTTTCTAGCATGACATGTGGGAATGTAAACTAGATACCATTTGGCCAAACAAGAAGGCAGAGCCAGAGAGAGACAGTGACTGTACTGTCCCAAAAAAATAAATTATTTATCTGAATGTCATGTTAACAATAAACTTTACCAGACGTTTTATTTCGTTTGTCAGTCCAGCGAAATACGTAATGGACACATGACAAACAGAGAATATTTCGCTGGGGAGTTCAGAGAATTACATGGCCATGTGACAGGAAGTATTTCGCTGGGACGTCTAGCGAATTACGTGATAATGAAAAAAACGCAAAACTTCAAACGGTCATAACTTTTGATAGAAATGTTCGATGGAGACATACAATATGTCAAAACACTTGAAATTCATAGGGGAAACCTTGGGAAAATTTCCAAAGGGAATTTGGTCCACTATTTTTTTTTTCCAAAAAATGCTTCTAAGTGTCTCAAATGGTCTAATTTTTGATAGAAATATCCGATGGAGGTGTACGATATGTCCAAAATTTCAAAATTAAGAAAAGTAATTAAAAAAATAAAAAATAGCATTGAATTAACTAACTAAATAATTAAAAAATAGAAAAACAATTGAATTTTTGGATGATTGACTCTTAGAAGCATTTTTTGGAAAAAATAGTGGACCAAATCCCCTTCGAAATTTGTCTAGGACTTCCCCTATGAATTTCGAGTGTTTTGACATATTGTACGCTTACATCAGACATTTCTATCAAAAGTTATGACAGTTTGAAGTTTTACATTTTTTCCATTGCCACGTAAATGGACTCCCAGCGAAATACTCATTGTATGTCACGTATTCATCACGTATTTCACTTGATTGACAAACGAAATAAGACGCATGATACTCTGAAAAAATTTAGTATTAACTTGACATTCAGATAAATAATTTCTTTTTTTAGGACAGTACGGTCACTGTCTCGAGCCAGAGAAGTCTCAACAAGGTGTCTTTTAGAAGTTCAGAATCTGAAGATGAATTATCGGATCTCAATCATAATGTCTGAATAAACGTATTGAAAAATAATGTTCTAACGTAAAACTCACGTTTTTCTTGCCCGTGACATTCTAAATCATCAATAATTGTGAATTTGTGATGTACCATACCTCAAAAAGGAACTTTGTCAATGTAAAAAACTGCTTCTATCAGAATATCAGTCACCACTTTCAAACTCAACCTTTTTCCATTCAAAATGCTTCTGTCATTCCCAACTAATATCACTTAAAACAGATATAATATACATTTAATTATATTTATGTAACTGAAATTTTAAGCCAAAAGAAATAATTAAAATATTCAAAGATTAAATAAGATATTTCAATTATTGTAAAAATATCTGTCTCCAAAATTCCTACATCTACATATATATATATATATATATATATATATATATAAAAGAAAAATTAAGACTTAGCTAGACTTAGCTTATCCCCTCTTATAAACTAGTACCTCTTGCATGCACAAATGAAACTTTTGGTTTTAAAGATTATAAACTAATGTTTGTTTGCTGTTAATTAGGAGTAAAAGTTTTACTGTAAATATACCTTAATTTTTTAAATCTTTTTTTATTGGTCTTATAAATGGTTTTATTCAAAAAGTCACTGCTATAGTTTTTCAGATCAAGTATGGTATTTAACCACTTACCATCAGACATCAACCGTCCTTTTGGTTTTTATTAGTTCTGATTTTTTTTCCAGATTTCTATCCTTTTTCAAAACATATAAAGTGTGGTAATTGCAGACTTTGGATATGTTTGAATCATATAAGTATTTTTGAGAATTTTTATATTAAAAATATAAAATTTTTAATAAAAAATTCAAAAATTGTTAAAAGAAATTTTAATCTTATATTGAAAGAGACTCTTTGTTCTTTTTTTGATCATAATAATAATTGATCAAATAAACGGGCATATGCAAAACTGGAAAGTGCATGAAAGAAAGTGTGGAAGTAATTAATAAGTCGGCTAAACTAAACGACAGGAAACACTTTTTCAATAGGCAAAGAGCATACGTATCATCTAGCCATGAGAATCTTTCAAACACGATATTGTAAAAGAGATGCACGTTTAGGGGAAGAAAAAAGGTTGGTAGAAGATAAGAAAGGAATATTTTCGTTTTGATCATGATGAATTTAAATTTGATTCCTCACATGGATAAGATTTTCAACGACAAGTAGTTTTTGAAGCGTGTGATCAATGTCTCGAAAATATTTTTACAAGCATAACTAGTTATTGTAATGATCAATGGGGCACAACTTTATCTCGGTGTAGTAGAATTAAAATGCAAAATTCGCATGTGTTGCTAGTAGATATATCTAAGAAATTTCACCAAATGCACATTATATTATTTATCGGTAGGAAGAATTCTCAAGCACCGATAGTAATGGGAACAATGTATGTTGAAAAAGGGTGATAAATGAACGGTGGAAGAGACCAAAATTGAGCATATTTGTCTAGGATTCAAAAAGTGAGGCAGAAGAGCAAGACCAACCAATTGGGTTAGGTTTAATAGTAGTAAGCACAATTGGTAGGGGAAAGGACAAATGTAAAACTTTCGGCATGTTTGGCGCTCTACGTAAGTGGGAAAGAGGAAGTCAACTCCGAAAAAGAAGAGTGCAAAAAGGCCATGAACTTCTTTTTTTTTTTAGTTATTTGTTTTTGATAATTCATCAACCTAATTTCTTCGTTTCACGTGTACCCTGTAACCCTAATTCAAAGTGTACCTTTTCATTTAAAAACTTTTAAGTGTTTCTATTTATGTGAAATAAATAATTTTTTTGCTTGGGTCTTTATATTTATTTTCATTTCTCAAAAATCTAATCTAGTTTTCTACCGTCATATGCCATTAGTTAACAATTTATGTCATATGAGATATTATGTATAGTGTTTTTCATGACCTGAATATTGCTTGGGATAGAGGATTTCAGAATATTAGAGTTTATTTTGACTTTGTTCAGCTTCTGACAAAGGGATGCTACTTGACTCATCCTTGTAGTAAATTGGTTCAAGTTATCCATCGTGTTCTTCATCAGAGGGAATCAAGCAACGGATCTCTTTGCCAAAAAGGGAACGGTGCTCAATAGTCATAATCGTATTTTTTATTTTGCACCTGATTTTGTTGTCAGTGCTTTAGTAGCATGCGAAGCTAGGATTTGTTTTCCTAAAGATTTTTAGTTGATTCTCTTTGTAAGTCACAAAAAAAAAAAAAAAAAACTTAGAAGATATTCAATAATGTATATGTGATGTCATGTCATGTCAATAGGTGATTCTTCCATTTTGAATGTTTTCAAATTTTATAGGATGAAAATGAAAGAATTGTTTTTAGGGATTAAAATCAAAATTTGATTATTTATTAGAAAAAATGATTCTCAATTTTTAAAAAATAAAAATTAAAGTAAAAACATTTTATGGATTATAAAAATCAAAATTAAGTTTTTTACATAGATAAAAACATATTTAATCTTTAAAATCGCTCATATTATATGAGAGAGATGGCCATAGGGAAATATATTGCTCAAGAACCATGTGTAGAATGTTTAGTTAAATCTGCATCTTATGAAGGCTTAAAACGTTTCCACTTTCCATAGTGTGAACTGAGAACCTTGCCCCCCCATTTAATTTGCTCCGCGAGTTTCATGTGTAAACGATTTTAAGGAATCTTTTAATGTAGTGCAGACCTGATAGCTGGGCCTTATAATGTCATGAACCCATCGCCATCAATGTTTGTGTACGTAGCTTAGGGCCCATTTACTTTCTTTTTTATTTTCTGCTTTTCCTTTTTCACTTTTAACTTATGAAACTATCATCTTATTTTCAATTTGTCTCTTATCGTCATTGTTTTCCATACAAATCTGTAAAAAAAAAGATTAAAAATAAGATGACAATTTT
Organism: Glycine tomentella; assembly: GCA_007407185.1. Lineage (NCBI taxonomy): Eukaryota > Viridiplantae > Streptophyta > Magnoliopsida > Fabales > Fabaceae > Glycine > Glycine tomentella. Next base: position 634,044 of record PYAF01000648.1, on the reverse strand, counting down.
ATAAATTAAAACCAAAAACAGGAAATAATAAAAATAACATGTAAACATGTACTTAGTCTTGTCAGTTGTGTTACTAGGTTCATTCGTTTGGATTAAAAGAAAGCGAAAAAAGGAAAATAAATAATAAAATGAGATAAAATTCATATTTTATATTATATTTTAATTCAAAATTTTTATCTCTATTCACTTTTATTTATTTTTTTTCCACTTTATTGAATGACCCTAAGGCTTTGTTTGGGAGAAGGATTTTAGAGGGGAAAGGAGGGAAGGAAAAGATTTTGGTAGTAACATCTCCTTATTTGAGAGTTTTAATTTTTTAGGAAAAAAATTTGAGGATTTTTAAAACCCCTTTGAATTCCTCCAAACTATTAAAATTGTTCTTCCCCCGATTTGGGGGTTTTTAAAAGGAAAAATAATAAAATTACTTTTTAAGAAAAAGAATTTGAGGATTTTTAAGTTTTATTTGTAAAATATAGAGTGTATTAATTTTTGAAATAAGGGCAAAATTGTAAAAGTATCTTATTAATTCTTCATTTCTCTCTCTTAATATATTTTTAACTCCAAAACAAGGAGGAATAAATTTTCTGCATATCCCTCATTTTCCTTTCCCTTGAATCTATTTTCTTCTCTTCCCCTCCTAACTCCCAAACAAAGCCTAAATGTACTCATTTGTTCAGGGTCAACTTGTCTTTCCCATCTCTACTTGTAAAATACATACATATGTTTGGAAGGAAAAAAAAACTTGTCTTTCGTTTCTAACTGTAGAATACATATAGGTTTGGAAAAAAACCAAATAATTAATTATCAGTGTCAATTAATTGTTTTTGGTCTTGATTTTGTATATTTTGAGTGTGCAACTGAGCATATTGATTACCAACGCTGGCTACAAATAGGGGTGGAAATAGGTCAGGCCAGGCTAGGCTTTGATAGGCCTGAGCCTGGCCTGCATCACTATCATTAAGCTTAAGCCTGGCTTGTTACCTGTTAAGAATAAGTTATTAAGGCCTGAGCCTGACCTGTATAAAGGTCTGGCCTGACCTGGAAGCCTGATTAAATAAAAATAAATAATTAAAAATAAAAAATAACATAATAGATATATTTTTCTTATAAATTATCAAATATGATCCTATAAGTTATAGATATATTTCTCTTAATCATTTATGAAATTTTCAAAGTGATTTCTTAAAGTGATTGATCATCCACCTTCATAATAAAAAATATTTTTTTAAAAATAAATATATTATTTTTAAGTTTTAATATATATATATAATAGGTCAGCCTGATAGGCCTAACAAGTTTTTTTTAAAGCTTAAGCTCGACCTTTTTATTTAAACAGGCTTTTCAAAAAGCCTTAACCTGACCTTTATAATAAATAAGTCAGATCGAGCTAGGCTTTAAATAGGTCAGGCCAAGGGCCCCTGATAGGCAATCTGGCCCATTTCCAGCCCTAGTTACAAATATGATTCATGAAAGTGACGGGCCACCAGTTTTAATTATTAGTTTGGGCCTATGTCTAACCAACTGAGTTGGGCTCCCCAAAGCGCATACTTCTCTGGGCCCGTACTTCTCTTACCATCAAAGCGCTTTTTTGGGCCCACAAATTAATTTTTGTATGGACAACAAAATATTAAAAAAAGAAAATTTTGGACAGGTAGTGAAGTATATGGTTGGTATTTGGATGCGTAAAACTTGAAGAGTCACTAGAGAGGTTTTCTCTCTCTCTCTCTCTCCCGCCATTGAAGTAACTATCTATCGTTCTGAGAATGAGAATCAACGCATTCTGTGTCTCCGTTTCTGCTTCTTTATATTATCCTTTTCCTAATCCACATGTACTTTTTCGTTTTTTCCATTCTTCTGTTATATATTTAAATTATACAGTTTAGTTTAACCACTGTGACTCACTGATTAATCGTGTTATCTCTAGGGTGCGCTACTGCAAGATTGGAAGCTTCGCAAGCATAGGTTTAGCTTGAAGCTCACTTCATTTCCTTTGAATTCGAGTTGCAGGAAGAGGAGGTACAGGTAACCAACTAACAATTCGTGCTCAATGTCACTAATTAGTGATTATTGTTCAATTAACTATTGTATCATGTGATGTGAAGGTTTGTTTATTTATTTAATTATTTTCAATTCTAGTGTTGCATTTTAATGTTTGATTAAGCTATTAAAAGTCGGAATAGTGAAATGGCGTGTTTGGATCTAAAAAACAGGACAACTTTCATATGTGCAGCCAATCAAGAAGCTGAGGAAGCTTTTAAGAAGACTGTTGAAATTGATAGGCTCATAGATATGCTCAGAGAAGCTAATCCTCGCGAAGTAAGACTCATCTTAAGTTTTTAACCACATTTTATATCAGATGTAGCTCGTATAGATGTGATTCGAACTCGCGTTTTATGTATTGATTGATTGGTTTCGGAAAACATTTTTTAATGGCGTCGATGTTGTTTTCCTTTTGTGAACAGCTTTAGAAACTTGTTGTTGAAAACATCCTTGCTTTCAATCCAAGCTTTTGGGTACGACTTGCAGCTAGAACTGACACTTGCAAGTCTGAGGATGATAAAGTACACTTCTAAATGTCTCTAAATATTTCTGTGGTCAGTCTTTGTATAGTTCTTTCATTACACTATTTACTTTTATTTGTTGTTGATATGCAGAAAGATTATGAAGAATTGGCTGCGACGGTCATGAGTGTGGTGGATTGCGTGGTGCATAAGACTAAAGTACCCCTTTCTCTTCACTGAACATTTTTAGAAAGTTGTTAGATATCATCTCTGTAGCCTCTTTTGAGAATAATTTTGTTATTATATGCTTGCTTTGCAGGAAAAGATAGAGTCTTCCACAGATGTCCTGAAGGGAGTACTAAAACCTGTGATTGATGATGAAGGAGAGATTCCATGGCCTCCCAGAGATCCTCTGGCACTAACATTGATGGAAAAGGTGAGTTCTGTTTCTCATTGATTTTAGCAAGACTGGTCTATTTAATTCAGAGGACTTTTTTATAAATTTTATACTATGTTCTCCTTCATTTCCATACATAGTAAAGTAGCCAACAGTACACTATTTGTGTCGTTTGTTAACATTAAGCTTAAGTTGCATACTCTTTGTTTTTCAGTTATCGCAAGGATTTCTGACTGACTACCCTCGTGCTAAAACTCAACATTTGATATATGCATTGCATCTTTATTTATTCACCTTCAAGTTTTGTGTAAAATGAATTACATTAGACTTAGAGACCAAATGATTAATGACAATAATAAACAAGGTGATATGTAAATAATAGCCTATGTATTCTTCTACTACTTTGTAATGCAAGCTTGACTGAGATAAGCACCATATAGTCATTTGTGAAGTCAAAAGTAAACAAGTGTCTGCAGAATTGTGGATATTTGCTATTGTTTTAGTCTTTCTTCTCTTTTAAATGAAGAGCTCTCATTATGGTAAGCTATTCTATTTGCTAGTGGATTGTTTTGGTTATTCATAAATATTTTTTACCAAGTCTGCTATCTATGTAAATTTTAACTCCCAATCATTAGGAAATAAGTCAAAGGGAGCAAGAAGGACAGCTGGATGAAGGGTTCCTTGCTGAAGTTAATGCACAGCTACGACAAGTAAGCCTGGTTTTTTGCTTTCTGCTTTTTATTTAACTTACAATAATTTTCCATTGTCAGTACTCAGTAGACACTTACACTCTAGTAACAGAAACGTTGCCCAATGCCCACTATGTATACTATCCTTAAAACTTGCTGAGTTGCCGTAATTATTTATATATCAAAAACATATCAAGTGACCCTCAAAAATAGAAAATAAAAGATACTAGGAGTGCCAGGTATCAACAATTTGGATCATTTTTAAGGCTTACTAATTTTGGACATTCAAATACTTATTATATTTGACAACAATTTCTGTTTTGTATGTGTTTAATTTCAGGGTATAACTCAGATTTCTAATTAGCTTGCTGTTCTAGAGGGTATCTTTTGAGATATTTGCATAGAACTGCTATGTTTGATCGATGTGCATTTTATATATGACACTTTTTTTTTTCCCTTTTCCATTGCAATTATATTACATACAACATTACTTGGTTAAGATTCAACAGTATCTTGCCTATAATGAGCAGGCAAAGGAAGATGGTGATAAACCGGGGCTTGAGGCTATGCTGCAAAAGGTGTTGCAGCTTTATGCTTCCAAAGTTCTCTCAAAACGTAGTTATGCCATGAAAGGTAAAATGCTATTTGATACTCTGGAGTTGGAAAGTCTCACCATCATGATTTTTTCATCAACAAATCAATTTTCTGTTGTCTAAAATAAATAGCTTTGCATTTCAATTCAATCTAGTTCTTAGTTTCAGAATATATTTTATATAAAATCACAACAGAGATAAAATTGAACGGTCATGATTGATTATAAATAGTGCAATTAATTTAGTTCTTTTTTATCAACTATTAACAAAGTTGCTTATGTAAAATATCAATTTCCACTAGTGGCGTGTAGAAAATAAAGTCGTAGACATCTTTTCATCTTATCATTGTATTCTTGCCTGTCAACATATCCTTGTGGATTGGCACAAATATTGAACTTTTATGTTTAATTCGGAAGGTTGTTGTGTTCTTGCAGGGAAGGAAGTTTTGAAGGATGAGCAATTCCTTGAAACCATAATCCAAGGTGTCTTAATTATCTTAATCTTTTATGTTGTAGAAAAACATTCAATTGTAAATTAATATCAGAACTATGTGCCTGGTTTTTGAGAAAGAACTGCTTCTTAATTTTCAAGTTTGGGTTTATCTTCTCTTGTTGTGTTTTCATCCTCTTTTTAATGTATCTTTGGTGCTTATGGAGAGTGCACAGGTGAGATTTCATATTTCTAGAACTTTTTTTTTTTTAATGGATTGCTCATTTCACTTGGTTTGATAGTAAAACAAGTTGAATCAGTGTGAAATAAATGACAGTGTGTTAAGTCATAGTTATATAATTTCTGATTAGATGAACAATAATCTCATCTTAAAACCAATAGGACTTCCGAATCTGATCAAGAGTCATTGGAGAATAGTTTATATGGAAGGGATTTTGGCAAGCCAAATTGGTGAAACTTAAATTTATAATATTACAGGTTGCGGCTTATCTTTATTTCTGTTTATGTAATCTAGATTAATTGTGTTCCACCTTTTATCTCCAACTGTTGGTACATAGCTTGCTTCAATGATCAATCATTTTTTATCCCTTGCAGCTCCTGAACAAGAATGGAGCAATATTTTGATCAATGGATTGACGATTGGGGCTGGGGATATTTCAGCAGAGGATCTCTTTGCTGTCTTGAAGAAACGAATTGAACGTGTTTTGATTAGAACTGTGAGACAAAGCCATTTTTTTATACGTCTACTTATTATTCCTTTTTTGTCTTCTACTTAACTGATGTTGTTTCTTTGATTTGTCCATGCTCTTTCTCCATACTGCATTCTGCTCAAAAACAAAGGAGGGAGGTTCTTACCAACAGCGGATTCTGACAGAATACCTGAAAGGCATTGAAACAAGAGCAGAGGAGATTGTTCAAGTGCTCCAGGGGAAACCACAATAGCATTTTCTTCGAACCTGAAATTGGCTTGGCAATTGGAATGTCATGAGCCAAAACAATGTTCTGCATGACGCTGGAAGGGGTTTATTATTTGTAGAGCAGATCAAGCTAATACAGTGAGCTCGAGAAATATAGATGATCATATCTTCAAGCAGGTAGCAATACTCACACGGATTGGAAGATTGGCCTTCAGAATAGCTTTACGCAACAGGTTAAATAATATCTCCTGAAGCAAAAAATTGAAAGAAAATATGTATATTTATTTTAATATTCGAATCTAGCAAAATTAATACATTTATTAAATATTTTTTTATTTTAAAAATAGAATTAATCATTGATTTCAATTTTGTAAATGCTTTCTTTTTAATTATATTTTTTTTTATTTCCTTAATCTTAGGCACTTACATTCCTCTTTATATATATTTATTTATTAGTATATGGACATGCAAGTATAATAAAAAAAGTTAATGGTTTCGAGTGAATTGCAATTCCTTTGAATTGTACAGCATGAAATTTGAAACATGGAAAGTATTACAAAATATTGATGAAAAGTATATCTTAAGAATTTTCAGCACGCTCAATTTTCTTTTCTAGAGAATTACAGAGGATTCAAATCGGATTCACGTGCATGATCTAACGGCAAATGATTGTAGCTTATATATAAGGCTTAAAGGCTCTTAAATCTTTAGCACAGTTTAAAATTAATATCCTATCACAAATAATGTAACAGTTAGTATAATAATTAATTTTTGTATAGCATCATAGTTTCTTCAAAAAGGAATTTTCATTAAAATGGAGTGGATTTCCAATTTAATCTGAGATTATAATACTTTGTCCATTTAGTTTTTGAAATTAATATGACAAAGTAATTTCTGAAATTATAAATTATCAATCAGATTAGTTGTCGAGTTGTAGTGGCTGGTCTAATTTGCTTCTTTTTTTTTCTTTATACTCTTTATTCTTTCTTTTTACAAAGAAAAAAAAAAACAGAAAAATCGGACAAACGAATGACAAACGTTTTGATTTTAAAAAATCTTGCAGAAAATTATATATCGTTCACTTTGCAAAGAAAATTATCTGTAGACATATGTCCCTTCACAACTAATAGATCATTTAATTGATTTTTGTTAAATCAAGTATTACCATTATGCAATTTTAGTCTTTCATGATATCAATTGTATCTTTAGGTATTACAAATATGTAATTTTATTCATCAAATTTCAATTATGTCAATTAAGTTCCTCAAGCATCACAATTGAATAATTTTAGTCTTTTAGATTTCATAATTATGCGATTGAAATTAATATTTTTTAGAATTAAAATTGCACAATTATTATAAACTGGAGATCTAATTGATATTTGAGGAACTAAAAATTACACATTTGTAATAGCTGAATGAGTAAATGACCCAATTGACATAATTAAAATCTAAGAGACTAAAATTGAAAGAAGTGTGATTCCCACTGGTAAGTTTGTTGCTTGATTTTTCTTTCATATGGTTATCGCATGAAAAAAGTAGTTGAACGGTCACAATGATTCCCAAAGAATGAGACAATCGACACTTAAAAAGGGTTTCTGCTTTTCAGTTGTGGGTTTCTTAATAAAGGAAAGCAATAAAGATAAATGTAAAAGCTGAATCGCTGATGTTTGATTAATTGAATTGTTATTTGAAAAATTAGTACAATCTCTTATTTATACTTCTATGGACTCAACTACCTACCTAATCTACACATTTTTCAAATTGGTAACTTCTTAACATGTAGTTAACACCTATGCCCACTAGTTCTACATTGATTCAGCTAATCTGACAGTTATATTCAGCTAACTTTAGCTAATTGACAATTACCTCAACTAAATCGTACAAGGTTTAACTAATAATTTAATAACTACTTGAATTTTGCTTCTTAAAATATAGCCATGATCTCCTAGTTTTCAGACGTCATTTACATTCAACTACGATTATCCTTTTTATTTGGAAAAATAACAATTGCCTCGTGCTTTTAAGGGGGAACTATCTCTTGTCATTTTTAACTGCTATCCTCGTAATTAATGTTTGAAAAGCTTCTAAGATCACGACATCCAGTTGATCATCTTGTCTTTTGTTAATGTTCCAAACAACTCATTTTCTTGCTAGTTGATGCCAAATTAGCTGAAGTTGCAATAGTTGATATTCCAACCTCATCATACACTTCAATAGAAAATCCTTGTGTTCAATCATCTAAATCAGTTGGCGTTTCTATAGTTTATGATCTACCAGCTAATGCTTCAATATAATAGTTGGAATTGACACTCCACTGACTGATATTTCAATAGCTGACCCATCGACTATTTTCATTCGTTAAATTTAGCTGATTTCTTGCTAGGTAATGATTTTTTCTGAGTGCCAACATATATAAATGTTCATTGTGAGATAACAATTAGCAATATATGGGTGCTTGTCGCTGCCCACGAGTATGCCTGCTTCTCACGATATCCATTGTTGGAGACATGTTTATAGGGAAGCAAACCAAGTGGCTGATGTTTTTTGCCAAGCATGACCTTGGTTTGTCTGTGTTCTTCCTTCTTTTGCATCTATTCAGGTGCTTGCGGATGTTTACACCTGTGTTTGTTTGCCTCCTGGATTTTAATCTAGTTTTCTGTCAGGGGCACCAACCCCTCTCTTCCACCAAAAAAAAATATACGGGTGCTTGTTATTATGTTATATTTTTTTGTAATACAAATATAAATCCCTAAGTTATATATACATATATATAAAAAAGACTAATTAGCAAAAGCTTTTTTTTTTTACTTTTTTTAATGATATAATGTCAAATGTAGAATCTTTTTACTGTGAAATAATTAGAAAATTTTATTAGTAAAACTTTTAAGATAATTATTAAAAATCAACAAATTTATTAACATGATAATTTGTATTTAAATATAAAATTATCTTATACTATTATTATTGTATAGTCTATTTTTTTATTTATTTATAAGTTTACTTAAATATCAAAATATGGTGCATTGCATAAGAATTTTGCCGGTGACTTCTAATCACCCCTCTCCTTATGGTTTTTTATTTTCCCGGCTGTTTGGTATGATTCCATGATATAAACACTTTTCTTGTTTGTACCACCAGACTTGCTTGAAATTTAAGCTGAAAAGCAATTACTTGTTGCTGCCCAGTCCCAATAATAGACCAAGAATTGAAAACTCAGTCAAAAATTAATTTAACACGTCACTAATGCTGATAAATAAAATTATATTTTAAGTGACTATTTAATTATGTTATAAAAAAAATTATTGACCTCTTTTTACTATTGTCAATTTGTCATAACTGAAAAAATGTCTAAATTGATAAATATACTGTACTTGAATTAGTTTATATATATATATAAGGTGACAACAAATCTACACCAAGACTTCTACAAGATACTCAGAGAGACTCGTTAATCCTGAGTTGAATTAGTTTATTTTAATAAAATAATTATAATTTTATGAAAGAGAATTAAAAAAAACTATTAATTTTCTAGGATTAGTAGTTACTCCTTTCATTTCATAATATTCATCGTATTAGAATTTTTATTGTCCAAAAAAATTGACAAATAAATAAAACTATGAAAGACCATCATGATTTTACAAAATTAACATTATCAATATTAATTTATTTATAAATTTTAAATTTTATTACTTTATTATTTTTATTGTCAAAATCCTCACTTGATTCTTGTTGAAGCTCTATGAACCTCACTCCTTGGAAGGTATTGCAAAGCATAAGATAACACAAGTCTTGAATCATCCACATGCAAACTCATAAGCTTCTAAGTAACCCCAATTCTTCAACTTTTAACTAAATATCCCTCAAACCCTTTGGCTTTCTCATGGCCTCAGACTTGTCAAGAAAGCCCAAAATCTTAGGATCAAGAATAACCTTCTTTAAAGTCCATACACCCTTCCTACCATCAAAGGCTTCAACATCACCCAACATTGCATCTTTTTGCAACGATCCATCATCATTATTTCCTGCAACCTAATTTCATTTATCTCTACCTAATTTCAACCCTTAATCAACTTAAAAACAACAAAAGCATAACAACAAGGAAATATTGACACTGAATTGAAATGTACTGAATATCATTAAGAAAAAATCGAGTCACAAAATAAGTAGCGAAGGAGACTTCTAATTAATTACATGAGCATAAATAAAGTGGTAACTAAAATGAAACGGTTGAAGAGGGATGTCATGTCCAAAGCATTAATTTGGGCTTCTTTCTCCTTCCTTTGATCACCAAGCATGCACGTTGCTCTCTTTCTTGCACATACTGACCCTTTTGGCATAACTTTCTTGAGTGAAAAGCTATTTTGAATCAGCATTAATTCACATGATGTTCCCTCTTACAAATCTTCTTCCCTTCTCTTTCCTCGCTCATCCACTTATCCTTCATAGTTTTCCAACTAATCTCAAACCCTCGTTGGTCCTTGATGTAGTTCTGTGGACCTCACTCCTTGGAGGGTATTGCAAAGCATAAGACAAAACAAGCCTTACATCATCCACAAATTCATCAGCTTCCGAGTAACCTCAATTCTTTAACCTTGACTCAATATCCTCCAAACCCTTTGGCTTTCTCATGGCTTCATACTTATCAAGAACGCACAAAATCTTAGGATCAAGAATATCCTTTTTTTTTTATAGCCAAAGCATCCTTTCCTACTATCAAATGCTTTAACATAGCCCAACACTGCATCTTCTTGCAACGGTCCATCGCCATCACATGCTCTTGCACCGCCTTTCACTTCGTTTTGTGCTCTACACGCACATTATCCTCCTTGTTCTTCAACCTACTACACTCCTCCTTGGACCCAGTAGTTCTTGATGATAGGTTTGAAGAACTCACTTTCCTTATCTTTTCATCAGATGGTGCTTCAGGTTTTTCAGAATGTGGAGAGTAAACCAACTTTCCCTTCTTATCTCTTTGATTGCCCTCTACACGCACAATGCCCTTCTTCTTTTTGTTCAAGTCACATGCCTCAGATTTGGTTCTTGAAATTCTTGAATCAGCAACAGAAGATTCTAATGGGTTTTCAACATTAACCCATGTTGTCGTACAATAACGCTTTTCACATTGCGTGAAAAGTAAATCTTTATAATGAGTTTTTTCCAAGGATGTTATGTTGTTTCCATTAGTGTTTGATCCTTGATTGATGAGAAGAGTGGAGATGAAGGAATCGCCAACAGAAGGAAAGGTGAAATTTAGGTTTTTCAAGTTCAAGGTTGTGCTTGAAATTGATCAGAGAATATAGAAATATGAGCGGGAAAGTTATGAGATAAAATAATATCTAGCTATCTAGTTGTCATAATCTAATAATAATAATAATAATGACTACTACAATATAATATAGAGGCAATGGAAAAATCAAGGTTGTGTTTGAAATTTGATATTTTAGTGGGAAATTTATAGATGTTAGGATTCTCGGTGCCTGTAATTAAATTTGTAATTTGATAAGATGATAAAATCTAGCTAGTCGATTAAATTTGTAATTTGTTTTGTAGGATTTGTGAAATCGCGGGTGAGTAGTGCTAGGAATCAATCCCTTGAGGCAATGGGAAATGGGAGGGTTACATGGTAATTTACTTACAAGAGTAATTTGTTTCATTTTGAAATCAATAAAGAAAATAAATTGAATGAATTGTGATGTTGTGTTGTATGATGCTTCAAGAAGCGTCGAGAGGAATTGGTTGCATAACTTGCTCTCTTACTCATTAATCATGCATGCTAGATTTCTAGTGTGGGTGATTTATAATGTTGTTATTAATTATAAGAGTAAATAATTAATGCTTGATAGTGTAAAATGATCATTATAGTATTATTAGAGGTTGATAATAATTTTGGTAAATCCTTCCTACTTTTTTTAATATTGTTCACAGATGTATCTATGGATATTTACTAAGAAAAAATAAAATATAGTTTAACTATAATTTTTTTTATATATTCTCACAATTTCCTAAAATTAGTTTAAATGTTAAAATTAATATTATTCAATTATTATAAGTAATTATATTAATCACAATCCTGAATGCTGAAAATTCAATTTCTTTATTCAAACATAAAATTTTTAAAATAAATATATTTAATTTTTTTTATCTAAATACAAAATTTTAAAAATGAAAGAATTTCAATTGAAACATTTGAAATTCTTAGAACTAAGTTTCTTAATAAATATAAAATAATTTTTTTTATAAAAAAGTACTACATTAAAAATGTTAAAATAATAATTATTTTAAAACTTATTTTTTCATACATGGTCGTTAGGGATGGAAATAGGTCAGGTCAATCCAGACTTTGATAGGTTTGAGTCTGACCCGCATCACTATCATTAAGTCTAAGTCTGACTTGTTACCTATTAAAAATAAGTTATTAAGTCTTGAGCCTAACCTGCATAACTGGCCTGACTTGAAAGTCTGATTAAATAAACATAAATAATTAAAAATAAAAAATAACATAATAGATATGTTTTTCTTATAAATTATCAAATATGATCCTATAAGTTATAAATATGTTTCTCTTAATCATTTATGAGATTTTCAAGGTGATTTTTTAAAGTGATTGATTATCCACGTTCATAATAAGAAAAAATATTTTTTTTAAATATAAATATATTATTTTTAAGTTTTAACATATATATATTAAATAGTTCAGCCTGATAGGTCTAACAGATTTTTTTTAAAGTATGAGTCCGACCTTTTTTATTTTAAATAGGCTTTTCAGAAAGTCTTAACCTAACCTGTATAATAAATAAGTCAGGAGGTCAAAGGCACCTAATAGACAACCTGACCTTTATAATAAATAAGTTAAGCAAAAAATCCCTAGTAGACAACTTGACGCATTTTCATCCGTAATGGTCGATATAATGAAATAGTATAGGAAGTAATAAATATGAAATAAATCGTTAATAAATATGCAATAAATGGTTAAGAGTGAGTGCGATGGCACTACTGCAAATATGCAATAACAATTAAGCATTTCAAACTTGTCATCACTGTACGCTACACTACTTATTAGAAATTTCATTCCGATCTCTCTCGTTGTTGTTTCTCTTCGTAAATTAACATAACCATAGCTAGATCTCATCTGAAAAGAGAAGTGAATATTCTCGTTCTCTCTTTTCTTCTCTCCATACACACATACATACATACATGCTTATCATCACACTTCTATCGGTGAACTCGATTTCATTATTCTAATCAGATCTGAGGTAAATTCTCTCTACTTTTCAATTCCGCATTCCATTCAAAATGATCCGTTACAATGAGATGCGATTTCCTTTCCAATTAGTCAGAATCAGTGAAAAATTGTGGTGCAATGTTAATTCTTAATTCTTTCATGTACCGAGAATTAGTCTCCCAGGTTCCATTGTGATGCGAGAGAAACGTTTTTCGTGCTTTGGCACGGGGACTGGGGTTCCATCTTCTTAATTGAGGTATTGCAAATGTTAGTTTTAATTGTTAATTCTTGATTGGATCGTGCAGAGAGAGACAGTGTTTGCGATTGAGTGAAGATGCTGACCAAGTTCGAGACGAAAAGTAATAGAGTGAAGGGACTCAGTTTCCACAACAAGAGACCCTGGATCCTCGCGAGTCTTCACAGTGGCGTGATCCAACTATGGGATTACCGAATGGGGACTCTCATTGACAGATTCGATGAGCATGATGGTCCTGTCAGAGGTGTCCATTTCCACAATTCTCAGCCCCTCTTTGTCTCTGGAGGTACCTTATTTACAACCCTCCTTATGTTTCTGTATCTGTAATTTGCTATCTCCAATTCTACATACAGTGCTTATACTCTGATCTGTTAGTTGTGTATTCTTTATTGTTGTTGGTCTGCGTGTATCTCAATGAGGGAACTTATTTATGTTCTAAATCTGCATTCGTGGCAAAAATGTGAGTCGCGTTGGACACATCTGAACTCCACTAGAATCCGGTTTATGTAGATTTGTGTTTGTAAAAAGCGTTTCCCTGTCTAGATCTGCCATGCTGAACGAATGAAACTAGAATTATGTGTATCATGCCTCATATTTGGATGTCCTTCTGGAGAGTTTTTTTTTTTAGGAAGGCCTTCTGGAGAGTAATTAACTGCATTAATATAAATATTTAATGCTTCTTTTATATCTTCTGCTTGTATCATCTCTTCACCTTGGTTCTTTACTTGTCCCAGGTTGATGAAAGAAGATTATACTATGAGCAGTAAGAATGGGGGATTTGTATTTATGTTTTCAAGATTTATTTGTGTTGTATTTTATTTGAAAAGGCAAAAAGATTTGTTTGGTGTAGTTCAAATGCTCTGGATCTGGAAATTAGTAACTTATATATATCTGATTTTTTAGACAAAGCAGTGCTGCATGGCATCTTGTTCTAATGGTTTTGATTTTCCAAAAGTTTCATTTGTCACTTGGGGTGGAGAAGATTTTGATGTGTTATGTACATCGATATAATAAATTATTGTCCATGTGGAAGGGGGAGGGTTTTGCTTTATACAATTTACAGCTTATTGACTATATTTAGTTTCTTGGTACAGGGGATGATTACAAGATTAAGGTTTGGAACTATAAGATGCATAGGTGTTTGTTCACTCTTCTGGGACACCTTGATTATATCCGTACTGTGCAATTTCATCATGAGAACCCGTGGATTGTGAGTGCCAGTGATGATCAGACCATTCGCATTTGGAACTGGCAGTCACGTACCTGTATATCTGTTTTAACTGGGCATAATCATTATGTTATGTGTGCTTCATTCCATCCAAAAGAGGATATTGTTGTGTCAGCCTCCCTGGATCAAACTGTTCGTGTTTGGGATATTGGTTCTCTCAAAAGGAAGGCCGGGCCTCCTGCAGATGACATCCTACGATTGAGTCAGATGAACACAGATCTTTTTGGAGGTGTTGATGCAGTTGTTAAATATGTATTGGAAGGTCATGACCGGGGTGTTAACTGGGCTGCTTTTCATCCTACACTGCCTTTGATTGTCTCAGGAGCTGATGACCGACAAGTGAAACTTTGGAGGATGAATGGTAAATTTGAAACCTAGATAATTACTTTATATTTTTTCCTGTATAATAACTACCAGGGAATATCCACAGCCTTCCATTTCATTTCCTAAAGCTAAACGCCCTTTCATATTGATGCTGTTTTGATTACTACAATTACAAATATTAACAAAACAGTGTTTGGAGGAGCTTACATGTATTGTTGGTAGCAAAACCTTTCATACAAGACAATTTTTGCATGCATTAACTTTTTGGTATTTAGTAAACCAAAAAAAGTTTAGTATTTTTTGGTCAGCTTCTCAAAGTCCCTAATATTTTTTCCCCTGTTTTCAGACACCAAGGCATGGGAAGTAGATACTCTGAGAGGACACATGAATAATGTTTCATGTGTTATGTTCCATGCCAAACAGGACATCATTGTGTCAAATTCTGAGGATAAAAGTATTCGAGTATGGGATGCCACAAAGCGGACTGGAATTCAAACTTTCCGCAGAGAGCATGATCGGTTTTGGATTCTATCTACACATCCTGAAATGAATTTGTTGGCAGCTGGTCATGACAGTGGCATGATAGTCTTTAAGCTGGAGAGAGAAAGGCCTGCTTTTGCAGTTAGTGGTGATTCCTTATTCTACACAAAAGACCGATTCTTGCGTTTCTATGAATTTTCAACTCAGAGAGAGACACAAGTACTTACAATTCGACGACCTGGTTCTTCAAGTCTGAATCAAAGTCCAAAGACTCTTTCCTACAGCCCTACTGAAAATGCAATTCTACTCTGTTCGGACGTGGATGGAGGATCTTATGAGTTGTATTGCATATCCAAAGATGGCACGAAGGACAGTTTTGGTAGGGGTGATACACAAGATCCAAAGAAAGGTCTTGGAGGATCTGCAGTCTTTGTGGCTCGGAATAGGTTTGCTGTGCTTGACAAAGGCAGCAACCAAGTCTGTGTAAAAAATCTGAAGAATGAGCTTATCAAAAAGAGTGCCCTCCCTATTTCTGCAGATGCTATATTCTATGCTGGAACAGGCAACTTGCTATGTAGGTCAGAGGATAGGGTTTTTATATTTGATCTACAGCAGAGGATTGTTCTTGGTGATCTTCAGACCCCTTTTATAAAGTATGTAGTATGGTCTAATGACATGGAAAGTGTTGCTCTGCTCAGTAAACATGTGATTGTCATTGCTAGCAAGAAGCTTGTGCACCAATGCACCCTCCACGAGACTATCCGAGTAAAAAGTGGAGCCTGGGATGACAATGGCATTTTTATTTACACAACATTAAATCATATAAAATATTGCCTCCCCAATGGAGATAGTGGGATAATTAAAACACTGGATGTCCCAATTTATATTACAAAGGTTGTTGGAAAC
>PYAF01000648.1:541576-617979 GCA_007407185.1 Glycine tomentella | reverse complement strand
GATTGTCATTGCTAGCAAGAAGCTTGTGCACCAATGCACCCTCCACGAGACTATCCGAGTAAAAAGTGGAGCCTGGGATGACAATGGCATTTTTATTTACACAACATTAAATCATATAAAATATTGCCTCCCCAATGGAGATAGTGGGATAATTAAAACACTGGATGTCCCAATTTATATTACAAAGGTTGTTGGAAACACCATCTTCTGCTTGGGTCGGGATGGGAAAAACAAGGCTATAACTGTTGATGCAACAGAATATATCTTTAAGCTTTCCTTGTTGAAGAAAAAATATGACCATGTAATGAACATGATAAAGAATTCACAGCTTTGTGGGCAGGCTATGATTGCTTATCTACAACAGAAAGGGTTTCCTGAAGTTGCCCTCCATTTTGTGAAAGATGAGAGAATCCGATTCAATTTGGCTTTGGAGAGTGGCAACATTCAAATTGCAGTTGCATCAGCAACAGCAATTGATGAAAAAGATCACTGGTATCGATTAGGGGTTGAAGCTCTTCGTCAAGGTAACTCTGGTATAGTAGAGTATGCATACCAGAGGACTAAAAATTTTGAGAGGCTGTCATTCCTTTATCTCATTACTGGTAACGTGGAGAAACTTTCAAAAATGTTGAAAATTGCTGAAGTGAAGAATGATGTGATGGGCCAGTTTCACAATGCGCTATATATGGGTGACATCAGAGAGCGTGTTAAGATCTTGGAGAATGCAGGACATTTGCCTCTTGCTTACATCACTGCATCAGTCCATGGGCTGCATGATGTTGCTGAAAGGCTTGCAGCTGAACTGGGGGATAATGTTCCATCTGTGCCTGAGGGAAAAGTACAATCTCTCTTGATGCCACCATCACCTGTAGTGTGTGGTGGTGATTGGCCCCTTCTTAGGGTCATGCGGGGAATATTTGAAGGTGGTTTTAACAATACAGATCGTGATGCTGATGATGAAGAGTATGAGGCTGCTGATGGTGACTGGGTCGAGGAGCTTGACATGGTTGATGTAGATGGGTTACAAAATGGAGATGTTGCTGCAATTTTGGATGCTGTAGAAGTGGCGGAAGATGATGACGAAGAAGGTGGATGGGAGCTGGAAGATTTAGAGCTGCCCCCTGAAGCTGACACACCAAAAGTTTCTGTCAGTTCGCGATCTTCAGTTTTTGTGGCCCCAACACCTGGGATGGCAGTTAGCCAGATATGGATTCAGAGATCATCTCTTGCAGCTGATCATGTAGCTGCTGGCAATTTTGATACTGCAATGAGATTACTGAACAGGCAACTCGGGATAAGGAACTTTGCCCCCTTGAAATCTATGTTTCTAGATCTACATACTGGCAGTCATTCCTATCTGCGTGCCTTTTCATCCGCTCCAGTTGTATCAATTGCTGTTGAAAGAGGTTGGACTGAGTCATCTAGTCCAAATGTGAGAGGCCCACCAGCACTTCCTTTCAGATTGTTTCAATTAGATGAAAAACTCAAAGCTGGATACAAGTCAACAACTGCTGGGAAACTTACTGATGCTCTTCGCACTTTTGTCAATATTCTTCATACAATTCCTTTGATTGTTGTTGAGTCAAGGAGGGAGGTTGATGAAGTGAAAGAATTGATTATCATAGTGAAAGAATATGTCTTGGGTCTGCAGATGGAGCTGAAAAGAAGGGAAATTAAGGACAATCCAGCACGCCAGCAAGAGCTTGCAGCTTATTTCACCCACTGCAATCTTCAAACACCTCACTTGAGGCTAGCTTTGCTGAATGCCATGACTGTCTGCTACAAGGCAAAGAACCTTGCCACAGCCGCTAACTTTGCCAGGAGGCTACTTGAGACCAATCCTACTATTGAAAACCAAGCTAAGACAGCTAGGCAAGTGCTGGCAGCTGCAGAAAAGAATATGACTGATGCCTTACAATTGAACTACGATTTCCGAAACCCATTTGTAATTTGTGGGGCAACCTATGTGCCCATTTATCGTGGACAAAAGGATATCTCTTGTCCCTATTGTACCTCCCGTTTTGTGCCAAGCCAGGAGGGGCAGCTATGTGCTGTGTGTGAGCTTTCGGTGGTTGGGGTGGATGCTTCTGGATTGCTCTGCTCTCCTGCCCAGATTCGTTGATTTCACTGGATCAGGAGCGGATAATGAATTTTTGTTTCAGGTCAATTTTCAATTTTCAACAGCAGATAAGAGTCCTATTGATCAATTAATATATTTTCTGTAGAAGCTAGAAGTAGTCAAGAGTTACTGTTTCTGAGTGAATTTCTGTCTCTTTATTTTTTCATGGTTTCCCTTTATAATTCTTTTTCCCCCTCTGCTAGGGGGAAAGGCTAGTATCTTTCGTGCATGTGAAGTTTTATTGTATTATGTTGAATTAATTTTATTAGTTTGAGTTGGAAATCATAACATTTTGAGGCTTTAATAATGTATTTATACGGTTATTCATAATTACTTCCTTTTTCAATAATGACTGGCTTTGCAGTATAAACCATGTTTCCATTTTTTAGCATTGTTTAACTGCCCAATTATCTACTATAGATGTATTGTACAACGACCAAATAAAAATGGTAATACACGTCGGCGATATAAATTGATTGAGGCACTGCGAGAGCTGTCTTTATAGTATTTTCAAATAATTGTTTTATTTTACATGTGCTAAATTTCTAGATTAGAAACGGAATTTGCTTCCAATTGATGTTTAAACCGTAAGACATGACAGGCCGCCACTTAATATATACTTATTCTTCCTGTTTAGGTTGGTGCTTAGAGCAACAAAGAGAACCTGAATCACATTACGACAAAATATAAATTATACCATTCTATTACAACTGATTTCACTATTATAAGTTATCACCACTATATGCCCCTTGGCTCAACCACCATTTTTTTTTCTTTTTCAATTTTTGTTCAGGTCAACTTTCTGCAGTAGAAACCAGCCATCCAGCGAAACCCTATTTTGCTTATTTAACACACAAGAGATGGATACTTGATCTTCAATTTTGTTTGCATATTCTCACATAAGAGTATCATCACCATAATAGAAGAAATAGTTGGCTGAGATGATTTAGGTTACACAAGTTATGTAAATTGTTTTTTAGAAAAGTATATGTTCTGTGTTTTGTTTATGTTTCTGTTTTTTATTGCAACTACTGTTTTCTTTTTGTTTTTTGTTTTCTTTTTATTTTCATTTTTATGTTTTTGTTTTATGTTTTTCATAGTTAAAAAAAGTAAAAAGTAAGATTGATTAATCTAAATTTATCTTTTTTAGATATTGTAAACTTTTATTTCATCTCAATTAATCCTTAAAAGTCTGAATATTATTGTTAGAATAATGTCAAGGTAAGTACTTCACTTACAAGTCTCATATTTTTCACTCTAGTTTGGATTTAAGCCTTTATATATCCTAACATCTTTATTAACATCTTTATTTTATCAATTTTGCAGAAAGCCTGATGAAAGTGGTCTAAGGATTTAGCTTATAACACGCGCACACAGCAGGGCTGCCCCAAGCGTGAGAGAATTATAGGATTTTTTTTTTGGTGGAATAGGATAATGTAATTTTTTATTATCTAGATTAGTTAAAATATAAATTTTATGAGGTTTTAACAGTTTTATGACTCTTTTATTTGTTTTTTATACTGTTAAGAACGTTTAATAATGCGCAACTAATTGTTTCTATGATGGACAAAACGTCTTCAGGTGTTTTTGGTGTTATTCTCGACGGAGTCTACCGTGCAAAATGAAAACGTTTTTTGCACGGTACGAAAATTATTTTATATCTGTTAGATTTTTTTAAACTTCAAATCTATGGCTGAGAATTTTCTTCTGTCTTCTTTTTCCTTTTTTTATTGTTTGCTCTATTTTTTCAATTTTGTCCCCCCTTCTCTCTTCTTCTCCGAGCCTATCTCACTATCGTCGGTGACCCATCATCGCCATTGTAGCGATGATGGCAACGACAACAGAACCGCACCTTCTGAGCGCACTCTTGGTGTGCTATTGTTTCATTCTTTTTACTTTTTCTTCCTAAATCTTTCTCATCATACCCTTCTCCCTTTTTCTCTTCCTTATATTTTTCTCTTTGCTTTACCCAAACGCAGATTTGGTATACCTTCTCAACCGCGAGGCCATCATCAACGCAGTGGATCATCACCGCCGTTTTTCCAATGATCTTGTTTCCTTCCCCTACGTCACCCACAACCGCAACATGCAAAACCCAGTCGCGACCCTTCAACTCTGCGCTAGTCTCTACCGCCGTGGTGCCATCGGTGGTCGTGGGATACGGTAAAAGGATGAATAAGAAAAGCAAAAGGATGAAAGATGTTTTGGTTTCGTACTAAGGATTCTTTCGTACCGTGTTATAATCTTCCTTATCTTTTCTCTTTTGAGCGCACTCTTGGTTGGTGACGACTACATAGTGGAGTGGTGGCGGCAGTTGCCTGCGGTGGAGATATGGTAGTGCATGGTGGTGGAGGATAGAAGCAAATCGAGGAGAGAGAAGAGAGAGGTAAAAGAAAAGGGCAAATGGGGAAAGATAAGCAGAGGTAGAGAAAAAAGAAAAATTATGACCGTCTAATGAAAATTAAAATAAATCTAACTTCCGTCGTTATTCTCTAATATAATTAATGGACAAAACTGAGATGTAATTTCATAAATATTTTATACTTCTATGCCATGAACTCAGCCTTGTCAAAGTTTTAGTGTTATTGATGATTTTGTGAGAAACTTCTTTGCTGAGTTTATTTTCAGTTTTCTTCTTTTCCTTTTTTAATTTTTTTTAATCTCATTTGTCTTGTTATATTAACAAAAATGATACTTTTACATTTGGTATTGTGCACTTTCCTTTTAAATTTTCCTTCTACATTAAGAAATGAGAGAGAGAAATCTATTTTTTCTTTCGCATTCTCATAAAAATAGTTGTGAAGAAAAAAGAAAGAATTAAGCATAAATATAATGACGAGGTAATTATAAGAAAGAGAAAAAAAACTGGACAAGTAAATCATTAAGTATAATAACATTATTAGACTTTTTATATTAATTATTTTGAATATTATATTAATATAATTTATAATTATTTAAGAATAAAAATTAAAAAAATACATTAAAGTACGAAACATGACTAATCCAATCTTTCCTGTGCCCGTCGGCACAAGCACAACATATAACTCCATTTCTGCACCACTCAACAACCACCATTTTTAAAACACACCTGTACAGGCTTTATTGTTCATCCTTCAAGTCTCTCTCTCAAACAACCTATTTCAACCCCTTCATCCCATAGGGATATCCCCACCTCTCTAAAAAAACATAAAAACAAGGACCTTTACTTACAAACAAAAAAACATCGTAGCAATTTAGCCACCATAAGAGTTACTTTTGATCTTCTATGAATGTAACACATTTTTAACCACAGGATTTACTCACCAAGTGAACCAAAGCTCACCAAAGTCCAGCTCACTCGTCGTGAAATGAATGGATCAATTAAAATGAAATTGTTTCAATTTAATTAGTAATTATTTTAAGTTGAACTATGCATACAACCATCAAAATGTTCAGAGAATTTTTTAGCTACATACAGTAATTTTTTCCAACTCAAACATGATAATTCCTTTAAAATATACATGTAATTTATATATTAAAAAAATTAAGTACAGCTCCTTAAGGCTCCAAGTCACAGCCATCCTTGAATCACCGACAAAGCTCCCTCCTCACTGCGAAGCTTTCCAACGCGAGACTGTGTGGGACCATGGGCACCATTTTTATCTTTATCTTAATTAAAGTTTAACATGTATGAAATAAAATAAAATATTAATAGAAATGCAAATTCAACTAAAGAGCGCATAAATTTACCAAACTTACATTTTAGAATTAAGAGTATTTGCAAAGACTTTGTGGAAAATTATTTTAATTTACTAAAATAGTCTATAAATTTATTAAAATAAACTTTTGAAAAAATCGTCTAATAAAAAAATATTAATGAAGTATTAATCACTAAACAGGCTGCAGTACATCCAATCATGCCTCTTCAAAGTATTTACCAAAAATATTGTTATTATTATTATTATTTCTTTTTTCTTAAAAAAGAAAAAAGAAAAAGAAAAGTGGGTTATGAAGCAGTAAGCAAGAAGCACCCACACGAGTTACATGTGTTCGTTGCGTATTGGGCTAAGCACGTAATAAAAGTCTGTTGTCACTTATTCGTGCATCGCAAGCAACGGACTTTATAATTGAAACGATAATAATTCATTTTTACTCACCACACACCAACGCAACTAAGAAACTCAAAAGAAAGAAGAAGAAAGAACAAAAGTCAAATTTTCAATTTAGGGTAACAAAATGGAAAACCAAGCCTCATCATCGATGCAGTTCCTCATCCTCGAACAAGTTCAGTTCTTGAAGGTGAACGACGATTCCCTCTTGCAGTGGGAACTCGTCGACGTCGTTGACGCCGAAGACGAGATCGATGGCTTCGGTTCTTCGGATTCTTCCGTTTCTTGGTTCGAATCCGATTCTTCTCCCAGCGATGCCCCAATTGAAGAAATTCGCCACCTTCTTCTTCATCCCGATGTTGATTTACAAGATCGACATGATGGTGTTGATGAATCGGAGCAAGATTCGGTTTTGGAAAATCATCATCACTACCATTATCACCATGATGATGATGATGATGATAAGGGTGGTGATGATGATGATGATGATGATGAGGATGATGATGATGGGTACGGTTTGGATGATGAGCTTGTGCCATGGAACGTGAGCAACAAGTTCGGGAGGCAGAGGATGAGGAAATTGGGGAAAAGGGCATTTTCGAAAATGCACGGTTCGAAGAAATCTCCTTATCTGTTTGTGAGGCCTGGGTGTGTCCGTGGCAAGCATGGTTTGGGCCTTAAGCATATTACTGACTCCTAATTAGGGTTGTAAATTATTATTGATTTGGGGGCTCTTCTGGAAAGAAAAGGGTCTTGAAGGATAGTGTTATGCTATTTAACTTGTAGAATCCAGATTATGATTTGTATTTGAATATCAGGTAGCAAGATCTTTAGGACATCTAATAATTGATGTCTTTCTCTTTTATGTGCATATCATGTACTGATTCTGAATGTATTTCTTGATGGAAAAATGAAAAAAAAAGAAAATGGATCTGCTTTTTTGTATATCTTGCGCTGATTTTTATGTTTTTGGTGGATAGAAAATTAGAAATTACTTTGGTTCTCATGAGAGCAAATGGTTCGGATTTTGATTTGTGGTAAAAACAGAACATTAGGATGCATCAAAGATTAATGAAGTTGATTTGAATTCCGTATCTGTATGGAAAGAGCACCTTGATTTATTACGAGACTATGTTTGTGTTCTTTATTAAAAGGATAAGATTGTTTTGACAGTGAAAATGGAGCAGGAGTGTTGTTTTGGTTTTCATTTATTGTTGGTGAAAATTCGCTTTTAAAAAGCTATTTCTTTATCCAATACGATTTTTGTTGTAGCGTACAAGTTTGAAATGGTTTTAATTGCAAAATTGTCACATCTTCGTGTTTGATTTGTTATAACACCCATGCTCGAAGTCGAAATTGATATTGGTGTTCATGGAACGAAGAATTTATTTGGTAAAAGTGGGAAGAATGTAGTTCTTCTATAATGCATTGTTTAATAATAATGGAATGGAATAAAGGATATGCTTCTCTTATTACATTACAGTTCCCCTGAAGTGTTAGCACTTAAAACCCAGCTAAGGGAATCATGAAATTACGCCACTGCATTGGAGTAGTAGTTTTGTAGCAAGTATATCATTATAATTTGTTTGGTTTAACAGTTTAGAGGAAAAAAGATGAAACTACGCCGCTTCTTACTTAAGATGTGCACTTTTGTTAAAAGTTTTTTTTAACATTCTAAAATGACATTTGTTATTATTTCTCACTTATGATAAATATATAAAGTAGTTAATAGTTAGGTAAAAATAACAGTATAATTATATTGAAAACATGACAATTAATATTATCTTGAATTATATTTCATCTTAAATCATTTAATACGGTCTCTAATTCTTCTTATAAGAAACAAATGTGAATGTTAAAACTATTATTAATTATTTCTTATAAAAAAATCAGAGGAAGTATTTAATAAGCTATTCATAAAGATGGACTATAAGTTGTAATATCAACTTAGATTCGTCTTAAAACATTTGATAGGAAGGAAAGTTACTTAATATTTAAACCACACCTCGATTATTAAGATGGATTATGGGAGACTTTCTAACATCTTGAAATTTTAAATAAAAAGTCAAAATAAAGAAAGTTGGAATAAAGATGTCAAAATCAAGTCTTTTTAATTTGGGTAAAACACGTTTTGGGTTCCAATAAGTGTATAATACTATCATATTGGTCCTGAAAAGTGAAAAGCAAGAAAATAAAAAGAATTCTTGAAAGTATAATTTATCTATCATTTGATCCAAAATTCAAAAAAATGTCCTAATATAAGTAATAATATTAACACATGTTTATGAACTAAAGTAAGTAATTAAGTTTTAGAGACTTATTTAACATTCTATGAACTTATTTTGAATTTTCTTAGTTTTAGGGACTAATATAACAATCTTTTACTCTTTTAAAAATTAAAATTGTGTTTTACCTTTTTAATTTTCATCTCCACTACCTTTCGTCAACTTCCATCGACTTTTAAACTAAACAAAATAAATCGTCAGTTGTGAAGGAAAATATTAATAAGCAAACACAAAACATTAATTAAAAATTATAAATGTGTCGAGTTAGCTCTCGTATGCCCAAGTTGATTTCTACTACGCCTAAAATATACTTTCATCTCCTTCATTGTGTCAATCTTTTGATTTAGGCGAGGTGAGGTACTTGTAAAAAAGACTTTAATGTTTAAGTAAGTAAGAATATGAAGTATTTATTAATGAAATTTGATTAATTACATTTAATAAGAGGTTATATTTCCTTAATACTCTAAACAATTATTCTTAATTGTCCTTAGACTACGTGATGAGGTCGTGGGAAGAACTCTTTTGAGTGGATGTGTCAAGTTATTAGGTCTCATACAATACATAAGTCTTCTAAATTTTGATTTCGATGAGAATGAAAGAGCTTGAAAGTAAAGAAAATTTAAGAGAATCAAGTTTGTTAGATTAGATATAAAAAATCAAGGTGATAATGGATACAAAGTGTTTATGTCGAAAATAATAATAAAGATGATAAAATAATATGATTTTTTTTTTAAACTCAATCAATCAACGCAATTGTTCACAAAAGACAAATTTTTTAAACAAAACATGTTAGGACTATTAGATTAAAACACATTGTCCAGAAAGCATTGTGATTTTATCATATGTTAATGCACGTGTGACTTTAATGGTCATGGCGTTTAAGGTGGGTAATGAACTTCTCATAGCAACGTTATATAGGATAAAAACCCTCAAATGCAAGTGACGTTTCGATTTTTGCGCCTCCATGATGAGGAGTTTTCTGCCTTTAGAAGTCTTCTTACGTTTCACAAAAATAGGTAATTAACCTCGAAAGACCTAAAACATAACCCGAACTCATTTTCAAAATATACAAGATATAATTTCTAAAAGTCAAAATCTATATAAATAAAACCAATATTGACCAGGTTAAGCTTTGAAATTTGGCCTATTATATAACTGAAATTGCCCAACTTTAATTAATTTATTCGACTGGCTAACTATCTCCTGAAAAAGGGCAAGCTATATGAGTGTGGAGATTTTAATTTTCATGTTCTGAAAAATTAATTTGAGTTAGAACGTTCAGCATGCATAATGCTATATACAACATCTCTTGGCCTTTATCGTGTGATGGGGTCCAATTAAGTGCCAACTTCATATATAACTAAAAAGGTTCAGACAAAAAGAGGCATTATGGAAGTAGGTTATCTCACGCTTGAAATATAAAATACTTAATTTGAAGTTTCAACAATACACGTCAATAATTAATATGTTTGCATTTTAGAATAAAAAAGAAATGACATATTTTAGGTTGGTTTTCATATTTCCAAGAAAGAAATTAAAAAATGACATTGCATGTATTAAACATTTTTTTGTCCTGAGTTTTAACTGATATTCCAGTTGTTTGGCTGTTTCTTTTTTTCAGGTTAATTATGGGATTTGCTTTCTCATCATTATTCTTTCACTTTTGTTATAAGAAAAAAAATAATTACATGCCCTTTTAGGTTAGATTCCAAAATATTTGATATCACTTTTGAGATACTTAAATGATAAAATTCAATAAATGATAAGATGATAATATAAAATTATTTTTATATTATTAATGTAGTTTTTTTTCTTCTTTTTGTTGTTTAAAATTGTTTTCTTTCTTAGTATTTTTCTAATTTGGGTATGGTTTTGAAACTTTTGCTTCACTAACACACGGTTGATATCTATACCATCAACCATGCAATTCAAAGAGATAAATTAAAAA
The DNA here is from genome assembly GCA_007407185.1 of Glycine tomentella. NCBI lineage: Eukaryota > Viridiplantae > Streptophyta > Magnoliopsida > Fabales > Fabaceae > Glycine > Glycine tomentella. The sequence continues at coordinate 607,539 of PYAF01000648.1, read as the reverse complement.
AATGGAGACATCTAATCCTAAATTATTGAGACCATATATTAAATATTAATGATTTACTTATTCAAAATCACCCAAAGCTCTTGCATTATTATTATTATTATTATTATTATTATTATTATTATTATTATTATTATTATTATTATTATTATTTCTAATCAACAGTGGAAAATTAATTCCACGTAAAAATCACTCTGTTTAATGTTTAAAATTGGTTTATGCCTGCGTTTTGTTGTAAATTTATATATGACCCTCTCTTGTATTTAAATTGTTTCTCTTTCTTGTCACCTTTTTTAATTTTACCAGTAAAATTTTGCTATTGGTTCATACTTTGTGGGTTTTAGTCCAATTAATCTAGAATTTATTCCGTGCAATTATGGCAGCTTTGCCATGGTGTAAATTCATTCATTTTTTGAACTCATGCGAAGTGCTTATATATATAGAAATTTATGGCTTTATTCTATACCCATCATCACTGAGAGTACTGCTAGCTCTTGCAGCAGATCACAGAGAGGACGGGCAAAAATGTCTACGATGGAAGCAGCTCAAGAAGTAGTGGTAAAGGGATCAAAGTGTCAAGACTGTGGGAACCAAGCGAAGAAGGATTGTGAATACTCAAGGTGCAGAACTTGCTGCAAGAACAAAGCCTTTAACTGCCAAACCCATATCAGAAGTACTTGGATTCCTGTGGATAGAAGGCGCCACCAGAAACTAGAGCAGCCGCAACCTCTTCAGGGAGACGATATTCCTAAAAGGCACAAGCACAACACATATTCATCAAGTACTGTACACTTCTCCACTAAACCCAAATTACAGCCCTAATACCTTCCTTTTCCTTAATTCTGCTGTTAATGTTATTATTCTATGTCTCAAAACAATCATCAAGATTTTAAATATCGATCACGGTTGTATTGCGATTTTATCGACACATTTGTTGATATCTTGACAAATTCGCAGACAAATACAACTGATGTGGTCTCAGTTACAGTTACAGTCGCGTTGTGGTAACAAAATTAAACCTTGGTGTCGTGGTCCAAATCATGGTCACTCAGTTTTTTAAAACCTTGATCATCATACTCATAAAAGCACATTTTTATTCAGCATATTTTCATCTTTTAGCTGAAACTTCAATCTGGTTTCAAAATCACTGCTCCTTTTGTATTTATTCTTTTTTCTTTTTTATAATTTTAACCCTCCTCGTTTTTGGTGATATATATATATATATATATATATATATATATATATCATTGATTTGTCTAATTTAGGTTTAGAGGAGTTCAAATTTCCAGCTGTTATGAGTTCCATGGCGTCATTCAGCTGCGTTCAGGTGCGTTCTATGGATGACACGGTTAATGAAGTCGCGTATCAAGCATCTGTGAACATTGGAGGACATGTATTTAGTGGTCTTCTTTATGATCAAGGCCCTGAGCAAAGCTTTAATGCTAAGGGTGACAACATAGGCCCTCTTTATCAACAACAAAATCTCAATCTTAGGAGTGTTTCAGTCCACACTACTCGTGATGGTGCAAGTGCAACTATGGCTCCGCTATCAGCCACTGCTGCTCAGGAACCATTTTTTCCTCCACCACATCCATTTCCCCTAGCTTCCTTCAGACCCGATATGACATACATGTCACACCCTAAACCTTGATTTATTTATTTCTGGATACTAAGGAAAAAAATGTGAAAGTATACTTAATGAGTTTAATATGTCTATAATAATTTTATATTTTCATCTAATTATAAATTATCTTTTTTGAATTATTTTAAGATAATTATTTTAAAAATTAATAAATTTATTATACATATATGATCCATTATGATTAAATAACTTGTAAATTTTACACCCTAAATGTATAACAATTTTTCTCATACTTAAATTAATTAGATGCGGGAGAAGAATAGAATGAAACAAAAAACTTACTATTTACCAATTCAGCTGGCGACTACTTGGGGGACTTTATTGTTCAAAGTAGATAGAAGCTCTAGAGATATGGGACAAATATTCATTAATCAACATAGACTTTGGGAGCTTGTTGTTGTTTTATTTTTTGGTTGAAATACCAATGACTCGATTATATATATATATTACACATTTGTTACTATTTAGAGTTTGGTATTTAATTTAATTAGCATGTAGCACATGCCCCTACTTATAGGTTTGGCAGTTTTGTCTTCATGTGATTCACTTTTTTTACATCTTTGTTAATCATAATGTTCCTACTTCAAGTCCCTTTTGTCGCCATTATACTGTAAGCAAAGTTGGGACAAAATTGCCATGTTTTCATTATCATTAATTTTTAATTCTACATAGTTTGTTTATAGTGTCATGTCTATAAGCTGCATCAAACCCAATGTTTCTAGATAGGAACAAGCAATATGATAACATAACTAATGAAGATCAATATTAATCTCTGGTTTGGCAAGCCAAGGATTTTTCAATGCGGTAGGCTCTTTTGTTTGTTTCGATGGCATGGCACTGAACAGAAATCCAAAAGGTTGTTCTTTTTCTTTTGCCTCCACAAAACGAGGATTCTTAGTTTACCTAATTAAGTTGCAATATGAATCTGCATTTTAATGTCTTTTTTTTTTGTCATTTCAATTCCTTGCTTGAAATGCGGGTTCAATTCAAGATAAACGATTGATTATATATATATATATATATATATATATATATATATGTATGTATGTATGTATATGGCTTTTTTTTTCTTCCTAATATGGTATGGTATATATGAACATGTGAAACCTAGCTTTCATATTTTTGTAGAAGAGTACATACATGCACCGCATAAACACACACATGTACAAGGGAAGAATCATCCGTAACCCTAAATAATTTAAAACAACAATGCATTTTCTTGGTGCTGTACAAAAGAGGTTATGAAAGGCCAGGCATCTTCTGAAACTTAGTTTCAAGTTAGCTTTTGCAGTAAAGTACTAGATTAACCGAGTGCGCTCAAACTTTTTATAGAAAAGAGGCAGTCACTAACTATAAGGAATACTCGTACACAACCTGAGGAATATATCCTTTATATATATATATGCTTCAAATATAAATATAGAGGCACGTACCAAACAGTTCTAATTAATGCACTAAGAAATTTAATTTCCAGACTGCATGCGGATTCTCGATCTCCCACAAATGGGTTATGTGCGTAGAGATGACTTGCTAATTCTGGCTCCTCATGATATTAAAATCCTAATTTTTTTATGATGGATATACAAATTACGTTCAGATGAGGACGTTGCTAACGTTTACTTAATACGGGAAAGAAATTAAATAGGCTGAGAAAATCTCACCTTTCTTTAAAGTTGGTACAATGAAATCGCAAATGTCTTTCGGCAAAGCTTTTAAATAATTAAAAAGAATACATATATGATTAACTAACGCACTTCAAACATTCCCCTCTCTTTTGCTTTTTTTATCGATAAATTTAGGTTTATTAAAATGATAATTTTTATAAACAAAGAAAATTAAATTTATGACCTTTCTTTTTTTCCATAGCCATCCAATACATTTTATATCTTAGTTTCCTCTCTTTAATTTGTATTAAAGAGAAAAAAAACAATCGCCCTCTCTTTGATGTTAACCACAGTGTTCGATAGTTTAATAAGCTGAAGATGGATCAAGCTCCTCACCGGTTGTCACTCTAGTTGTGGAATCCGACACTACATGTTTTAAGCTTAAGTCATCTGAATGAAAAAAGAAAAAAGAACATGTTACCCTAATGGGAAAACTTTATTGAAAAAGGTCAATTTGATTTTTTAAGATTAATTATTAACACAACTAATAAATAATTGCCATATATTTATAATACATCAAGAAAAAAATTATGAAATTCGACATTCTAACTAGATTGATCAAATATGATGAATATTTATTTATATAAACTTCTTCATAGTCACTTTCATAAACAAAAATTAGTTTAAAAAGTTAATTTATAAAAAGTTTTCTCACATTAACTTCTCAAAAAACTGATTTTTATACATAAGTTAAGTTTACCTCACAAGAAGTTTATTTTGTTTTCATATTTTTTTCTTTTAAAAGTATTTGTAGATAAATTTATTCAAACATAACTTAAATCAATAATATTTGAAAAGGAACAGAAAAAAATACTCATGAGGGTATCGTGTACTGACATGTATTTCCCTTTTCTCTCCACCCTTCGTCACAATTCACAAATATAAATAGGTCTCGTCGCTATTTTGTGACCCCGTATTTTGCTGTTCTTGCTTAGACATGCGAAATCACTTCTTTCACTATTATTTAGATGTCAATTCCAACTTCCAGACATGATATATAATACTTAAGTTTATTTGTCTGTAATTCGTCCATCGCTGGATGCCATGAGAATGTACACACATCAACATATTGCTCATTTGATTCTTGTCTATAATATATTATGTGAAAAGTAGCATAGCAAGTATGTTTTGATGCTTTACTTAATCTAAATTAACCAGACATTAGATGCTGATCTAATCACCTCAAATATTATATTATGTAAAATGTCATTATCATCGAAAAGAAGCTCAAACCCTTTAAAACCAAAGTGTTTTAAAATTGATGACAATTATTTAATATTAAACATATATAATAAGTGTCCAAATAAATAATAAGTTTTTTTTTATAACAGTACAATGTTATAAACAAATAGTGAATTGAAATGTAAAAATAATATTTAAAACAATAAAAAACAATGTTAATAATATATTAAATTAAAAATAAACTATAAAAGAAAATAATATGTGATTACTTTATTTATTTATTTATATAAAATAATAAATAGATTACTTTATCAAATTACTAACCTGAAGATAATTTAATTATCTTAATTTGAAATATTCTTCGTTATTTTGATATTTTTTATTTTATTAGTCATGTTAGTACTAATTAACTAAACTTATTGGTAAAAGAACTAAAGAAAAAAACACTAAAAGAATGTCAAGAATCTAAACGTAACAAAATATTTTTTGCCAAAAAATAATACCTAACAGAGTCTAGATTTACAAAAACTTAAAACAAATTTTATGGGTCACTTATACTTCAGATTATTCAATCCATAATGTTGTTGGTCATCATCTTCGATTCAAGATTCTAGAATTATAATTTCATAATTTTAGATTAAGTAATTCAAAGTTATAGTTGTAAATGAGTAATTTGTAAGTGTGGTTTCATAATTCTAGATTGAGTATGTTAGGATCAACTTTAAGAGATTCAAAATATATTCTAAAATTAAAGTGGTTAAAAAATCATATAGATTGGAATTGATATTTCTAATATTGTTTTTATTATAAACTATGAGATATTGATACATGAATAAATAAGATCTATTAATTAACATCAATTATGACTATATAAATGTATTCTTGTATGAGGCAATCATTCAATGCAAATTATCAATGTTATCTTTTTTTATCTTATCTTTAGCTTTAATGGTAGTGTTTATAAAGTTTTCCAGTAAAGTAGAAATCAACATTCTAACAGAGTGCATGAAGTACATTCGTATTGTGAATTATCCAATCCAAAACATCGTTGACTAGCTTGTGGAATCAAAGTTCTGCTGTTGCAACGACTCAATGTCCATGGCCGACTATGGTGCAATGTCCTACTCATGGCAACATGAGGTCTGGGTTGCAGTGGTGCAAGGATAAGAGGGTGAGCGAGGGCAGAAGTGCAAGTTGGGGATATTAAAATATTTAGGGATGCAAGAACTGAAAAATGGGATGCGGAAGCAATTGTGTCTTTTTTATATTGAATGTGTTTTTTCTGCGCCCTCTTTATCCAAAACATCTTTAAGGGTATTGCTGTGAGCATTATCACTTTTGTTAATAACTCTATTTATGTGGGTACATTTTATCCATATTCTAAAATTGCTCCTTTAAAAATAGTAAAACATAATTGTGTTTTCGTTGTGTAATTAAGAGTGTAAAAATATACAAAAAATACATTTCTGTTATACAAATATACAACAAAATCGAGTTTGCATTGTGTATTTTTCACCCCCAAATTGTACAACAAAAATATGATTCTATTTGTTTCCTTTATGTAATTTTTCATCATCCTCAAATAACACAACAAAAGCATAATTTCATTGTTTTATTTGATTCCACTCCAAACAACACAACGAAATCATAATTTGGTTTTGTAATTTTACTTTCGCTTTTACTATACAATAAAATTGTGATTCTATTATATTAATCAACACAATTAAAGTACGATTATATTGTGTTATTCATTCATTAACACAAGAAAATTATATTTTTATTGTGTTATTTTCCAAAACAAAAAAATAACACATCGAAAATGTAATTTCGTTGTGTTATGTATTAAAAATCATAATAAAATCATACTTCTATTATGGTATTTTTCAAAACAAAAAAATCACAATAAAAATAAAAATATGATTCTATTATGATTCTTAACTCAAAACACAATAAAATTATACTTCACTTATGTATAAAAGAAAAAAAATGCATGAAAAAGAAGAAAGGCTGGTGAGAAGAATGAGAAAAGAAGGAAGAGATGAAAAAAATGTAGAAAGAGATACTTTTATCTTTTCTCAATACTTTTCAAAAGTGACAATGAGAATATGACTCCCTTCTAATCACCAAGTCCATCTCTAGTAAGAATAACATGGATTGATGTGGGTGATATAGTGTATAAAAAAATATATGCGTGATTTTTAGGCTCAGAATTATTAGCTACATTTTTATTTGAAAGATAAAAAATCAATGAAATTCATTAAGATATTTTATGTTATATATTAGGAAGCGAGTAAGTTATATATGTATGTTATATTTATAATACGCCAATCATTATTTAATATATTTTGTATGGTATATATAATATAATTATATATAGACATAAAGAGAAACAAAAAGAGAGGAAAGATATGAAATAGAGAAAGAGAAATTTGTCTTATCATATTGTTTGCTAATCCATTTTTCTTGAACAGGAACGATCTTTATTGATAAATTAGATAAGATAAATAGTAACATAAGAAATTTATATGACATTAATGTATCAAATAATTGATTACAATATTTTGAAATAATTATCGTATTATATTTCGATTGTTATGAAATAGGGTCTAATTAGATTGTTATTTCGTGTCTTTCCAAGATACTTCCTGCATTTTTTTTAAATGTTTTTTACTTTTTAGATTAGTCATTTTGAAAATAAAAAGGAAATGCATTCGAGAATATAATTATTTTACATTCTGGAAGACAAAAGGGAGTGTATGAAATAATAGTCCTCTGATTACTAAACCGGGCTTCTGATAATTTACGCGGCAACTTTAAGGCCCAGATCCAAGCCCACAAGTTTTGGCGGGAAAGCAGAAGTCTTTCCCCGCCATATCTTGCAGCTATTCATCCCTACTCACTACTCGACTTCGCGCCCAAACGCACTTTCTTTCTTCTCTTTCAGATTTTGATTTTTTTTGGCGCACCAAATCCATGGCTTCCGATTCTTCTCCCCCGAATTTCAACAACGGTTCGTATCGCTCCTCTCCCTCCCCGTTTTTCTCGCGATTTCCCTTTTTCCGATTTTGAATTTTGTTGACCCCTCCCCCCCACCCCCTTTTTTTCAGGACCTTCATCCCCCGACGACCTTTCCAGCCCTATCGGCAACACCTTCTCGTCGCCGGCCAGTAGACGCCGCCGCCGCTCCTCCACCCCCTCCGCATTCGCCACCCCGTCGGAGCGCCGCTCCCGATTCGCCTCCTCCGATGCCACCCCAACCGCGCCGCGCTCCCGCCAGAGAGCTGGCAGTGGCCGCGGCGGAGGGCGCGTTCCCGCCACTCCGACCTCCACCACCGACGACGTGCCGGTCTCATCGGACGGCGGCGACGGCTTCGACATGGACGATGTCAGGCCCACCTTCGTGTGGGGCACCAACATAAGCGTGGAAGACGTGAACGACGCGATTAAAAGGTTTCTGAGGAACTTCAGAGAAGCGTCTTCGTCGCAGGGTGGTGACGATAATGACGGGTTCCACTTGCACACCGAAGGGAAGTATGAGAAACTGATCAGACAGGTTATTGATGTTGAAGGAGATTCTCTTGATGTTGATGCGCGTGACGTGTTTGATCATGACCCTGATCTGTACACTAAGATGGTTAGGTACCCTCTTGAGGTGCTTGCCATCTTTGATTTGGTCTTGATGAACATGGTTAGCGAATTGAAGCCTATGTTCGAGAAGCACATTCAGACCCGTATTTTCAATCTTAGAACCTCAACTTCTATGAGAAATTTGAACCCGTCTGGTAAGTTTTGAGTGCATTATTCAGAATTATGTGTCTTACTGTAGATAATTGGGTTCATATAATGACATGAGGGCATTTTTTAATAGATATTGAGAGGATGGTATCACTGAAGGGAATGGTTATACGAAGCAGCTCAATCATTCCAGAGATTAGGGAAGCTATATTTAGGTGTCTTGTGTGTGGATTCTGCTCTGAGCCAGTTCCTGTGGAGAGAGGTAATTTCATGTACTCACTTGTCATTTTAGTGTATCTTTGGATATGTAATGTTTTGCTGACTACTGTCACTTTTAGGGCGAATAACCGAACCCACTATATGTTTGAGGGAAGAGTGCCAATCCAGAAACTCCATGGCACTTGTTCACAACCGATGCAGGTAATGCACACCTCCTTATCTTTATCTGTGTAATGAAAAAGAGAAATGCTAGGAACACACTCTTTATCACACTTTTTTTGTACACACTCTCTTATTGGTCAAAATTTATTGAAAATGATTAAATTTTGTGGGATCAACATCATATTTATTGATTCTCTATCTCCTGATTTTGTAGTTTTCAACAAATTTTAACTAATTAGAAAGTGTTTGAAGGAGTGTTTTAAAGATAATACTTCCCAGTGAAAAAAGCTTGTAAGTTAACAATTTGGAATGGGAACACTTGATTTTGACTGGGATAACGTGGTACTGTGGTATGATATTGAATGAGCCAGATTTTGGAGCGAGTCTCCTTTGATTTCTCCTTCTCATTTATTGATTCAGTTCCTTTAGATTTTTGCTTTTGAGCAATCTGTGGCTGACTGTAGATTCTCTGGCAAAGTAAAACATAGGGGGATAACTCAAGCTTCTAAATCAGTTGTCATTCTCCACTAAACTCACCTTGTATTACCTCTAAATACCTTGTGAAACTAACTAACCAGAATCCCTTCAGACTATAGTGCCTTGGGAACTATTATTGTTGGAAGGAGTACTGAACTCTTTCCATGTTAGTAAATAAAATCAACCTGCTGTCAATTTGATTAAACTTAACCTTTCGTTGAGTCCAGTGTGTAACTCGATCAAATCTCAACCTAAAACCAGGTAATTTGTGACAAAGGTTAAGAACCATGTGCCTTTTGTCAAGAGGTTCATATATGTACAGTGCTTTAAAGTTTAATATAATTGAAGCATACTGGGTAGAATTTAGTGACACATAATAAATGGGATGATGACCATGGCTATTTGACCCTATTTAGATTTTTTATTATTATTTGTAGCTATTCTGCTTAAAATTTTGAGCTTAGATTTCAGTTCTGATAACCATAAAACTATAGTTAACATATATTTTCTTCTATAACCAGGTTTGCTGATAAGCAAATTGTGAGGGTCCAGGAGACACCTGACGAGATTCCTGAAGGAGGAACACCTCACACAGTTAGCTTGCTGATGCATGACAAGTTGGTGGATACTGCAAAGCCAGGTGACAGAGTTGAGGTGAGACTGTAGGCATACTTTGTGATAAATAAGTGTCCGTAAGCTAGTTTAATCATCACATAAGGTGTTTTGTTTTCATCAGGTGACTGGTATTTATAGGGCTATGAGTGTCAGGGTTGGACCAACACAGAGAACTGTTAAGTCATTGTTCAAGGTATGTGTTATATGTTCTTAACTCTTTTACATTTATTATGTTGTTTAATTGATGTTTTAATTTTGTCCTCTTCATGTTGCAGACATATATTGATTGTCTTCACATAAAGAAGACCGATAAGTCCAGGATGTTTGTAGAGGATGCTATGGATGTTGACGGCCAAGACAGAAATGCAGAACTTCTCTTTGATGAAGAAAAGGTGCAGTTTGTTTCTATTTTCTATGAAATCCACTGCTTGCTTTATGCACTTGCTAATTGCATTCTTGTCTGAGTTGCAGGTGGCTCAACTGAAGGAGCTCTCAAAACGGCCTGATATATATGAAATACTGACAAAGTCATTGGCTCCAAACATCTGGGAGCTAGATGATGTGAAAAAAGGTCTTCTTTGTCAGGTTAGGCATCTTTCTAGTTATGCATTCATTGATTGCTTGACCAATTTTCTAAGGATGCTAGTTTATAATTGGTTGCAGCTTTTTGGTGGCAATGCTTTGAAGTTAGCTTCTGGTGCTAACTTTCGTGGTGATATAAATATTCTTCTCGTTGGTGATCCTGGGACAAGCAAGTCCCAGCTACTTCAATACATACACAAACTATCTCCACGTGGCATTTACACCAGTGGAAGGGGAAGTTCAGCCGTTGGATTGACTGCTTATGTGACCAAGGACCCCGAAACAGGAGAAACTGTATGGATCATGAATACATAATTTCTTACTACCTTCTACACAAGGAACACAACGAACCTAATTCTAACTATTTTTGCTTCCGTTCCAGGTTTTAGAGAGTGGTGCCCTCGTTTTGAGTGACCGAGGTATATGTTGTATTGACGAATTTGACAAAATGTCTGACAATGCAAGGAGCATGTTACATGAGGTTGATCACATTCTTTGTGTATACATATTTGCCAATGAAGTATTTTTTTTAGTCATATCTGTTCTTTTCTCAAAATTCTTTAAAATTTATCTTACAATTCTTACAAGACCAAGACTGTCAGCTCTACTATTCAATTACTAATGCACCTTTCTCTGTTTATTCCAGGTGATGGAACAACAAACCGTTTCAATAGCAAAGGCAGGTATTATTGCTTCCCTCAATGCTAGGACATCGGTGTTGGCTTGTGCAAATCCAAGTGGGTCAAGATATAATCCTCGTTTGTCTGTCATCGACAACATACACCTTCCTCCCACTCTTTTGTCCAGGTTTGATATTGCACAAAAGCTGTGATGACTAGATTATGGGTCTGGCAGCACATTTTTGCAATTTCCTACCAGCCATCTTAAATCTATTAGCTATGTTTCATGTTGGTGTCGCCTCTGATATTTTTGATTCATGGCTAAGCAAGGCAAAATATTAAACATGCTATTGAATTGGTTAATTCTCTTTATCAAACTATAGTGTGAGAAGTAGGCTATGAATTAAAGTTTGTTACTGAATTATCTTGCAGATTTGATTTAATCTACTTGATGCTTGACAAGGCTGATGAACAGACTGACAGGCGCCTTGCCAAACATATTGTGTCCCTACACTTTGAGAATCCTGAGGTTTAGAAAACTTGCAATATTCTCATTCAATGTTAAGATCCAAACTTCAGTGCTTTTACTTACATTGTTTGTGTCTGTAATTATAGAACGTGAAGCAGGATGTGTTGGACATTTCTACATTAACTGATTATGTTAGCTATGCCCGAAAGCACATACACCCACAGCTTTCTGATGAAGCTGCTGAAGAATTGACTAGAGGTTACGTAGAAATAAGAAAAAGAGGAAATTTTCCTGGGAGTAGCAAAAAGGTAATATCTTTTACTTCAGAATGATTTCATTCTTTTTAATGTTTAACTCAAATGTTTTTTCTTAAAATATTGCTCAATTGCTCACCATCAGTTAGATAACGAGTTCACCATTACAAGTAGAATATTTTTCTCACAATTAGGAATGTGTGATAGGTCACCGTTATCATGTATAATTAGTATCCATATCTGTGATATGAATGAATTAATCCATGATGTTGAATTGTGCTGATTTTCAATTTTTCTTACGTGTTTCTCTGCTGTGTTTGCTCATCTTGTCAATCAATTAAACAGGTGATAACAGCAACACCGAGGCAGATTGAGAGTCTGATACGCCTAAGTGAAGCATTGGCTCGGATGCGCTTCTCAGAATGGGTTAGTTAGACTCAATTTCTTGATGAAGTGCAGATATGAATTGGATGGATAATTATTTAATATCCTGATGCAAACAGGTCGAAAAGCATGATGTAATGGAGGCATTTCGGCTCTTGGAAGTTGCGATGCAGCAGTCTGCAACGGATCATTCTACTGGTAGTTTTCCAATCAAGTCTGATTCTTATATTTCATCTAGACAAAAATGAGATAAAAATGTGTTTAATATCTTTTTTCTTCTTTTCACAGGAACTATTGACATGGATCTTATTACTACTGGAGTTTCGGCAAGTGAAAGGATAAGACGAGAAAGTCTGCAACAAGCTATTCGTAACATAATCATGGAGAAAACGCAGATTGGGGGACCATCTATGCGGTTATTGGAGGTATGGTAGTTCGTTTTGTATGCAAGTATACATTAGATTTTTTAAGATTGCTATGACTTTCTAATCTAGTTAAAATGATCTTGTAGTTATTGGAAGAATTGAAGAAACAGGATACTGGTAGCGATGTTCATCTTAATGATGTAAGGGTGTCCTTCTCTTTTATGAAATGAATTTTGTTAACCTGTGTCTATGCATTCTCTATCTCTAAGGATAAATTAACTACTGCGCTAATTCTTGTTAATGCAGCTAAGGAATGCAATTGCTACTCTCGCTGCAGAAGGATTTGTTACCATGCACGGTGACAGTGTAAAAAGATCTTGATAACATGAGACAGTGCCATCAGGGGACTGTCTGATAGGGTATTAATTATAGTGATCACTGTTTTTATTCTTTAACCTTCGTACCCAATCTTGTGCATCCGGAGTTCAATGTTTCGTACATATATTTTATTTATTTATTTATACGGTGTCTTGTGAATGCATCTATTGGTATTTGGTAGTTATTTGGTTTTTTCTTTTCCTTTATACGAACTAGCTTTACTAGTTAGGTCTTTTTCATTTTAGACCAACTAAAATAACTGAAACCGTGCCAAAGTATTCTTAAACTGTTGGTTTTTTATAATTTTAATTTGATGGTTGTGACGATGGCTACGGTGCACAACTAAAATAAAAAAACCGTTGGATTTTAACAATTTTAAATTGATGGTTGATTTTTTCTTTCCCAATTTACCTCGCAAATTTTAAATTGAGGTTTTGTCCAATGATAGCAACCGGACTCTATCCGATATCCAATGTCGCACCACGAATGCCGGATGTAGCCACTGAAAAATCTTGTCATATAGTATGAAAGAAAGAGTTAACAATTTTCTATTGACATTGTAGTGGCTTTTTGTGTTAACCAAAAATTAAAACTCGTTAAAAATAATTGAAAGCTCGTAGCATTTAAGGATTTTTAAAAACCACAAAAATCAAGCATTTATTTTGTATTTTCATGATTTTTAAAATTCATAAAAGAATCACAAAAATGATATTTTTGAATTTTTTAAAATTTGTTTGAGACAGTTTTTCAATTTTTGTTTCATTTAGGCAAATATTATGAATAGTGTTTTTGGTAAGGTAGTTGTATGTTATTTTTGTGATTTTGTCTTTGATGAGTTGAATTATGTATGATTAGGTCCCAATCAAGTGATTTGCACTCATATGATACAATATTTCTTTTTTTTTTTTTACAAAGTTATTGTAGATATTTTTTGAGTTTTAAGTAAAATATAATATGTTATTAGAGTCAACTTAATGGTAAAATGATTTTTATTTCTTATATTAAATTTGATATCAATTTTTTGTGTATAGATAAAAAAATTGATATCAAATTGAATATAAATAAAAAATATTGTTTAAAAAAATTATTGTTTGTAATTTTACAAACTAAGTATGAGCCTTCTAACTTGTTTCAAAAATATATTTGATAAATGGTGAAAATACACTCTTTTAAACAAATTCTTTTTTATTGATTAAAATTCATTAAAATTACAAAAAGAAATAAATATCACCTCTTATTGAATAACTTTTTCCTTTTCTCATGATTTTGTAGTTTACAGTAAATTTTAATTAATAATAAAGTGTGTATTAAGAAGAGCACGCTGCTAGTCCTCTTTAATATCTTTATGTGGTGCAGAGGAAAACTCAACAAAAAGAAAATGCATAGGCCGACTTTCTTATTGTCAATGGTTTAAAACATAGCCTCTAAGAATGATTGATTAATATATATTATAGTAATTTTATGAGCCACCAATAAATTCAATAGTCTCAATAGAAAAACTAATTCATTTTCTAAAATACTCTCTACATTAATTGCATAGGACAAAAAAAGATGATGTTGTTGAAAATAAAATTCCAATTAAATAAAAGATATTTTTGAGATACTATGCTTTTTTGTCAAAAGAAAAATAAAAAATGTTTTTCTAAAAGAAAAAATAAAAAGCATAAAAAGAAATCATCAATTATATGAACTATCCAAATAAGGGAATGGATCCTTTTCACCATTTTTATAAATGGTTGAAAATTAAAAAATAGAGTCAAAATAAGGTAATGTTTTTGTAATTATTTATAGAATTGAAAAGTGAAAATGGAAAGGTGAGTTTGATCACTAATGGTTTCAAATTATTGTATAATAAAATTATCTCACTTCAAATTAAAGTTAGACGCATAAATACATTCTTACTTTTTACTAATAATGTACTTTCATTTTAGAGAAACTCTCTGCCTTGAAAAAAAAAAGGAACATTTGCTCCCTCATTTAATGTGTGATTCAACCAGGTCTTTGTGTTTTGCTAGTTGATTAAGACACTTATCTTTCTTAGGCCCTACCTTTATTTATAAGAAGTTATTCAATTCAATTATTGAAAATGTCACGCCCATATAAATCATTTCTCCTTCTCGAATTCAGATAAAAAAAAATCAATGGATATGCAAGTGACACAAATTCTAAACGATAGCTATGCAAGATACCGTGGGATCAATCGACTATCAAATAAAACAGTAAAACTTGGGATTCGAAGAAGCAGCTACGAAAAGCTATATATAAGTTTAATGAAGGGAGGGTTTTTAAGCCCCTTTTTCAGTTTTCACTGGTTAAAGTAAATTTGTTGATTGTGTTAATAGAAAATATTTTATTTGACGATACAAAACTTATTTTGATGATTTCTAAGATTGAGAAAATTAGTCCTGGACTTCTAATTATAAAGTATCTTACTTTTAGCAAAATAAATATATATTTTTTATTTTAAGCGCTTTAATAAAAAAATATTTGGTCAGCTTCTCCTTTTAAGTTTTAAGAAGAAGAAAGAAAAAAAAATTGAGTCAAACAGTAATCTTCATACTAAGCTAGAGTTTCCTTTAGTGATTGTTTTCTTCCTATAAATTTTTTTATTAACAAAGTTTCGAACTCAACATCTTATTTAATAAATCTAAACTTAATTTTACTTTTCAATTTTTTTTTATCTTCTCAATTGTGAAGATAATCTATTTTTTAATTGTGAAGTGTACTAGCAATAAACAATTTGCTTCAAAAAAATATAATTTCTTAATTGTTAGTGCAGTAGCAACAAATTTGTTTCTCTTTAAATAATTTGACAAAATTAAATACATTGTGTGTGGATTAGTTTAGCTGATAAATTTGAGTTACTCTTATAAAATATGTTACTCCATCCAGATTTAAATATAAGTAAAAGAATTCAATGTGCATTGAACTAAAATATAAACAAATTTTAAGTAATTATCTTTTATTTAATGATAATATCTAAAAAAAATCTTTCATTTAATTGAAATTTTATTTTCATCCAAAGTTTTGTTTTCTTTTTAAAATCCATTGCCTCTCTCCCAATAAATGTTTCTCTCTCTCTTAAATATACTTTTAATTTTTAATTTTCTTTATTCTTAATTATTCCATCCATTCAAAAAACTGGAGAAAAAATGTGAATAAATTGTTAACATAATAAACAAATGAAAAAACTAATTTATAATAGTAGTTATTTAAAAATAATAAGAATAATAATAATTAAATAATATATTAATAATTGAAAAAATGTATCTAACTTTTTAATTAACAACATCCATAATTATTGTATTCGAATTTAATCATATTTAAAACTTTAACTCATGTCCCTTCAAAAATATGGTATGTTTGTTTGGATAGATGAAAAAAATAAAAAGAAAAAATTTAAAATTTGAATTAAAAAAAGATAATTGGAAAGAAAAATTTTGATTTTTATATCTACAAAAATATTTGTTCTATCAATTTTTTTTAAAAAAGATATTCCTTAATCATATTATTTTTTTTCTTCACACTTTCTTTCTTACTAAACAAACCAAAAGGTTAAAAACATCAGGGATGTTACTTGTTAGTGCCAAGAAAAAATAGCTGGAAAAAATGAAAAATTAAACTAGGAAGGAACGTGAAGGAATTGGAAGCTAGTGAATTCGAGAAGATTATTGAGAGAGAGAGAGAGAGACAAGGAAGGTCTCTCTGAAGCCGTAGTTGAGACTGAGATCGATCATCTGTCTTAGATTTCGTAGCACAGAGAGAGAGAGAGAATGGGAGAGGTAGCGCGTGGAGGTTGTTGCCCTCCGATGGATCTGTTCCGTTCGGAGCCGATGCAACTGGTTCAGCTCATCATCCCCATCGAATCCGCTCACCGCACTGTCTCCTACCTCGGCGACCTTGGCCTCCTTCAGTTCAAAGATGTCAGTACTCTTTCCATTTATCCGCTCCGATAAACCTTTCCTCACTTCTCTCTTTCGATTTTTTCGTTTCTATTTCGTAATTAGGGTTTCGCTTTCTCTTTATCGCTCTCTCTCTCTCTCTCTCTCTCTCTCTCTCTCTGTGTGTGTGTGTGTCTCTCTTCGCACAATTTATCTGCTTATTGATCTGAAAAGAGACTGCGATTTGTTTTTTGCTCAGGAGGAGTGGAAGTGCACTATCGTATTTAATTCACCTATTTGCGAGTATATGATTAAACTTATTTTGATTATTTTCACGATAATTGATTAGTTAATTGAGCTTTATTATCTCAGTGCTTCTTAAATCGCTGTTGAATAGACGGTGAAAGTAGTGTTTGATAACAGAGTTTTGGCAGCGGGGATGATGTTATTGATCATAATCTCGCTGCATCATAATCAAGTTAAAAAGGACTGTGTGGAACAGATTGGGGAAAATGATTATCCTAACAATAAATTAAGCAAGCCCCTTGCCTAGTTTTTATAAATTGAACCACGATGATGTGCTGCTTTGAGAGGTCTTTCTAATCACAATGTTTATGTTGTTTCCAGCTCAATGCAGATAAGAGTCCTTTTCAGCGGACGTATGCAGCTCAGGTGCGATTCTTTTCTGCTATGATAAGCCACTTCTTTGTTTCTGGAACCTGGACATAACGCTCTTAATTGTTCTGAATGATGGTTATTGCTGACCTTGTTTATATTGCATGCAATCTAGCTGCTGCACAAAACCTTTTGGAAGTGAATTAGTAATCAGCTGACGGACCCAAGCCAACCATTTATGCGGAAATGTTGACTTTGTCTTTGTTCGCTGTTGTTTTTGGGCATGATTTTTGTTATTTAAATGACATTCATTTTGTCTTTACATTGCACACCTTGTATCATATACCATTTTAATTACAGATTTACTGATGGACTGGACAACTCTTCTCCATTGATGTTTTCTTTTTCTCTATGTGGTTTTGTGATTTTGCTATTACATTAAGGGGGATTGGTTGTCCTCCAAACTATTATATTTTCTTCTTTGTTTCAATAATTATTTTGTTTTATCATAAACAAAAGTATTGATATTATGTTTTAAATTTGTTTGGGATTTATATTGGTCCTTGTGAAGATAAAAAGATGTGGAGAGATGGCTCGTGTATTGCGTTTTTTCAAGGACCAAATGTTGAAAGCTGGTGTTTCACCAAAATATTCCACAACACCAGTTGATGTGAACATTGATGACCTTGAGGTATGTGAGCATGCTTGTGGACAAATTTGGTTTTCACTTTCTATTTTATTTCATAAGTGGACATCTGGTATGTCTTGTGATAGGTAAAACTTACAGAAATTGAGTCAGAGTTAACTGAGATGAATGCAAATGGTGAAAAGTTGCAACGGTCATACAACGAACTTGTGGAGTATAAGCTTGTTCTGCAGAAGGTACATGCCTATAAGGATTACTGTGCCCTTTCATGATGTATGATTATGAAAATAACTAGAAAAGGGTAATTAATGCTTTTCCTTAATTATATTGGAAAAATGAAAATAAAAAATATTTATGTGTTAATATGTCCTACATTGGCTAGGAATATGGCCAAAATACTCTTATAAGAATTGGGCAATCCTCCCCCCTTGAGCTAGTTTTAGGGGTTGAGTTTGGCTCAGTCCATTTCTACTATAGTACTAGAGTCTATCCAGTCTTAACGTTGGGCCACCTGCAGATTTTCAGCCATTCAAACTTCATGTTTCATATGTCCTGTTTTGGGCATGAGGGGTGTGTTAAGAATTAAATATCCCAAATTGGTTAGGAATATGGTTAAAATACTCCTTACAAGAATTGGGCAATTCACCCTCCTCGAGGAAGTTTTTTGTGGTTAAATTAGGTCTGTTGTACTAGAACTAGAATATATGAAAGTATCACTTTTACCCATTGTCTGTTTGGATAATCTCATTTAGTTTTCAAAATAGCATATAACCAAAATGATGCAAATATAGTTTTTAGCTGAAAAGCTGTTTTTGTGGAACTTAATTAAAATCAAATAAGTGGAATCCTAATCCAAACTCAATTTATTTCCATATGCTTGCGTTGGAGGTTTCTTGACTTATATTATTCCATTCCCTTGTTCAATTGATGCATTAAGGATAAATTTAGCATAAGTAATTGTTGCATGGTGTTTAAGGAAAGAAAAATGAGGAATTGATAGAAATGAACAGTTTTATTGAACAACTGAGAATAAGAGAAAGAATTTTCCTCCATGGGTTCCCCTTTCACCAAGGGTGCCCTTTTTTGCACACTCTATTTCTCGTAATGAATCCCTTCATCCTTATTTCTCCATACCAATCTAATTGATATCCTCTCTAACTGTCCCTAACTACTATTCCCTATCCTTCTATCCTAACATGTGGTCTGAAAATAGGGTGTGCTTGATATAATGCAAAAATGTGCCAAGACATGTATTGTACAAGTTAAAGAGAGATACAGACTAAGATTTGTAAAATGCTTGTAGTATAATGCAATTTAGCTAAATCTGTAAATGAGAGGTATATCTGCTTTTACCTATGTTGTATTCTTGTTATTTTGTAGGATTGATTGTTGAAATTTTAGATGTATAAATCTAAAGATATTACTGGCCAATAACTAAATAGTTATTGCCGTTTTTCAGGCTGGTGAGTTTTTCCACTCAGCTCAAAGCCGAGCCTTAGAGCAGCAGAGAGAACAGGAATCACGTCAGCTGAGTGGTGAATCTATGGAAACACCTTTATTACAGGACCAAGTAAACTTCTTACCTGCTCATAGCTAATTTCGTTTATACTATTGACAATAACCTTTTAATGAATTGGTCCCTGCTGTTTGTTTTGTTGTGAAGGAACTGTCTATTGATTCATCAAAGCAAGTTAAGTTGGGGTTTTTAGCAGGTCTTGTTCCCAGGGAAAAGTCCATGGTATTTGAGAGAATTTTATTTCGTGCTACTAGAGGAAATGTATTTTTGAGGCAGGCTACTGTTGAGGATCCCGTCACAGACCCTGTTTCTGGAGAAAAGGTGAATGCCCCCTCCCCCAATCTACAGAGAATGTATGAAACAAAATAATGAGTTCTACTGTTGCAGGCAGCGGGTGATTGTTAACGTTTTTGTGTTGCTTTCATTATAGCTGATAGATAGACGATACTGAAATCTTGGGCTGATGCATGTTAGTATGGATGCATTCATTGTCTCTTTTAAGTTTTTGTACGCATAATGGGTGCTATTGTACATTATTACATAAACCCTATTAGATAAAAGGGAGTTTGTTGGTCTAACTACTTAGGTTTGTTGGCTATTGATTCTTGTAAATGATATATTGTCCTCCCACATATCACAGCCTGCCATGCCCACCAAAAAAGATGGATTGACTGATTCGTCTCATTAATAGTGATTTTTCATTTGAAACATGAATAAGAGATCAAGCTCTTTAATTGTATTGTATCTTGGGTTTTCTAACTTTATTTGACTGTTATGTTAATACGTAATATTGTACCTGTGTGTTGGGCTTGGTGGGATTGGCAAATTGAAAAATGGAGGTGATTATTGAGTGATAAGCTCTGTAGTCTTCTATTTTAATAACAAGACTGGTTACCTGCTTCTTTGTATTATGCTTCTAATATTGGTCTCTGCTGTACCTATAAATCCATGATTGCTAGTGAACATATAATAAATGAGATTCTTCATTTTTGGTTGAAATAAATTTCTGCTTGTTGATGTTTATTTTTCTGTTTTATATTCTATTCTATGACGATTTACTGATGTTCACCTGCAGACTGAGAAAAATGTTTTTGTGGTCTTCTATGCTGGTGAAAAAGGAAAAGCAAAGATTCTGAAAATATGTGAAGCCTTTGGTGCTAATCGTTACCCTTTTGCTGAGGAACTTGGAAAGCAAGCTCAAATGATTACAGAGGTTTGTGTATTGGTTCTTAATTTTCCTAAGGAAAATCTTCTGTTCTTCCTCCCACACCCCAACTTTTTTGCTGCTATACTGCTTTAATGCAATACATGTGAATTGATTGCCAGAAACAATTGGATAGTAAATTCCTAGGCGAAGTTTGGATGAGCCTGTCTTTACATTTTAATTGCGGGTGTGGGAGATATGTTGTAGTAATACTAGTATTGACCTTGAGATAAGAGTTAGGCGGTCTTCCCTTGCCCAAATTACTTGAAAATGAAGTGTACCACCCTCAATGAAAATGTACCCTTGTAGCAGTGAACACTAACCTTTATTTTGGCCATAGAGTGGACAGGAGAGGATTGGCTCTATTTCTAAGTTTTTCTTAGATGTCTCCTGTAACCATCAGGCATTGAGTGAGTGCATGTACAATAGCCAAAAAAGTAATTAAGAAATATTTCCTCAAATATGTCTTCCTTAACAATACTCGCTTACTGTGGTACTGAGTACATGTTATTTGAATGCACAGATTAGTCAGTGCTGTTTATGATTGATTGATGGTGTAACTTAGATATTCTTCCTTTGTAGTTGGATCACTCTTTGTGCTCTTAAATGATTTCCTTAATGGTGAAAGATATGATTGAATAATAAAATTAATCGTTATAGTTGCTAGTGGATAGCATAATCTTTCCTTTTCATGTGAAACAACAGCATTTATCTAGCTAAGTTATTTTTTTGTATGTTTTATTTAGAAGAAGCTTCATCTTTATATGTTTGTGTGAAGTTATAATTTTTTGGATTTATCTCTGATTCTCTAAATAGTTTTAAAAAATTCGCCCACAGGTTTCTGGAAGACTTTTAGAATTGAAGACCACTATAGATGCTGGATTACTGCATCGGGATAACTTGCTAAATACTATTGGGGCTCAATTTGAGCAATGGGATGTTTTGGTATGTCAAAAATAAAAACTAACAATGTTCTGTATTATGCATGTGATGAACATGGATTTATATGCCCAATCACCTACTTTATCATGCTTTTCAGCTGTTGATTTGATTAATTATAAATTTTCATTCTCAAGTATACAATTTACTTGTAGATTAATTTTTTTTTCTCTATTGGTCTTAATGTTTAATTTTTCTTGACTATATTCTTTAAATTCATGAAGGTGAGGAAGGAGAAATCTATTCATCATACCCTGAACATGCTGAGCCTTGATGTGACAAAAAAATGTCTTGTGGCTGAGGGGTGGAGTCCTGTTTTTGCAACTAAGCAGGTATTTATTTTATTGTGATCCTTTATTTATAATGAATTTCATTTTGCCTAACCATAGTTAATACCTTGGAGGATTTTGTAAAATTGATTTAATGGAACATGTTACCTCGAATTTTCAGATCCAGGATGCATTACAGCGGGCAGCATTGGACTCTAATTCTCAAGTCAATGCCATTTTCCAAGTTTTGCAAACTAGGGAGTTGCCACCTACCTATTTTCGCACAAACAAATTTACTTCTTCTTTTCAAGGAATTATTGACTCATATGGGTGAGCATCATACTGTTTTCCTTTTCCCTATTTTATCCCTTTATTTGTAGTTGTGTGTGGAAAGATGAGGTTTAGTTATTGATAATGTGCAGAATAAGTGCAACATTCATCTTGTGTGCATGATCATGTGTTTGGAATAAGTTTGCACTGTAAGTTTAACGTGCAATATACCATTAGAATTCGGATGTACCAAAATAATATTGTTTATGTTGTATAACTAGATCAGTCATTCTCACAATCTATGAAATTTTTGTTGTTCTCCTACAAGAAGTGGAACCTTACACTAGCTCTACCAATGTTGGCTCACTTCAAGTTATTTTTGTTTTGCCAATATATATTAGTATACCATCTCCAATTTGTGGTTCATTAGACTTGGGTTATAGTCCACTCAGAAAAATTTAACTTATAAATCAACTTGTTTAAATTGAAATGTTGATGGATATTTCATGTCTTGAGTATAACTATCAATTTTACATTATTAGACAGAGTTGAAGGTGGCATCTTTTGGCCCATTGGTATTTGTCTAGCTTTTTATAGCAATAAAGTACTAGGTTGAGTTGAATATGTCAGAGGCAAACTGAAATAATTAGATTAGCTGCCACAAGGTAAAACTTCAAATAAGGAGATCACATGGACAAGATTTGAAACCTGAATGGAAATTCGCCGATTTATTATTAAGAAATGTGAATTCTAAAGTCCATATCTTCTATACAATTCAAAATGTAAAGGTTAAAATTCAACGATTTCTAACCCATTGCAAGGTAAAACTTAAAATAGGGAGATCAGACAGACAAGATTTGAAACCTGTATGGAAATTCATTGATTTATTGTTTAGAAATGTGAATTCTAAAGTCCATATCTTCTAAACAATTCAAATGTAAAGGTTAAAATTCACTGATTTCTAAATCATGGAAATGCCTTAATTTCTGAACATATTGATCAAAACTTATATTAGAATGTGAAAGAGAGAATGCTGCAGTTATATTCTACAATTTAAGAACTTGTTTCGTTATTTTTTTTACTTTTATTTTTGAAATATATCAATCTTATACTTTAACTTTTATGCTAATATTTCAGGGTTGCTAAGTATCAGGAGGCAAATCCAACTGTGTATACTGTAGTTACCTTTCCATTTCTTTTTGCTGTAATGTTTGGTGATTGGGGTCATGGAATATGTTTACTACTGGCAGCTCTATATTTCATAATCAGGGAGAAGAAACTTTCTAGCCAGGTAACCTTTTAGTTTGCCTTGAAAAAACATCCTTTAAGAGTATAAAAGGCAAGCTTTTATATTTTAATGGGAGAAATTAAGTAGATTTTCTCCACCTTAGTAGAAAGTGTGTGTGTTTTCAACCAGTTTTCTAACATAGAATCTTCGTGTAAAAAACAGAAGCTTGATGACATCACGGAGATGACTTTTGGAGGTCGTTATGTTATTTTGTTGATGGCAATATTCTCAATCTACACTGGCTTTATCTATAATGAGTTCTTTTCTGTCCCATTTGCAATCTTCGCTCCCTCTGCTTATGAATGTCGTGACCTTTCTTGCAGGTAAATTAAACCCTTGATTGGTACATTTAATATTGTGGTTTATGTATTTAAAAATCTAGTCACTGTCTTTTTTTTTTTTTTTTTTCTTTTTGTATACTTTCTTTTTG
Organism: Glycine tomentella; assembly: GCA_007407185.1. Lineage (NCBI taxonomy): Eukaryota > Viridiplantae > Streptophyta > Magnoliopsida > Fabales > Fabaceae > Glycine > Glycine tomentella. The sequence goes on along the minus strand of PYAF01000648.1, from coordinate 583,736 downwards.
ATGCAGGGATGCTACAACAGTGGGCCTGATAAAAGTGCGTGACACTTATCCTTTTGGAGTGGATCCTGTATGGCATGGCACACGAAGTGAACTACCATTCCTAAACTCGTTGAAAATGAAAATGTCTATTCTTCTTGGAGTTGCTCAAATGAACCTTGGAATTGTGATGAGCTATTTCAATGCCATATTCTTTAGAAACAGCGTAAATGTGTGGTAAGTTAATCGATAATATTTATGGTATGAGGATAGAAAATAGAAAGGGGGGGAGGGGGAGGAAAAAAACTTTGTAGTTTTGTGCAGTTATTTGCATCTGCAATCAACAACGAATCACTGATTCTTTCTATCAGTATAAACTCCCTTAGTAATTCAACATTAATGTACTTTTTTAATTTCAATGTTTCCTTCTCAGGTTCCAGTTCATTCCCCAGATGATATTTCTTAACAGTTTATTTGGCTACCTATCCCTTCTTATTATTGTCAAGTGGGCCACTGGTTCTCAAGCTGATTTGTACCATATTATGATCTACATGTTCCTGAGCCCAACAGATGATTTGGGTGAGAACCAACTCTTTGCTGGTCAGAAAAATCTGCAGGTTGGTTAACTTTCAACACTCCCTTGGCATCTTTTTAATTTTTAATTATGTATTTCTATATGAATAATACTTATATGCTCTGTTCTGTTTTTAACCAGCTTGTGCTTTTGCTTCTGGCTGTTATCTCTGTGCCCTGGATGCTATTGCCAAAACCTTTTATTTTGAAGAAGCAACATGAAGCAGTATGCTTGCTTTTGTACTTTTTATGTTTTCTCTTTGTTTACATGGGACTTTTATCTCTGTTCTAGTTCTAATATCTATGCCACTTCAGAGGCACGGGGTTGAATCCTATGAACCACTTCAAAGTACAGATGAGAGCTTGCAAGTGGAGTCAAACCATGATTCCCATGGTCATGAGGAATTTGAGTTCAGCGAAGTCTTTGTACATCAACTCATACATACCATAGAATTTGTACTTGGAGCAGTCTCTAATACAGCTTCTTACCTCCGTCTATGGGCCCTTAGGTATGTCTATAAGTCCCAGAGGTTCTATTCTAATAATAATTCTTGAGTCCCACTAGAAACTAGGTTGGAACCTTACATCATGCAGTTTATTACTTTTGTTTATCTATTTGTCTATAGATATTTTTGATGCATGTATTGAACTGCTTTACGCATTTACTGATGTTTTCCTTTTCTGTACCCAGTCTTGCTCATTCAGAGTTATCAAGTGTATTCTATGAGAAGGTTCTGATGATGGCATGGGGGTATGTTAAATTTATAAATTTATGTTACGTTTTCTTACTTGTGATACATGATGTTGATTGTGGAATGTAAGAGTGGTGGGTGTTCGCACATTATAAGACAATTGATATATTATTCAGCATGACTCGGCTATTGCACAATATATACAACTGCAAACTTAGTAACTTACCTTCAAAATGCAGTTATTTTTATTATGGAATTTTAGGTTTTTAAAAGTGAAGGATTTATGAAAATGGTATGCACTTGGCTTAATGAATCCTCTTTCTCATGAGCCTGGTTCTTGTTGCTCATTGTTCATTTTCTAGAATCCATGAGTTCTCCCCTCTTAAATTCAACAATAGTTTGTCTGGATAATTGACATGGAGAATGACTGATAATTGCCCTGCTTGATGTTACAGGTACAATAACGTGATTATCCTGATAGTGGGTCTCATTGTCTTCATTTTCGCTACCGTGGGAGTGTTACTTGTCATGGAAACTCTCAGTGCCTTTTTGCATGCGTTACGTCTTCACTGGGTGGAGTTTCAAAACAAGTTTTATGAGGGCGATGGGTACAAGTTCCACCCTTTCTCGTTCTCCTGGCTGGATGATGAGGAATGATATGCTCTAAACTAGCATTAATAAGAATGAAGAGTTTATATAGCTTTGGACTTGTATTGATTCTTTCATTTGATGTAACTAGTCAGTGATTGGTATCTGTGGGGCATTGTATGTGGTGGAATCCTTGGAGCTTTTTCATTTAAACGTGCCGTTTTGTTTATTTATCCATTGAGGGAATAAATATTCCCAATTAGGGGAGTAACTTTGTATGGGCTAGGCAGGCGTGTCTATGTGTAATAATTATAACTTCCAAGATAAACTTAATATTCATATCTTTATTTGTTTTAATTTACAAAAAAAAAAAATCCTTATTTTGATATCTTGATTTGCATAATAATGGATATGAGTAGTATTTAAAAGTAAAAGTATATTTGCTGGTATCAACGTGGACTTATGCCTAGACATTTTTCTCCCACTTGGCATTATGAAGTATGCCAACAAAGATTAGTTTAGATAACAAGAATAAGACTCATTATAAGGACCTGAAATTGAATTTTGTAATTAATGTGAGCATATTGTTGGTAAGTTTTTTTTTTTTAAATGTATTTTCGTAAGTTTTCTTCCAATCGTGATGCGTGATTTTATCCTGATGAGTTTTGGGACTTGTACTAATCTTAAATGAAGTCACTTATTTTTTGACAAAAAAATCACTTTCACCTTCACATTAAGGGTGCGCAGGATTTGGGGAGATTTTAAATCTAAATTAATAAGAAATGGTTAGTTTGGGTCAGCATTTTTAATATTAGAACCCAACTCGAATTAACTTGACGAAAATTAGGTTATTTTATCGGATTGATAAAATATACATTTGATTCTTTATGTTTTAAAATATTTAATTTAATTCTTTATATTTTTAAAGTTAGACAATATGATTTTTTCAAAATAATGATCATTCTCGATTTTGAAACACAATTTTAAATATTATTGTATTGATTCAAGACATAAAACTTATTTAATTAGATTCAAGTATATGAAAATCATAAAATTCAATCGTGTTTGAATTCAAAAAGACAATAAACATAACAAAAAAAGTGTAAAAAGTGAATCGAGTAATCAAAAAATGAAAAATTTAATATTAAATTCCTTTCAAGTGATTTTTATTATGTTTGACTATATTTATTCAAATATTAGTTGCATTTTATAGTTTTCATGTAAGTAAATCTAAAATGACATATTTCACATCTTAAATTAGTAAAAAAAGAATTCAAAGTTGCATTCAAAAATAGAAAATGATTATTGTTTTAAAATAATTATTTTGACTCACTTTAAATACATATATGACTAAGTTAAATTGTTTAAAATAACAAAATATTGTAAACTTGAGTACTTTATCAATTAGTATAAATAAAAAGAAAATTAGTAATACAATTCATTTACATTATAATACTAATATATGTTACCCAACTATTTGCTCACTTTAATTTCTCCACCCAACAACCAATAAATAATTTTTTAATAACAGTATAATAAAATAAATATGTTGGGGTTGAATCAGTTATAAACTTTAAAACTCAAGACCCACCTTGAACACTTTTGGTTCTTAAAAAATTTAATTCGCGAATTCAATTCAATCTTCTTTTTTTTTGTTTGATTCAGGTTAAGTTTGTTGAATTATTTGAGTTCACCCAACCCATGATCACTCCTTCCCAAAATAAAGCACTACCACGTCTATTTGGGTCTTATTATCTGTTCAAAAGTGAATGAAAATAACTTGTGTTGTACATGGCAAAAAAATTAAAATATTATAGTTTAAAAAAAAATTTACAAAAACACTGTTGTTTCAAACTTAAATACGAAAGTGTAGCAGTCATTCACGCCTGTATCCAACGTGAATAATCACGTGCATGTAGGACGTAATCAGGGACCAAATGCGGCCAGCCACGGCGGGTTCAGATACGTCACAGGAAGGCGCGATCCATGCTGCATTCACGTCGTCTCCTGACGTGTTCAATCACGTCGTGCAGAGGCGCAACCCATGCTGCATTCACGTCCAAAACAGGCGCAACCCAGTCTCCTATTTATAAATTAACATTGTAAAACTTAAATTTTTAATTAACTAAAGGCTAAATATAGCCTAATAAATACATAAATTAAACTTAATAATTTCTAAATTAGAGATTGATGTAACATTCTAAAAAAATATATATATAATTTAAAAAGAATAAGGACAAATTTTAAACTAGAATAAAAGCCTTCAACAAACGTAAAATTTTTTAATCGAGGAGTAGTCCACAAAATTTTTTAAACTATTCACCCTTCAATCTCAAAATTATAAATTTATTAAGTTTAATTTATGTATTTATTAGGTCATATTTAGCCTTTTAGTTAGTTAAAAATTTAAGTTTTATCATGTTAATTTTGTAAATAGGATACTGTGATTTATATATTGTTAATCATAATTCTTGGTATGAAAGGGTGAATAGCATAAAGAAACAAAACGTAACAAGTAAATGGAGACTTGAATAACAGGATAATATATATTGGTTAATTAGATAAGGGACCGAGCATCTCTGCACTGCCGCATCATACTTTATCAGCACCTCTGTTACCAACCCTTCCGAAATATTTTCCAATTATCTCAGCCTCTTTCACAACAACCCTGCACCCTGGCCATACTACATAATTATGTACACCTCTCGGCATCCCTGCATTACCCCAGCACTTGATATATAATTTCACGTACCATGCCCAACCATGCCCGGATTTCCGGTAAATTCACGTACCCATGCGAGCTTTATAGCTTTAGCTCGGCAACATAACTGCACACACCCGGGCCACCCCCTCATGCACCTCGGCTTTCCGTTGAAATTCACATACCAGCTTGAGGTATTTACCTCGGCACCTCTAACAACCTCAGCACGTAACAAATTCACAAACCATGCATAACCATGTAGACAACCCGGCACTCTTGTAACTCAGAGGGAAAAAATGTAGAGAAAGAGAGTAGCAAGTGCAGTGTGGGATCCGGCTGGTGGGTCTGTTATACAGGGCGGTTGGTCACGTCCATGGGAGGCGTGATACAGCACTGGGTTGCGCCTGTTTTGGACTTGAATGCAGCATGGGTTGCGCCTCTGCACGACGTGATTGAACACGTCTGGAGACGACGTGAATGCAGCATGGATCGCGCCTTCCTGTGACGTATCTGAACCCGCCGTGGCTGGCCGCATTTGGTCCCTGATTACGTCCTACATGCACGTGATTATTCACGTTGGATACAGGCGTGAATGACTGCTACACTTTCGTATTTAAGTTTGAAACAACAGTGTTTCTGTAATTTTTTTTTAAACTATAATATTTTAATTTTTTTGCCGTTGTACATTGTATATAGCTTTGATAAATATACATGATACACAGAAATATAAATTTAAAATATTTTAAAAGATTAATTTTTTTATAAAACTAATTATATAAAATAAAAATGAAAAAATATAAGATATATTAATTTTTTCGTTTTTGAAAATTTTAAAAGTAAATTAAATTGATAGAAGGCAAAATGATAATTTTAAAAGTATATTTATATTGATTTAAAAATTTTAAGAAATAATTAAAGAACTAAATTTATTTGATTTAATATAAAGTTCATATTTGTCACAAAATTAGGAATATATTATTATATAAATAAGTACGTATAAATTATCATATTTTTAAGACTTGAATTTATTACTTAGAAAGAGGTAAATAAATTAAGGTGAAAAAAGGAAGTTCCTTTACAATGTTACTTTGATCGGGGATTTGACACTGTACGTCAAAGGTTTGAATTTAAACAGTTTACGAGAAAATTACTCCCACTGAGCGTACGAGTTGTGATATCTTGTGAATGAAGAGCAATTCCTCGTTCATAACATAAAGAGGTTCTAAAACTGTTTAACATTGCATAGGTTAATTGTTTTGGCACCGCTTTTAAAAAAGAGCAGCGATTAATGTTTCACAGTAAAAAAAACAGATAGCAAGTACTATGCTTATGTCAACTAACATCCTACTGAGTAGTTGTATGAACAGCAGCCACAGTTGAAACCATGGAGTCCACCCCACAGATATTTCGTCCCCGGCAAATCTTGTAGTATCCATTTTCTCCCCAGTTCTCTCCCCAGGAGTTCTTAATGATCCAAAATGGCTTCTCCTTCATTCGAATGGGTGCATAGGCACCAGAACCATATCCCACCAATAAGACCCCATGATCAAGCCTTCTTGAACATATGTATGGGCATGATACTCCACCGATATATGTCTGCATATATGCTGCATTGATGGCCACTGTTTTGTGCCAATTGAAAGTTACAAGATATTAAACCTGTGATACTAATGATTAAATGAAATTGCTTCAAACAGAGCAAATAGTTCAGAGTAATAGTAGTAGTACTACTAGTAGTAGTATACTCACCTGCAAGAGGGCCATTTTTCACAAGATTGGCAGCAATCTGGTCTTCATCTAGTGAGATGACACTGAAGTTTGCCACTGATGCTACAATCTTCGTTTTGTCAAATTTGCAGGTCCCGCTATCAGCACCAGAATAAGGATAGTCTTCCTCGCGCATGACCCCACCAGATTTAAGGATGTACTCAAAAGCACTATTCATCAATCCACCATTGCACCCGGAGTCGCAAGAACCTGGTTCTTCTGGATCACACTGCACATAGGAATGGGTCAAATTTAGACAAGATAAGCAAGAAACAATAGCTAATTAATAACCTTTCTCCCTTCCCGTGTTTGAATCAAAAGAATTGGTTTAACTTGTATGGAAATGGAACGTATTTGTAGTGATTTATTTAAGATTTCTGTTCATTTAGAAATTATTTTGTGAGAAATAGCTAATGATTTACAAGTTTATCATTTTGAAAGAGAATCTGAAAAGACTATTTAATTTCAAATGATGTCATTCCAAACATAGGGTAAGGAACACACCCAGGCTCCCAGCAATGAAAAAACCATATAATGATATAAACATTTTTTTGTATTTAACTCTTTCAAAGAGGAAGGTACACAATAGAAAACAAAATACACTTGTAACTGTTGATGCGAACGTATATGAAATACATGAACATACATAAAAGTTGTTAAAATCTTAATAATTATTTTTTAATTCATGGAGATTAAGTGGACTTCATTATCTAAAATACACCCCATATATTCTCTTATTGGCAGTCCATAAAAGAAATAAGGTAAACTAAAACTTTGCCATCAATAAGAATAAAAGAACTAAATTCTGAGGAAGCACCTTAATGCTAAAGCTAAATTATATTACTACTCCTCGTGACACTTACACCGAAAGTAGTCATTATTCCTTTACCAAATTCCAATTCTCAATCTCAGCACAATACAAGTGAAATACCCTTGATCAATAATAATCCACCAAAGGAACTAACTATTGCAAACAACAATCTAAACACAAGCTTACAGTAAGAACTAAGAACATGTATGCTTCATCTTCATGTGCTAAACGTTATCTAATTTTCCAGACCCATTCATTTCTAAAATACAGAGGACATAATAAGCAATGGTGCCATATGAAAAAAAAAGTTGTTAGCAAGAGAAAGGGCCAAAAAAATAAAGAAAGGAAACAAACCTCGTGATCACAATCAACAAGCTGCTGCTCGCTAAGACTGACAAGTTCCCCGGTAGAGAGAAAGTGAGCACCTTCAAGAGCCCCAGTGGTGCTGAAGCTCCAACACGAACCGCACGAACCCTAATTCCCCACCAATCAAATAAAAACCAAACATTCTAAGCACAAAACAAATAACAAACAATATTATTATCAATTTGGTCTCAGATTATAAATGTTTTTAATTTAGTGTCCAAATTTTTAAAGGATTCAATTTGTTAGAAATGAATGAATTTAGTTTTCAAATTTTTAGAAAAATTAATTTGATCTTCAATTTTTTTTAATTCATAAATTATTTTAAATGATTCAAATTTAAGTTTTTAAAAATTTAAAGATTAAATTGATTTAACTTTATATAAAATTTTGATGACTAAATGGAATTGATTTATTTTTTAAATTTTTATAAAATTTGAGGATTAAATTAAATTTTAAAAAAATTTGGAATCAAATTAAATTATTTTTTATAATTATTATTTATCGGTACCTGATTCTTGACAGGGGTAACTGCTCCGTGTTCTCTCCAATCAAAATCACTCGGAAGATTATTAGTGGGGAGAATGGGAGCCTTGTTCGCGTCCGGAGGCAATCTCACACCTCTCAGACCCAACACCTTGTTCCGGAACTCCGACGGCGTAAGATCGGAGAAGCGGGTGACGCCGTGAGCCGCCGAAGGGTCCAGGCTCTGGTGGCGGCGGGCGCGACGCATGTTAGCCTTGAACACCTTGTACCTGTAATCGTGCTCCTCCTCGGAATCGTACGCCTTCCCAAACCTGCGCTTGAACTCCAAAAAGTGGTGCTCTGCTCCAAGCCGGACGCCACCGCCATCCACCACCTGCATGATCAGCGGCTCCTCGTTGCCGCCGTCCGACGAGGCCGCCGCCGCCGCGAAAACGACGTAGAACGCAACAAGCAATAAGATAAGAGTTGGATTGTTCATGTTGAAAAATTGAGTGTGGAAAGTGTGGAGTTGGAGTTGGTGTTTTTATAACGTAACCCTCAGGTTAAGAATAAGAATAACAGAACGCGCGATTGCTTAGGAGACAGGTAAGGTAACATTCCTTACGTTGTTGCTATTAATCCATCCATTAGCCCAATGGGCCGAACCAGTCAATCTAATTGGGCCTTTTTTGGACCCTTTAGTTTCTATTGACCTAAAACAAAAAACAAAAATGCTCTCTGCAATTCAGATCCCCACTTCTAATTCGATAACCGAACACCGACGGCTAAAACCCTCATTAATCGTCCTTCTTCGACTTTGTTACGTATCTTCTTCTTCTGATCCCTTACACCTTCATTTCATTTCAGGGTAATTATGATTCATATAAGTGTTATTTTCTGTTTATTTTTTCTCTATGTTATAAATACTACTAATCTCTTAGTTTGTGTGCGTTGCAGATGGAAAATAGGTTTGCTGAAGAACTTTATGCTGAAAGTTTACAACTGTCAAAGTTAGAACTCACATCCACCAGTGCTGATGATCAAGAAAACAAGGCAAACGGTAAGATGTAGTGTGAGTGAATTGATATGGAAACACTTTAATTCTATTACTAAATGCCACAAATGGTTTGCTTTTAAAATTAGTCTATAGTGATGCTATATAGATGCTATAATGAAGTTTTAAAGATATTGCTAGTTAGTTAAATAATCTAAAATATACTAACACTAGATTTTTCAGTATTATTAAACTATTGAATTTGGTCTTCTAAATGCTTTCTATGTTATTGAATTTTCAGTCTCTTGCTTTAAGGTTTCTAATTTTATATTATGATTTTAGTTTGTGATGGTGATGATTTGAGTTTGTGGGATGATTCTGATGACAAGTTGGAGAGCTCGTCGGAATTGGACAGGGAGTGGCAGAGGAGGCACGACCAATTCCATACGGTGTTTTGACATTCTAGAATTAATTTTCCTTATTTTAGTTTCTAATTTTTTTTTTTTGCTTCTACGATGTGATTAGCTATTCATTTTCATTCTCTGTTTTATTTTAGATTGGGTATCGTGATGGTCTTATAGCGGGGAAGGAGGCTGCTGCACAGGAAGGTTTCAATATTGGTTTTAAACAATCGGTCCTTGATGGTCACAGTTTTGGTGTTGTAAGAGGTATTACCAGGTATTCTGAGAGGGAAGATATGCAATTTGTTTCAATTTTGGTACTGTTACGGTTACTGGTTCACTAATGCTTTTTTTAAATTTTCTTTTTGGCTATTTGCTTGCTGTGAAGTGCTTTTTCTCATCTTCCACATCAATTAAAAGAGAGGTTGATTGAAACACAAGAGAAAAGGAATGAATTGCAAGGGCTGTATGAATCTGTGCATTCTTTGTCAACAACCGATTGCCTTAGATTGTTTAGTGAAGAAATCAAAGCACAGGAAGCTTTGGAACAGAGTGAACACTCAGAAGTTAGCCATCACACAGCTGGTTTGCAAGAGCAGCCGTCCCATGTCTCTCAACTGAGAAATTATCGTGGACAACTTGAATCTCTGATTCGTGATTCTCCTGCCATTGATATTCATTTACCTGAACCGAAATAAATGATGATCTATATTATATGTGATATACTTTAGCATAGAATGATACTAGCTTCTTGCAGCACTCATCTTCCATTTTTATGATTGTAAAAACAGATCAATTGATGTAATTGTTTAGTTTTATTGAAAATGAAAACTAAATTTTCTATAATAAAAAATTATAATTTTATCTGATGTTCTTTTACCCTTTTCTTAGCCTTAGTTATCATAAATATACTAGGTAATTAAACTTAATGGTAGAAGCAGAATTTGTATTGTTAGCTCTTACTTTTCACCAAATCCTCAGTTGGCAATACATAAATAGATAATGTTGTACTTACTACTTATGCTTAATCAAACACAGTTGAACCCAACAAAAAAAGTTGAATGGGAATTGTAATTGTATCTCTTTTCCAGAACTTTCATGGTTATTAAACTGTTTATACCAAATTGAACCCAACACAGCATTTTAGCTCAAGTTTTCCCCCCTCTAGATATATCTGTTGTTTTATGGCTTGAGTTACATACAACATTGTTTGTGTTGTTTACTTCACATCAGAACTTCTTGCTCTTTATCTTCATTTAAGACAGAAGAAAGAAAGAAAATTGATCTCTACAAATGAGTTCACTGCAGTTTATATTTTCGAGGTGCACATGTGTATAAACTATCAACCACAATCAGAATTAGAAAACCTCAGCAAGTTAGTGTTAACCTCAAAACAGTTAATTGGAATTATTCATTGAACACAATATTTCACTCGCCATAGACTCTTCCATTGGCAACCAAACCTCAAACAGTTCATTGGAATTATTCCTTGAACACAACCTTTCACTAGCTGTATTTCTATGATTCCTGATCATGAAATATAGAGGAAAATAAAAACAAAATTATATAAAGCACATATTGTTAGCTATGCTTTTGCATGATAACAAATCTGGAGCATCATTGCCATTTATTATTAACAGAAGTATTATATTAGTGCATCAAACACAACTTAAAGAAAGTAAATGCCAAATTACACTGAATAAGTTTGTGGAGCAAATCCACATCCTATTCTTGTGTTTCAGTTTCCATGTAAAAAGCCACATTTATTATTAACATAAGTATTATATTAGTGCATGTTGAATTTTATCCAAGCTTCAGAAAGGAGATGCATAGCAAGTTAATCATTGTAACAGGTGCTTTCAGATTAATCCTGGTCATGGAGATTGGCTTTTTCTTGGTGTCTTACTCCTTTGATTCCCGTGCAAGATAGCACTTGCTAGAAGGACTCGGAGAAGACCTCTCTGTGTTTCTACCTTAGTTACATGTATACATCAGCTACATGCTTGAATAGGCCTTGCATGAGCAAAGGGTGAATCATTTCTCATACGGGCTTGGCATTGGGGCATTGACATTACTGTTTCAAAAGCTTCAACCAGCAATGACACCTTCCTTTTCCCTGCTGGAGCAAGTCTTGTGACAGCTTGTCTGAGTGCGAAATCAACCATCCATTCCTCTGCATCTTTTCTTTCATCTATCATTTGGTGCTTCAGGTCAACTTTCTCTGGTTCTGGCTCAATAATCAAGGGCAGGAAATTTGGCTTTCGTGGGTTGATCTTTCTCATTTCCTCATCCTCTTCCACAGGTTCAGTTCCCCATTGCCAATTATTGCCTGTGTGCTGCTCTTCACCACCACCTGTGCTCGGCAACTTACTACCTGTAACTTGATTTTCTTCCGAAAATTTCTGCTCCTGAACAACAATGGTGCTTTCTTCAGGCACTTCAGATGAGTGAATTTGGTTCTCCTGGCTAATTCCATCATCATCATCATTCTCTAGGCTTGCATTTCTGTCTTCACTGGTTTCATCAATCTCACAACTTTCACTAGTTTTGTGGCCTTCACTATTTTCAACTGTCTCTTCATCAAGTACCATTGAAACACAACTGACCTCATAATCCACATGTTTTTCATTTTCTCTGCTGTTATCTTCTGCATTTGTCAGATGCTGAAATACTTCCTCAGTTGAAGTAGATTGGTCATTCTCAGAACTTGTATCATTGGATGGATAATCTGTTTCTTGAGTCACAAACTCGATGCTTTCACTTGTGTCTTCCAGGACAGAATTAGTGCAATGAGGTTGTGCATCAAAACAGGTACTTTTCTCTTCTTCAACTTCTTGGAGTGCTTCTTCAACCAGAATGTCTGCATATTGACTGCTAAAGATGCCGTGTAACCGCATTTCAGATATATCATGTGAACTCTCTGATAAGGACTTGAGTTTTGAATCAGTTTCCTCCATTGAGCAGATGGAAGAATCAGTATCGTCCTCATGGTTGAATTCACATAAGTGTTCCTCCTCCCAGTCCATATCACTATATTGGGAATTGGACTCATCCAAATCAATATTTTCCATGTGTTCCCCATCATAGCTAGTCTCATTGCAGCTTCCTGTACAGGTTTCTTCATGAAACCAGCTAGGTGGCTGGTTTTCATCTGCATCTTCAGCATTTTGTCCTAGATGAAATCTCCCCTTGCTATCTGCTTCAATTGCAGCAGCATCAGAAAAGTAGTTTTTGAAATCCTCCTCGAAATTGATCTGAGACTTCGGGAGGTCACGAGTCACTCCTGGAGTAACTTGCTTGACTCCATCCTCTTCAGCTGCATTGTCATTCTCGTCATTTGCAAAATTGATATCTTCGTGCTCCTCAAGGTCTTTGAAAGAGTTGAATTTTCCCATTTCGTCATCTCCTTCCCTTTCCTTAGCATAGATTTCAAAGAAGAAATCCATACGAATTTCTTGTGCCAAGGGAGCGATTGTTGGATTACCTGTATCAGCTTCATCACATGCAGGTTTTCCATGAAAGACAATCTGCTCAGTATACGAGTCTTTTTTTGTATCACTGGGGGGCACCTTCCATCTTTGAGGGCTCGCAGCTTCCGCCTTTAAATTCTTCTGAGTCTCCAAAAGATGCCTCCTTGCTGACATGAAGCTCTTCAATGGAGGCAAAGGAGCATGACCATGGCCATTAAGAGAACAATATGTATATGGGCAAACCTTCATGAGGGAAACCCCCTCTGATTCAGTTCCCCCAGGGTCAAGCATGAGGTACTCGGGAAACTTGCTGTCTTTCAAAGTTGAAGAGCAGGTAGCTCTCTCTGGTGCATTCACATCATCAAACAGAACTGCTGATGTGAATTCTCTTGAACAACCTTTACAAGGCATGAAACTAGGAGTCTTTGTTAATGTTCTCATTGAATTCAAACTAGATGATCTTGACAAAGTCTTTGCAGGCTCTTTGCAAGAAACATAGCTAGCTTTTGAATTTCTCATACATTTTTGTGGTAGACTCTTACCATCTGAACTAGATTGGGTATTCCGATGACTAACCGGCAAAAGCTCCTTTTTTGCATCTGAACTGCTGGTAGGCTTCATGTAATTGGGTGACCTTCTGACCATAGCCTTCTGCTGTTGTGGGGATGCTGCAGTAGTTGGAACATGTAGAGGTGATGGCTTTCTTGGCTGGGATAAGCTCCTGGCCGAAGGTGGTGATCGAGGAGGCTCGAAATCCAAAAGCTGAAATGACCTTGACTTCATCATTTTCTTCACCTTATCAGTTCCTTTGGTTTTGCCATCTTGGTACTGAGAAGAATATGGATTCAGGTTTGCTAAGCACTTGTCAGATTTGACATGATCAGCTTGGATACCAAGCTTGCTTAGAACCATTCTTTGAACCATATTCAAAAGAAAACAACATACATAATAAGATGGAATTCAGAATCAAAACTAATCTTCCTTTCAGTGGTGGAGTTCAAGCACAAGAAGAAAATAAATCCTCTTGTGCTGTTGTTTTCCACAAAAGGAATGCATCCCGAACAACCAGAAAGATTCTCCCCTCTTGGTTTAATTTTCTTAATTTACAGAACGTTTCCTTCTTGCTTTTTCTCAGTTGTTGTTGGGCAGGTAATGGGATTTGAACAAAGCTGATACAAGTGTTTCATTCTGATGCGTACTAACACAGGGTTAAGGGACCCTTTGTGCTTGAGCATTATTAGTACTTGTAGCACCAGAACTCTCCATTTGCTAGTGACTTGTTTCTTATATTTAAAGCATAAAATCGTTGTTGATTTGATTCATCAACTTATCTCCCTTCAAATGACTAAATTACCCTCTCTTTGATTCTGATAAGGAAAACGTTGTGGCGTTTTCTAGGTAACAGATGAAGACATCACATTTTTTTCTACTTTGTCATACTTTTGTTCAATGGCAATTAAGTTTTATTAAGGCAGCCCTTTGGTTCACGAAATTGCCTCAACTGTTTTTGGCTTTCAATCAATTGCTTGTTAATGGTGTTGCATAAATAGATTTATAAGTATTGTGTTATTAAAATGGTAGGTATTTTATATCAAATGGAATGGATGGATTATGAATAGCTCTTTCAATTTTCATGCATAGTAGTCTTCAGTTTGTACAATGTTGGGGTAGTCTTTTATTGAGGAGAATTGCAGTTGGAAGTTCGAAGTAGCGAAATTTTGCTCAATAAAAATAACAATGAATGGAAAGACTTTTTTTGCTCTACATGAACCGAAAGACAAATGTACATAAATTGTATAAGTTATGGAGGACGCGTGCATGCCCATGGATATTTTTTCTTATCAATTTGTCATCAATTTTGACAAGAAATTCACATACACAAAAGAGAAATACTAACAATATATTTTTTAATATATTTTTTATTATTGATTGAAATTTGTTGAAAATCACAAAATTTTACGGATCACATTTCTCATTTAATAATTCTCTTTCTTAATTTTGTAGTTTTCAATAAATTTTAATCAATGAAAGAATATGTATTAGGAAAAGTTTGTTGTTAGCACTTCTCACGAGTAAATAATGGTCCTTTTTAATAGTATAACAAAATGTATGCACAACAAATTAGTAATATAACTTATATTAACTAACACATCTGCTACTATTATTAATTTGATAGCGCAGCTAACTAGCCAAAGTATGGTAATAGGATGGGGTGGAAGAATGAAGAAAAATATAATACAATTAGGTGCTATCTTTAAAACAAAAAAAATATGTTTTTGCAATGAAAATATGCCATGTAACAAATTGTATCAATAAATTTAGTCTCTTAAGATCTTGTTTGAGTTATGTTCTACCAAAACCCGTTTTCTTCAACTTTAGTATACCTACTTCCTTCTCGCATTAGGTTTCGGACTTTCCTTATGTTTAAATAAAGGTGTTCCTCATATCACATGCAATGTCTGTAGTTGATAATGAATGAATGGAACCTTTTTATTTTTATTTTTTATAATTCAACAATTTATTAATAGATTTTAGATTTCATGATAACCAATAACAATGGTTTCAAAGTTTAGAAGTGCGTATATAGGTGTTTATATTAAATGAATACAAGTAATCGTGTAATTTAATACTGAAAATTTGTAATAATTTAAATTAGGTGTAATGCAAGTTTGTCCGTTTAAGAAACATAGTTGGAAGCATAAGCAATGAGCAGGAAGCATGGTGCATGGAAGGGAGGTGGAAATTTTTGCCTTTATGAAGGAAGACAAGTCTGTAGTCGGCGAAAATGGGCTGCCTGTGGGCCCTAAATGGACCTGGGCCATGGGCCCATCTTGAACTAAACTCTCTACTCCACCCAAAGATTCAAAGAATGATAAAATGGTAATTATGCTATGGACCCCAATAAGAAAAAAGTTGAGACTTAAAATCAAATGGTAAGTTATCACCCTAAACAAAAAGGGAAATAATGCCTCATTAGGATATGGTCATTTTATCTTTTATGATGATTTTGAGGTAACGAAACGCCACCGACCAATGTTTGCTCTTAAGTAATTGATAATGATCTTAAATTGAAAAGTAGCTATTAGAAATAAGGTAGTATTCGAAAATAGTTTAAACCAGTTTGTGGAGAGCATGATCAAAGATACTACATGAATACATGATGTAGTTGCGACGGAAAATAAAAGAAAAAAACACAACTCATGTTTAAATTGTCATGAGACGTGCTGCTACACTATTCTTAACAAGTACAACAATATATTCTTGGTGCCGTCTTAACAACAGTTCTATATGATTCTCAAAAAAAAAAAAAAATATGTTCTATATTATTTACCCATTTATAACTCCACGTATATATGCTAGGAATATTTTTTTTTATGTATAATTGCTATTTGTGAAAAAGGTTACAGTTAGAATTGATTTGATATTTTGGTATGAAGAGGTTACTGAAGCCTTTTCCCGTTAATTAATAAAATAACAAAATTTTCACGCCGTAAACAAACAGAGATTGCAGTTAAGGAATGGGTATTAAACTTCTAGACAAATAAAGAAGTCTTGATTATTGTAGAACAGAAATGTTTTCTGTTCAAGAAAAATTAGTTTGGGTCATTACCTTTTGGTCTTCCCTGTTCCTTTTAGATGTCTAAATTTAAGAAATTCTACGTATTTATCCTTTTTTTTCTAACATTTTTGAATTGTTAAAATTGTATAGTAGTAACTAGTAATAAATTATTAGTATAAAAATTTCCATCACCAATCATTTTCTTTTTGACAATAATCAGTTTGTGATATACTTATATTATATGTTTTAAACATTTTAAAATAAATAAACTGAAAGCACCTTGAAGTCGTAGTTTCTTCAGAAAATAATTTTCCTATTAATTATCACCATCTACAATGCTCATATACTCTTGTCAGTAGATCGAAGGAGTTTGAATATTAATTAACCAAAACAACATTAATGAATATTTTTTTTATGAGATTTCCCTGCATGTTGTCTTATCTGAATGCCTCCCAATCTGCTCAAAATATGCTGCTTCCTTTTCCTTAATCTTCCAAACGCCTCATATCTCCACAGAGTTAGAGAAGAAGTGATGCTTTTATTATTCTGTAGCAGAGAATCAGAGTTGTTCCAATTTGTGGTAAGCACCTCTTTAATACTTTAACTAATATTCAAACTCCTTCGATCTACTTAAATATCCCATTTTTAATAAAAAAATAATTCTGTAACTATTTCCTTAAAGCATTTTTTATAGACGGCAAATATACCCCACGGAAGATAATCTCGATCCAATTTGGATGACAAATTAAGTTGGTATAACTCATGTCATTTAATCCACATATTTGGTGGTTCCTTAAATCAATTATTGAAAAAATAGAAATACTTATTTTTCAATTCTTTCTTTCAAAAGTAGTAAATGTTTCTTTCTTAGTATTTTTTTTAAAAAAAATAACATTATTTTGGTTACATCTCTTTTTTTTGTTACATGTTTACAAATTAAGCACAGAAAAAAGTGTTCACAATTTTATCATATGTATAAATTTATTAAATATTAACTGTAGTAGTTCTAGAAAATAGAGAGATTGTACACCAAAATAGAACATTTCCTTTATAAAAATAGTATTAAAACAAATTAATATTAATAGTAGTAGTGCTATATAACCTTTCCAATAAATTAGATAAGATTAAGTGATAATCATGGGACCAAACACATGTATCATGGAAGGATTTGACTCCTCTGAAATGAAGAGATGCATTTAGAGAACAAGTACACCCATAATAGCTAATTAGAAAACTAATGATTGAGAATTATGAAAAAATCAAATACATATGTAACAAACTCTAGAATTAATAACAATTTCAACAGTTGATTTTTTAATTAACAGTTATTATTGCACTTTGTCTTCTAAATTCTCACTGAGGATTCAAATCCATCTTGGAGGGCTGCTTTTTTCTTTTTGTCATTTTCCTCAATAAAAATAAATAATACTCACGCAAAAAACTCTCTGCATAAAACTAGGAGGATCAGGATCCTGACAATATTTCGGAGAGAGAGCAAGGTACTTACACAATGCTCTAGTTGTTAGACAATAGCAGACTAACAAATGTAGAATCTAAATGTTCACCAAGACTGCTGGGCACGGCAATAAAAACCTGCAACTTATTTTCAACAGAAAACAAGGTCTCATCATCAAAACTATCTGAGTTTCAGCATACGGCGGTGACAAGGATTTCATTCCCATATTTTCCCCACAGATTGCAACTTCATCACTTTTGAACGGTTAAATTAGTTAAGTTAAAGGCCGTCTAAAAATTAGATTGCAACTTCACTATGAGCTAGTTATATCTTGCCCTTTGCATCAGGCAAAATAATTGACAATAACGTGCTGATGGTGACTGTGGCCTAAAACTAACCTCTTCAATGACAAAGATATCCAACTCCAGAATGAGCTTCAACAAAGCCTGAGCCATCTTAGCTAGGGGAAATCAATGCTTCAATTAGAGTTGAATTCTGGAGTCAGATCCTGTATTCCCAACATAATCTATTTTGGGGAGGGAGAAGTGAGAGGTACAATGTCATCATTTTCAATCAAAAGCCTCAATTATACAATATGATTTGGTGATGATATCAAGAAATGAAAATAAATTTCTGTTAAGGACCCAGATTTCTGAATTGGCCCCTATAAGGATATTCATAACAATATTAGAGACAGCTAGGCAATACAAGATAAACCAATTTGAATCCAACACCACACCACACCATAATATGATCTGTTTTTAAAAACTACATGATTGTTTATCCTCTTAAGTTAAACTAACAGCATTACGCAAAACACATAATTTTGAATCAAAAACAGTTATCAACATGATCACAACACAGCTGAATGAACAACCAAGCATATGCATATTTAGTATTAGGATGTGTCATCAATTCTATGTAGAGCACAATCTGGTAGTTTCCTTGAGAAATTTAGATGTCATTAAGTTTCTGAACATACCTACTATGGGAGTCTTGACAAATCGACCACTGCAAAGCAGCTAATCCATGGAGCTCACTCTGCACAGACATGATTAATCTCATGCATATATTCCTCCAAATATTTTTTTCTCTCTCTAGTTTCCCTGCAAGAGTTTAAGTCATTACATTTAGAAGTTGAAAAACTAGATGCAATGTTAAGTTCAATTAAAGTAGAAAAAAGGGGCATCTTCCGCTGGTCCCTGTATTCACCTTCAATTCATGAAGCATGACTTTAGTTGGCTTTCAGAGACATGATATTAGCTTTTTATGGAAAAGATATGTTTTCCCCCCCACATCTGGTAAGTATTTTTGTTTAAAACATTTACCTGGAAGGTTAATTTATCCATGACCTTCTCATAGTAGGGCAAAGCTTCCTTCAGCTTTCCCACATTCATTAATAAGTCACCATCCTTCAATGCCTAAAAATATCATATGCAATTTAGAGATTATAAAGTGCTGGGATTTTGAAGCAAGCAACAAACAACTAAAGAAGAGGCAAACAACTAATTAAATTAAAAAAAAAAAAAAAAAAAAACATCTAAAGTAAAAGCATTTGGAAGTTAAGATGTCCTAGCTAATTTTCATAAATTTCATTTTTGTCTCATTTCCACCCACCCTCCTGCTCCAAATTGTCAATTGCAGCTCTGAACTGACGGCTTTTTGCTATAACCAATGAAGATTGAATTTATTAACCAGAAGGAAAATTGCAGTTCTATTACAAATCTAAGACTGTTACTGTGTCCATCAAGTTAAGGTTAAATCAATTCAATTTCAAATTGGCATTTAGATGTTGCTTGATAAATTGATTAGATATGGACAGGCAAAAAGGAAAAGAAAGTTTGTTTACTTAAAAGCGTCAGATTTGAAATTACAATTTTCTTTCAACATATTGTTATTAACTTACATTCTTATTTAAAGATGTTTTCTATATTTTTATTTTTATTGTATTTTTTATTTATATCTATTAATCATAAATTTTAATTCGATAAACTGTTATGTTGGTATTTACAACTCATTCCGTACATTGCAGGGATATAAGAGCTTGCATCTCATTTCACATCCACAATCTCCTATTTGGAAGTGGGCTTTTATCATTGGGTCAGAACAATGACTCAGGCCAGCCCAACAATATAGGGTTTTTACTATAAAAATGAAAAAAATAAAAAGGTTAGGGTTTTTGAGGCTCGTTGATATAAAAGGGAGTCCTTATCTTCTCGTTTTATTTAGGTTTTCTTAGTTAGACTTACCCTTTGCTCCCAACACTGAGCTTAACCGAGATTCACAAAGGTACTAGTCTTTATTGCTCCACTATTCAATCACCCAATTTCATTTCCTTTTCGTTGTACCTTGTTTGGGTTTATGTTAATTATTGGTTACATCGGTTTCTCAACCATTTGGTTTAGACCTTCGTGTAATGTTTTTCTGATGTGATGATTTGTAGTTCAATTTGATTTTTTCTTCTTATGAATTTCGGTCCTTTCATTGAGATTAATATACTGTTTCTCTTTTTCTTTATAGATGGGTTTTTGGAGACGATCGATTTTTAGTTGCAGTTTTTTTTTTCATCAATTGGTTTTAGGGCTTCTATTTTGTCGAATCATGGATTTTTTTTTCCTATTGCAAAGTGCAGCTTGGTGGAATGTTTTGGAATAAAATTATGATGGTTGCTTTTGATGATTTTATTTTGTGAAAGACCGAAAGTTTTTAGATATTATGTAAAATTATGGCATGAAGCTAGAGTTACCAATTTAATTTAGGGTTAGTATGTCGCAAAAGGTATTTTCAGTTAGCTGTTCACATTGCCTCCGAGGATGAACAAAAATAAAACTTTCGTTCTTCCGAGCTGTTTCCATGCGGAAAAATATTGGAGACCTGAACTGAGGAGGCTTTGGAAAAGATCCTTCTGTGTTCTATATATATGCTACTTTGCTGGTCTTTCTTCAGATTGCATGTTGTGATTTCTATTCTGAATGCATCTAGGATTGTTTGTCTGTTGTAAGATCTCGTAGTTATCTTCTGCTGTGTCAGTATCATTTGTGTCATGTATGCTTCAATTATACTATGTAGCCTGTTTGACTGTTGTCTTACTTTTTTGTTGTACATTTCCTCTCTAGTTTTGTTACCATTAATTTTTGGATCTTTGTAAGGTCCTAGTTGGTTAGGGTGAAATTTATGTTTTTCTTATTTGCCTTTACCCAGATGAATCGGGAAAAGTTAATGAAGATGGCTGGTTCGGTTAGAACTGGAGGAAAGGGTACTGTGAGAAGGTATATCTATGCATTTAACCAGGGATTTCAATGAAAAGTCAGTTCTCTTAGTATTGCCAATATTAGATTTTAACTTGCTATGTTCTTCAAATTGCTTTGATAAATCTTGTTTCATTGGATGTATTGTATCATTAGTCTCATATGGACATATGAATATTTTAGCTTTTCTCCCCCTCCCTGCCCTTCCACTATGCACTCATTTGAGGGTTTTCACTCAATTCGTTGGCTTTTTAGTTTTTTTGGAATTAAACATAAAATGCATCTGTTGTGTTGAATGTTCTCTTTTGTTTTGTCTTATGTTTGTTCTAGAAAGAAGAAGGCTGTCCACAAGACAACAACCACAGATGACAAAAGGCTTCAGAGCACCCTGAAGAGAATAGGGGTGAATGCCATCCCTGCTATTGAAGAGGTCAATATCTTTAAGGATGACGTAGTTATCCAGTTTCTAAATCCCAAAGGTAATATCAGGTCCACTATATTTAGAACATTTATATTTATATTTTTTAATATAATAGGCTACATATATTTCTTTGATTGTATTAAGTCGGAAAATTTCTTTACAGTTCAAGCATCCATTGCTGCTAATACTTGGGTTGTCAGTGGTTCTCCACAAACAAAGAGTAAGCAACTATATCTTTCTTCTTCATTGTCATATGCCGTGCTCTAATTTTCTCTCTCTCAGAGCATTGCCAATTTGTTTGTACATGTTGCAAAATAATATATGTAAGTAATAACTTTGTCTGTGTCAATCTTCAGGTTTTACTAGTTAGGCTTTAATGCATTAAGGACATGATAAATTTCCAAGGCATTGCTTCGCCCAATTTCTAGAGTCTATGTCAACAATCGAAGAAAGTTTTTGAGAATAAGCAATTAGTTCTTAACTGATTTATGACTGAATTAGTATTGATAACTGACAAATTTTCTGTTTTACAGAGTTGCAAGATATACTCCCTAGTATTATCCACCAATTAGGTACGTATTTTGAATTTTATCAAAGTCATCTTTGGTGTTTCTTGTGCCCTCTCAGTTAAAAATTTTCGATCATTAAAATGCAGGACCAGATAACTTGGAAAACCTGAAGAAGCTAGCCGAGCAATTCCAGAAGCAGGCTCCCGAAGGGGCCGCTGGTTCAACCACCGCTCAAGAGGAGAATGATGACGACGATGTCCCAGAGCTTGTTCCAGGCCAGGATTTTGAGACAGCTGCTGAGGAGACCAAGGCTGCTTCTTAGATTGTGCCATCGCTATATATCTCGTGTTTTATTTTTTTTTTCTTCTTGATTTTCCATTTTAAGTATTTCAGGTGTTTGGTTCTCCTGTCATATACTTTAAACAGTTCAAATACTCTATTAAATCTGCTTTCATCTAACTAGGTATTCAGTTTTTGACTGCACCTGTCATCCTCAACACCGTTTCAGTTTATCAGCATTATTCGTGGTTCGGTAGTTAATGTAAGGGTTATTCAATTCCTGTCCTGTATCACTAATCTGGCTTGATTTGAAGTTAGTTTTGATGGATTTGAGTTCTAAACGAACGTGTTTTTGGTACGAGTTCGTTATGATTTGGGTCATCATAACCTAGTTTGAAGTTACAATTTAGTCCCTTAAATGTAAACGGTTTCAAGTTAGTTTATGAATTTAAATAAATTAAGAAGTTCTTGTTTGTTATTATTAAAATGCTTTATCTGAATCGAAGTACGGATGTGAACGGAGAAGTTACTGTCAATGATTTCAATGATTTATTTTAGTTTAACATACAGGAACTAATTTGAATCGCCACACTTTCGAGGATTAAATTCAGTATTCTGCCTTGTTTTTGGATTAAGAAAATTATCCTCACAATTCGTTACTTATTTGTTAGAATCATCAAACTTCAAAAGATGAATGTAGAGTTATTCTTAAAGTAAAAAAAGATTTGTTAATTATTATTTTTAGAAGAGTATGTTTACAATTTATACTAGGATGTATGTTAAGAACAATTGTAATTATAGTTTGCCAACATGTTATTTCTAATAAATAAGTTGGCAGACATCAGTAAACTCTTAAGTATCTACGCTTGGTGAAAATTAATGAGTTAGAAAAATTTTGTAAGTATATTTTTGATAGAAACAGAAAAGATCCAATTTGAGTAAGGTTAAAAAAAATGATTGGATAAGTATTTCTTAATGTATATTCGGTTGTTTTTTAGGAGTATGTCACCGGTGTGTAAAATTGTAAAAAAAAAAAAAAAGCATGGTGTAAAATTGTAAAAAGTTAAGACTGACAGTGGATAATTTTAATTTTATTATCATATCTAACGGTTTGAGACTTTTGACTTATGCATTTTATGTAGATCAATATTTACGGAGTCTATCCAAAGTAGATTCTCCTTACATTACTTGGACATATCAGGAGTCCAGCAACGTACAAATCAACTATTCTCGTTGAGTGATTCTCTTTAAGTAAATAGCCAATTTGATTGTTGTATTTGATATTTATTGTAAATTTAGTTCCCAAAATTAATAAAATGTGTAAAAAAATAAAAAATTCCTGAAATTGTAACATAGCACTTATTTTGATTGCTGTCTATACACTTCCATTAAAATTAACTTCACATAGAGATCAAAATGAGTGTTATATTATAATTTATTAATTTTAGTTTTTTATTTTATTTTTACATTTTGATGATTTTGAGAACTAAATTGATAGTAAGTAATAAATTTGATACCAAATTGACCATTTACTTATTCTTTTTTCGTAAGTTTTCTTCAACTAACTTCCACTAAAAAATACCTAATATATTCGTTTCTGCATGTAATTAAAGATTATTTGGTATCGAGAAAATCTTGAAGTAAAATTTAGAGCAAACACTCAACACTATTTTCTAATTTATAAAAAAATTATTAAATATTTTCTCAAAATTAGAAATATGAAATATTTTAATTTTTTTATATTTTAAGTAAAGAAACTCTTTAAAAAAAATGAATGCGTACTAATTTTAATTCCAAAAATGATTAATTGAAATTGAGGCAGAATAAAAATGTCTCAAATTTGTAATCTTAAGATAGAATGATTTTCTAAAAAAATTAATTATATTTTTACTGTAAATTTTATTTTAATTACTAGTGATTCGGCGTTTGGACACCAAACATTTAAAATCATAACTGTTTTTTAGATATCAAAGCTATTAGCATTTTAAAAAAAATCCATCTCCAAATGAGGAAAACTAATTATTTAATTTAACTAACTTTGCATCTCCTTTTTCTTAAAAGGTATGGCGCCGAATAATATGGATATATCAACAATGACCAAATATTGTCACACAAGATTTGTAGTACTTTACGCTTCATAAATATTCGAATTTAGTCTCTTTTATGTCTTTAAGACAAAGTAGTTTATTCTGATGCTAAATATGCACAGTTATATACTAGATATTAAAAAAAAAAAAACACCCTGTATTTTAAATAATTTCGAATAAAATTGATACCTTCATCAAAAACTTCGTGTGTCTCTTTCCTTAAATCTTCATTATTCAAAAAGTATATTGGATGCAGCTAATTTGAGTTGAGTTAATTTAAGTATTTCATTTAAAAGGTAAAGTTCTTAATTTCAACATTTATTTTTCACTCACAAAACTTGAATTTAGAATAACTTTATATAAGATTGTACCCTCCGATTATGTGACGGTAAATAATATATAAATCCTAGACTAGAACAAGGATAAATAAACTTTTTGGCAAAACAACTTTACATACACAATTTATAATTGTGTACTCTGGGGTAGAAGAAACAGTAGCAGTCACAAATATTTTATAAACAACAAGTCTTTTCTACAAAAAAATTTGATACATGCACAGTGGCGAAAATCCTTCGAATTACTTGACAGTTGACACCAATATTGCAAAATTAATTCAAACCTATCTTACATTTGATACATAGTTCACATTTGATTCGTTGTTTCACTTCCGACAAACAACAGATGAAAGTTATTCCTACAGTTTTCGTCTGAGTTAATTTATTTTGAAAGAAGTGAATCTGGATGGATGAGCAAATAGCTTAGCTTAATTATCTAGAGATTAATTAGGTTGTGAGTGTGAGTAACAGAGTGAGGAGGCTCTGAGAGCATATGAACGACTTCCCTCATGGTAGGCCTAGCGGGCCCCATTTCTTTAACACACATCATAGCTATGTTGAACATGTAAATGACACTTGTCAATGGATACCCACTCAACCTTGGGTCCACCACTGCCAACACCAACGCTGCATCCGACGGCTGAGCAAGCTCCAATCTCGTTTTGTTGACCCATCCAACGATGTCCACCCCGTCTCCAAACTCCCCCACTGGCTTCCTCCCTATTATCAGCTCCAACAGCACCACGCCAAAGCTGTACACATCACTTTTCTCGTCCACTTTCAAAGTGTATGCATACTCTGCGCAACCATCAGAAACAAATCACTAAACTTTTCAATTTCCAAGCCATCTAAAGTAAACGGGAATTAACAGTAAAATGTTAATAATAATAGTAACTTTTCTAACCCAAAATATTCTTATATTAGGATTCAAGGACTATAATATCTTCAACAAGGTTTTTAAAAAATAATCCATCTGCAACTGAACCATAACATCAAGAATTTTTAACAATTTGTGAGTGATATTTAAAATCTTGATATTGATATATTATCAAATGTTTTTTAAGAGTGACTTTTCCAAA
The DNA here is from genome assembly GCA_007407185.1 of Glycine tomentella. Taxonomy (NCBI): domain Eukaryota; kingdom Viridiplantae; phylum Streptophyta; class Magnoliopsida; order Fabales; family Fabaceae; genus Glycine; species Glycine tomentella. The sequence continues at coordinate 557,962 of PYAF01000648.1, read as the reverse complement.
TAATGTTTTTCAGACACATGGATTTAAATATTAAACTTATATGTCAAAAAGATAAAATTATTTATCAATCATATGATATGTTATGTTTGTATTTGATTACATGTTTGTTATCCGAATAAGTATGCATGTTGTTATGTGCATAGTATATTATGAAGAAATATGATGAAGGAAAAGAGAAATAATGAATGGAACCTGGAGCAATGTAGCCGTAGGAGCCAGCAATGGAGGACATGGACTGAGAGGCTCCAGGGTCGTACAAGAACTTGGCAAGGCCAAAATCAGCAACATGGGCCTCGAAGTCCCCATCCAGCAATATATTATTAGACTTGACATCCCTGTGAATGATAAGAGGGGAACAATCATGGTGCAAATAGCAGAGTCCCTTAGCAGCTTCAACCGCAATCTTGTACCTCATTTCCCACTTCAAGTGCCCTCCTTTGGCACCATGCAGCCATTCCCCTAAGCTCCCATTTGGCATGTACTCATACAGTAGCAAGTTCGTCTCCTTGTTTGACACGTAACCTAAAAGCCTCATTATGTTCCTGTGCCTTATCTTCCCCAGCGTCTCTATCTCCGCTTTGAATCCGTAATCGTTCCTTCCACTCCCCGCCCCAACCAACCGCTTAATAGCCACGTCGGTTCCGTTTGGCATGGACCCGCGGTACACGATCCCTGCCCCTCCTTTTCCTATTATGTTCTCCTCCTTCAGACACTCCACCACTTCCTCGGCTTTGAAGTTCAGCCGCTGGAACGCCGTCAGCTTCCACGTCATCGCAAGTTTCAGCTTCCTCCTCCTCATCATGTACACCGTCACCGCCACCAGCAGCGCGGCGGTGGCGAGTGCAATCACGATGACGATCACCCTCGTGGATTTCAAACTCCAAGGGCTGCGCCTCTTCTTCAAGGCGTCGTCAGGGTACAACGAGGAATTAGGGCAAGAGTGGGAGGTACAGAGGTTGGGGTTCCCTGCAAAGGATTTCTCGCTGAAGACCGCGTACTGACCCCCGGTTGGGACCTTGCCGATGAAATTGTTGTTGGATAGATCCAACGTGGTGAGACTCAACATGAAGCGAATCTCGTCAGGAACTGGCCCAGAAATTTGGTTTATCGACACATTGAAAATGCTCAAGTCCGTTAGGTTTTTGATTCCCTTCGGAATCTTCCCGTCAAGCATGTTCCTACTGAGGTCAACGGCGGTGAGTGACACGCAGCGAGTCAACGTCGTTGGGATTGGTCCGGTTAGATTGTTGCCGCTTATGTTGACCACAGTCAGCATCGGTAGGTCAAAAACCTCTCCCGGGATTTCTCCAACGAACTCGTTTGCGTCAAGTGAGAGAGTCTGCAGTGCCCTCAAGTTCTTCAACGCTGGGGGAATTTTCCCACTGAATAAGTTGTTTGAAAGAGTGAGAATCCCCAGAGATTCGCCCGAAATCTCAGGAGGCAGTTCCCCGTTAAAACGGTTATTGGCCAGCTCGATTATTGTGACGGAAGGTAGTTTGAAAATCCCTGACGGAACCACGCCGTTAAGGAAGTTATTGGAGGCTCGGATCTTGGTGAGAGACCTGCAGTTACCAATCTCGTTAGGGATTGGACCGTGGAAGAAGTTATCTGTGATCATGATCGTTTGTAACCTCCCACTCTTACACAAATCGCGAGGGATCAACCCGGTGAAGTGATTCTTGATGACGTCGAAGAACTTCAACTTCCCGTTTTGCCCAAGGTTCTGAGGTAGCACGAAGGAGAAGTTGTTATCCCAGAGCTGCAGCGTTTCCAGATTCGGAAGCTCGCCGACGAAGGACGGAACTGAGCCGCGGAGATTGTTTTGGAAGAAGTTCATGAGAGTGAGGTTTCTAAGCTGTGAGAAGCTCATCGGTATCTCTCCGGTGAGGTCGTTGATGGAGAGATCAAGTGACATGAGGCTCACCATATTGGAGAGCTCCGACGGAATGGTTCCGGTGAGGTTGTTAATTTGCAGGAACAACGTGTCAAGGTTTGTCAGATTTGCAAGGCTCGGTGGAATCTCACCGCTGAGGTTGCAGCTAGAGAGGTCAAGGTATCTCAGAGATTTCATGCTGCCAAACTCCGGCGGAATTCCACCTTCGTAAGCGTTGTTATATCCGAGTTTGAGGTACCTCAGCGTCTTCAACTTAGACAAACTCTTCGGAATCTTCCCCGATAAGCTATTGGTGCTTAAGCTTAAAAACTCCAAGCTCTTAAACTCCGAGTAACTCTCCGGTATGCTGCCGGAGAAATAGTTTCCGTCGAGCTTCAGGTATTTTAGATTCTCCAGTTTCACGAACTCTACCGGAAGCGGTCCGGTGAAGTTGTTGTCGTAGACGTCGAGGACCTCCAGTTTCGCCATCGGAAGAATAATTTGGCCGGGGAAATTGCCGGAGAAGACGTTGTGAGAGATGTTGAGGTGCTTGAGGGAAGTGAGGGCGGCGAGCTCCTTGGGAAGTACGCCGGTGAGGTTGTTCTGCGAGACGGTGAGGTTCTCGAGTTTGTCCAATTGTCCGATCTCCGGCGGAAGGTGGCCGAAGAGAGGAACAAACGAGACGTTGATAGCAACGACTCGAAGTTCTTGGTCGCATTTTACGCCTGAAAAGAAACAGTGTGCAGAAAGCGACGTGGAAAACTTCCAGTCATGGAGAGCGTCGTCTTTGGCTTTATCTCCTTTCATGGAGTCCTTCAGCTTCAGCAGCGCATCCATGTCAGTGAACGAAGAGCACGTTGCCACGCGCAGCCATATGAAGAAGATAAACAATAAAAGCGTGTAGCACACACAGCTTCTCATGTCTCTGATTTTGCTTCGCAGTAGTACTTGTACTCGCTCTCTCATATACTTATGCCAAATGCATACATTTGGCTGCGTCCTTATTTTTACACCACACACCACATGCTGCCTCTATTTATATACACTGTTATATATGTTTGTATATTATTAAATTAAATAGCATATATGCATGTACAACACTGTACCATATGGTGGCATGCAATACTAATTCTATTCTGTTTGTATGAAATGGGAAAAGTTGTTCAAAGTGGATGCTTAGGAGAAAGGAAAAAAAAAAAACAATATTCATCAGTAGCTAGCCACACAAGATCCACTATAATTCTGTGAAACATGAAGTATAATTATGTTTCAAGAAATTTGTATACAATATAAATTTCTAACGCGGATTAATTATATTGATTCTATAGTGGTGTGAGAGGTCCTACAAGCAATTAGTTTAGAGGAGAAAATTTTATGCAAGCCTTGTCTGTCACAAATATTTTATTCAGTGCGTGTGTATAAAGTTAATTATTCTTTTGGTATATATTTAAATATGGCTGAAATATTCTTACATTTTTAATAAAATATGTATCTTAGAAATTTGGGTCATGCACTTTACTAAATTGTTTGTTTGATAATGATGGAACTTAATTATAATACGATTGGTTAACATTTGGTGGCGTATAATGAAATATCCTTGCTTTTCGCCACTGGCTGTTAAGTCTACTCAAACGTGGAGTTAGCTTTTGTGAAGACAAAGATGCAATCTCTTCGTGACCATTCTATGGAGGTTTAAACTTTCCATGAGCCTAACTTTGGAATGAAACAAAAGTAGTTTTTTGTGATTCACCAAATTAAAAAAGGGAATAAAAGAAACTTTTTTTTTACGTGGAAGTCTTCTTAGCTACTATGCTTTGGTATATCACTGGGATAATTATTATCCATGGGAAAGCCAAAGCATCAATTCTCTGTTTTAAGTTGTTCTGTCAACGATCAAGCACTAGATATTGCGGAATCGTATTCCATGTGTGACAATTAAAGGGTATTATGCATCAATAAAAATTTAAAGCAAGTTATTCATCGCAAGTGGTTATGTTCGATCCATACATTACTAAGTTAAATGTAAATTACTATTTGCTTATAAAAAAACTGTGAATTGCTATTGTCGTATTTTAAGAAGAGAATAAAGACAGACGAGACGACATACGAACGATGTATTGTATGGATATATACATAGAAGTTATCATGGGTGCGTGCATGTAAAATATATTCTCCTTTTTGCATGTTAAAAAAAGTAACATGTTCATCTCACAATATATATTGTCAGGTTAAGTCAAATGAGTTGTGTAAATTATCTTTATTTTCAATTTTAACTATAAAATTAATGCTCTTAATTTTATTATTAAAAATAAAATACAGTGATTTGCGCCACTGATACAACAATGCAATATAAAGGAGAGTCTATGTAAGAATTTATCTACACTTGTACTAAAAGAAAGTAGAGACAAGATTTTTCTTTTTTTCCTTTTTTATTTATTTATTTAAGGCTTAAAAAAGTGTTGCAACTTACAAGGTCAATATATTCTCACCCAATGATGCTTCAAGAATGGGTTCATGCCCGTGCGTTCAACAATTTTTTCATAGTTCTGGCCTCTGGGAATTAGGAACCACTCATAAATGGATGAGTGGTACATGCTTCTCAAAAGTGTTTCATATTGTCGTTTTGCCAACCCCTGTGATGATTGTGACAGTGAGTGAGTGTCCGTGAAGTGCCCATAAAAATCTTCTATGATTGGCCCTTTTCTTTACTTTGTCTTTTTACATGGCAGACAGTTTTTAATTTTTATTCTCTAAGTCTAAATAAATTCTATATTTCATTATTATCATTTCACAAGATGGTATATATATACACGGACAAGGGACTACAATCATATTCTAATTAAGCTAATAACAAGTAATTGAATCCAACACATTTATCTTGTGAAGATACAATTTTTTTTTCCATAATAAAAAGTTTAGTGAATTGGATCAAATCAAGGATTTATCAAGATAAATTTTAAGGTTCAAAGATTATTTATAAAGTTATTCACTAATACCATTCACACATTAGTAGCAAGAATTAAACTCACATTCTTGTAGGTTAAGAGTTTGTTCATTATCAAATGGACCAACTTTTTTATTAGTGAAGATAGAATCTATATTTTTTCTTTTAGATCTTGTATATCTTTTATGAAAATTAATTTTATTTGAGTTAAATGGAATTACTATTACTATTAGGTAATACTCCCAAAGTAAAATATTTCTTTTGACTATTCAATTCATGTTTAGACTATTTTAAAGAAGGGTGTTTGGTCTAGTGGTATGATTGTTACTTTGGGTGTGAGAGATCGTGAGTTTAATTCTCATTACACCTTTTTTAATCAATAAGTCGTTAGTTCGAGTGATTTTAGATTTGGTATATTTAAATAAGTTATTGTGTTAAATTCTTATAGATGGAAAAAATGCAATTGAGAGGAAAGATCCTACTAAAAATTATCAGTAAGATTTTTTGGTGGACATCAACAAAACTAATGAATATTTTACATCAATGTCATGATAAAAAAGAAGACTATTTTTATTTCATACAAATAATTGTATTTTTTTAATTTTCATAGATTTTTCAAAAACCATTAACATATACTCAACCTATAAACATTGTTTTAAATAAATTCAAATAAATTTTTATAAATATTTTTAATCATATATATTTACTCATTCACATTTTTTTCCTTTTAGTTCGATGTTGACATGGTGGAAACACCTCTGAAGTGTGAATCGTGATTTATGCCGGCAGTTGACTACTATGGACCACTAATGGCGTATCCTGAACGCTGTGATTAGACTAATTAACATGCATGGTTCATATTGTCAAAATTTAAAACCATGTTGCAACTTACTTGCATTACACATCTTTCCTTGTAGGTGATGTATGAACTGTTAAGGTAAAAATAATAATGATAAATAAACAATTCATTATTTTAAAAACCTATAAATATTTTTCATTTTTATTTATCATATCAATTATTTTTTATTCTCTTCTAAGTGTTGTATAGAAGTTTTAAATGTTTGCATATCATTACTTAAAAAGAAAAAATGTACTAATGATTATTACTTAAAGAAATAATGTACTAATGATTGTTCGTTCAAGTAGCATGTATTTTGATTCTTTTAAAGTGAAATTTTAGATTTTAGGTCTTGTGAAAAAATGAACACATAGGGATTTGTTCTCTTAACTAGACCCATTTAACTTTTTGGTTAAAAAAAAAGTTAGGTATTTTTGTGATGCTAAAATAGCATATGTATTAAAAATTCAAATTAAAAAACAAATAAAAATATTTTAAGAAAAATAACATTATAAAAATATACATAACTAATTCATACAAAATCTTAATTGATATTTCCTTCTTTTCCTTTTATCGGTCTTTTAAAGTTTATTAGTAGAAATCAAGAAATGTAATAAGTTTTTCTTATTATTGTAATAAATAGCTATGGAGTTTTTTATTTTATTCTTTCTACTTTTACTTCATAATAAATCGCTATGAAAAATAAAGGTATATTACAATTGACAAAAGAATAATTAATATGATATTTAACTTTATTGTAAATACATCACATTTTTAGAAATTATTTCATCATTTTTAATCTCTTAGGAAATAAAGTGTCATCACATCACAGTGAAACTTTATTTTAACTTTTAGGGATCAAAATTAAATATTTTTTTAAAAAAAAACACTTGATAATTAAAAAGAGACAGAGGTAGTATTAAAAAAATTCAGATTGTAAAAGTATGTTTATAATTAATGTAAATTTAAAATTTAAAATATGAATGACGTGTTTGCCGAAATGTACATTAATAATTAATTAGTTCAATGCATAATTTTTTTGTCAGTAGATATCACTAGTTAAAATGTTAGATTTGTTAGTTAATAATGAATTAGTTCAATGTATAATTTTTTTTAATCAATATTAACTGTTAAAATGTTAGTTTTTGGAGGGATCAAACTTGTGATAGTTTTTTCCTCCCTTAACCATTTAACTCATCTTATATCTACTTATAAATATTTATATATTTATATTTATATAAAAAAAACCATGTTGAAACATTTTTTCCACCAAACTAAGGTTATATAAGTAATTTTAATTTTTTTGTATTTAATAAGATTATATTAGTCATATAATTTTTTATTAATTAAGTTTATAAAAAAAAAGTTACGTCCCAAAGGTGGATTTTGAAAAGTACATTTTAATGGTATTATCCCATTTAATTTGCCATTAACCCACTAGGGTCAGCCTAGTAGTGGTGGGTTGGGATAAAATGCATAAGGTCAATTTAAATCTCAGTGCAATCATTATACATAAAAAAGAAATTTTTCTCTTTATATGGATCATTAAAATTACTATCATTTCTATTATGCTTTTTGGTATTTTTTTAAGAATCAAATTAAAAGTTTGGTACCATTGAGCGGATGAATCAATTAATGTATAGGTGTTTCAACTTAATCATATATTTTGAGTTTTTGTTTTGGGTATGCATTAATTATTCATAAAAAAAAATATTATCTATAATGATTTTATTCAACTCAAATAAAATTCATCCCATAGAGATACCTCTACTGATTAATTTGGTGGTCAGGCAAATCACTCACTAAAATGTGTCGGATAGGTAGTCTCAAACCCGAAATAAGAAAACCTATACTAGATCACATATAAAGATAAATTAATATATAATTGAAATGATTAAGGAAATTTGTTTTGTTAGTTAGAAAATAGTACACATTTAAAAAAAGAATATTAAAACTATCTAATTGAATGAGTAAAAAAAAAACTAGAAAGAATTATGTAGCTATATCAATATTCATATTATAAATTATTTTTCATTGCATTTCAAATTATATAAACAATTTATAAGTTATAATTGCACATATTATATTTAAAATGTTAATGGGAGCAGTTGCCGCCGCCGCCGCCGCCACAGTGCTTAACGTGCATCCGTCGTTGGAACAGAGATTGGGGTTCCCCGCAAACGCCTTGTCGTTGAAGACCAAAAACTGAGCCTCGTTGGGGACCATAGAAGAGAGTTCAGACGGAATGGTTCCGGTGAGGTTGTTCATTTGCAGGAACAACGTGTCAAAAGTATAACACACAACTTCTTTTCATGTCTCTCTAGTCTCTGATCTTGCTTCGCAGTACTCGCTATTATACCTTTGCTGTGTCCTTATATGTTGACACCACTCACCTCATGTTCTCTCTATTTATATATTCACCGTTATATTATAGTAGCAAATTAAATTGAATAGCATATATGCATGTACATCACTTGCACCATGGTAGCATGCAATACTACAATTCTGTTTGTATTAAAACGAAGAAAAGTAGTTCTCAAAGTGGATGCCGAGACAAAATAAAATATTATGCATCATTAACTACACGAACGTGGAGTTAGCTTTTGTGAAAACAAAGATGCAATCTCTTCGTGACCAGTTAAGTAGGTTTAAGCGTTCCGTGAGCCTAACTTTGGAATGAAACAAAAGTGGTTTTAAGTGATTCACCAAATTTTAAAAGGGGAATAAAAGAAAGTTTCTTTACTTGGAACTTTGGAAGTCTTCCTAGCTACTGTGCTTTAGTATATCATTGGGATAATTATTGCCCATAGAAAAGCCAAAGCATCAATTCTCTGTTTTAATTTATTCTGTCAATTAGGATCAAGCACTAGTTATTGCAGAATTGGATTCTATGTGTGATAATAAAAGAGTATTATGCATTAATAAAAATTTAAAACAAATTATTCATCTCAAGCTAGTGGTTCTGTCCCCAAAGGCAGATGTACCTGTAAGGACTGCCTCCCTTAAATTTTGAAAGTAAATTACGAATATGTTCCTGATTTTAAATTTTTTAACACAAATATTCTTTTATTTTTTCTGCAGCAAAACATATTCTTTTTTTCTGCAGCAAAATGTTGTAAATAGATATATTTTAGATAGATATATTTTAGATTTTATCTTTAGTTATTTTTAGTTGTTATCTTTAATTGATAGTTATTATCTTTAACTATTATCTTTATCTTTAGTTGATCTTTTAAATAGAGACCTCTTATATTACTTTAATTGATAGTTATTATCTTTAGCTATTATATTTAGTTATTATCTTTAGTTATCTTTATCTTTAGTTGATCTCTTTAAATAGAGATCTCTTGTATTACTGTGATACACCATTCATATTCTACATATTCCTATTTTTAAGTCAAAACGTGTTCCTTCTCCCTGGTGCAGTAGTGCCCTAGCAGACCCTACAAGACCGAGAGAGATGTATTTGAAAGCATTGGTAATAAGGTAATTATGAAGGAATTCCAAAAAATAAGGCCTAGAAGGATGACATTGTAGTTATTGTTATGGATATGTATTTGAACTTTTGAACATTATAATTATTTTTTTAGATATGTATTTGAACTTTTTAGTACCCCCTTGATTTATTTTCTGGATCCGCCCCTGTCTGTCCCAAACATTTATAAGTTAAATGTAAATTACCATTTTGTTCTTTGTGAGTAGAGAATGAAACTGACGATATATATATACAGAGTAGTTATCAACTTACCCAGTGGTTGCATGTAACAGATTCTTCTTTTTTCATTTTAGAAAAGGTAACATACTAACATAATCTTCTACATATAATTAGATTAAGTCACGAGTTATGTGAATTATCAGTATAATTAAATTTTAACAATAAATTTAATGTTCTTAATTTTATTATTAATATACTGTGACGAATTTGGACAACTGATACAATGCAACGATACAATATAAAGGAGTGTATTTAACAGTTTCTCTACCCGTAGGAATAATTGCTGAAAGAAAGTAAATAAAGACAAGATTTTTGTTTTTTAATTTAAGGCTTAAAAAATTGTTACAATGTCAAGATATTCTCACAATATAATGATGCTTCAAGAATGGGTTCATGCAATCATGCCCGAGCGTTCAACAATTCTTTCATAGTTTGGGAATTAGGAGCCACTGATAAATCATAAATGGATGAGTGGTACATGCTTCTCAAAAGTGTTCAATTCTGTCGTTTGTCTTTGTCAACCCCTCTAATGATAGTGACAGAGAGTTAGTGTCCGTCCATAAAAATCTTCTGTGATTGCCCAATTTGGCAATTTCTTTACTTCGTCTTTTACATGGCAGACAGATTTTATTCTCTAAGCCTAACTTTATTTTGATTAAGCTAATAACAAGTTGAACCCTACATATCGAAAGAGAGAGAGATTATATAGTTATCTAGTGCAGATACAATTTTATATATAAGTTTAGACCTGTCAAGATTAGTCTATTTTAAATAAATAATTATATTTTTTTATTTTATTTTTAATAGTTTTTTAAAAACATTGATCGTGCATGTAGCCTATAAATAACTCACGTATTGTTTTAATTACTTGAAAATTGTTGACTGTATATTATGTAGTTTTCCTCAGATATAAATATATAAACTAAATATTCTATAAAAACGAGATAGATCCACTAAATAATAAGTAATTATACATGAGAAGGATCAAAATAAGATGGAAGAAGAAATAATACGTACTGTTCATAAATAATTAGGATTATTTTTACTTAAAATTAACGTTGACTATTAATATTCTTTTTTTGGTTTACCTTTGGCTATTAATATAAAATTAAATAGTAACGCTGTTGTTAACTCTTATGTTTTTATACTCTCAAATTACACACTTTATACACAAACTCCACATGCTTGTGTGGATGTTTTACTTAAATGAAAAATTCATCCGTATGCAATGTGTAAAACTCATAACTAGTTATTTAACATATTTGGATAACCAACATTATTAAAGACATAAAAATAACAACTTTATTAGACACTTATTTAATAAAACTAATTTACGAACTTAATTATGAAATTTAATAAAAGAAAATAAAAAGATAATAAATTGTTTTTATAAATTCAAGTTCGTACGAACGTTTCTAATCAATTACACCCCATGCACTGTTTTGTTTTTTTAGTTCTCCCACTATGTTGACATGGTGGAAACAACTCTTTAATTGTGAATCATGATCATCCAGACAATTGACCACTATGAGACCACTAATGGCTAACAAGAAAACTGTGACTAGAGACTAATTAACATGCATGATTCATATTGTCAAAATTTAAAATCATGTTGCAACTTGCTTGCATTACAACTTTCTTTGGAGGTGATGTATGATCTGTTTCATCATATACGATAATTAATGGTCATGACCACTTAATATTATGATCACTTGAATTATTAATCAGAGCTGCCATGACCAGAGAAGTAGATGTCAGGATGACAAGTTAGCATGTTTGGATTAGCATGTAGAACCTCGAACCAATGTTTGGACAAAAGTTAGCTTTTTCCCCTCATTATTTTTGGCTTGTCAAACCAAACATGGCCTTGTAACATACTAAACACAACATTCACTACTCTGCACATAACCAAACCATAGAAAAAGCGACTAGCTCGACAAGGCGAAAATAATGAGGGGAAAAAGCGACTAGCTCGACTTGACTAAACTCACGTTACTTATGCGAAGCTGAATCAGAAAAGATGCGTAAAATAGCATTACAAAGGGTAGCGCACCACCATCTTCCATTCATAAACATGATTGCATCAAATTATCCACTCAAGTCCGGAAACTAAGCCCATTAAATAATAATAAAGGATGTATAAAGCTACAAATTGCATAAAAATGAAAACAAAAATTATACCAAACAAACTACTGAGCTGCCAGGAGTATACAAAAATGGTTGTCATTCACCAGATTGATTAGCAGATGACTTCACCTTAGTCCTCACTTTTCTTTTTTTTGCCTTTCTTCTTGCTTGGCATTTCATGAGATTCTTCCTGCTCTGCGTGCTTCTTTCTCTTTTTCTTCTTTTCTCCTGCATTATCGTCATTCCCATTCTGCAACTCGGCACTCTCAGTTTCCTTCCTTTTCTTCTTCTTTTCCTTTTTCACAACTTCTGGTTCTGGTTCCTCACCATCAGCTTGTACAGTTTCATCCTCTTCATTTTTCTCCTTTTTCTTCTTTTCCTTCTTTTCCTTCTTTTCTTTCTTTTTATCAGCAACAGAAGGTTCTTGTGCATCTTCTTCATCCATAGCAGAATTGACCATTTGCCCAATAACTGAATCAGCTGAAGGATTATATGTCTACAAGGAAAATAACAATCAGCACAAACAGAAGGTAAAATTATATTATTAACTTAACAGTCCCAAAAGAAGTAAGAAACAAACCTTGGCCGGGGTTATCAGTCCTCCAGCTCCTTTCTTTCGGTCCTTGTCATATGCTTCTATCTTGGGCTTTCCCTTGGCAGAACCAGCAAAACGACCTAACTCTTTGCCTTCAAGGTTCCTCAATCGTGATTCAAGCTGCAACTAAAACTTCTTAAAAATCTGTAAGGAAAAAAGCAAGAGTATTACCATACAAAATATAATAAGTACCTTGGCTCTGTTCTCCAATCCCATGGTGTTATCTTGGCTATCTCCAAGAGCATCACACCTAATAGCCAATGCCGTCTTTGCTGCAAGTGACCGGGAAATTTTCCCCTTGAACTTAGGAGCTGCCTGACCAATCAAGGAAGCATGGTATATAAGACCATACTTGGGAGTAGCATGCTTAGTCTTTAGTGCTCTAAAGAGAGCCTTCTCAGCACCAAGGATTTGCACGGTACTACCAGGCTGCTTTGCAAGATTTAATAAGCTACCACCGTGGGCTATGAGGCGAGCACCAACAAGCTCCCCAACCATTGCAGTCAAATTGGGTGCAATAGTGTTCATTCTACTCTTCAGATAATCATATAGTTGTGCCCTGTATTCCGACAGAGACAAAACCTGATCACAGAGTTCTCTAATATTTGCCAAATCAAGCTCACCAATTTCAGTTCCCATAGATATCACAGATGCCTCCTTCAGCTCTGCCTCAACTTCCTCAGGCAAAATCTGTGAGATGATTTTGGATGAAAGAAAATTATAAATAAAAAACTAGGTAGAAGCATATTCAAACATAAAAATGTCATTTGTCTCAATAAGCATTATAGATTTGCTATTAGTAAATATAAAGGTTGTCTAAATTGTCCAGAATTAGAGTAAAAAATCAACATGTTAGCTGCATGTTATTGACAAATCATAATAATTCTACCTCAGAGAAATCCAGGTTAGCTGCATTAACACGATCACCCATCAACTTTACTGCCCTGGCATATAGGATGTTATCCTGTATTATTTTAGTAAGCTCAGGAAAATGCCAACCATACCATTCTCGAACCCTCATGGCATAGGTATTCAACTCTTTATCAAGATCATCTAGTAAACCAATAGCCTGGACAATCATGGTATCCACCTAAAAAAAACATTTTAAAGTCAGGAAGTAGTTCAAAACTATCAGGCAAAAACAGGGAGAAAAAAACACTGAACAATCATTTCATTGGTCAAAACTGCCATTACAAAACTAGATCATATCAAATTCAGTGATTTAGAAATGTGAATAATGGACACAATCTTGCTTGTAAGGTCCACCTCTGAAGATTTGAAGATTCAGCCTATTCCTAGGGGTGGCAAAGCAAGCCGGCACATCCTGCCACTAACCAGTCAAAAAGGGCCGGGTGGGCTGGCCCGCCTTCTAATGGTGGGCCAAAAGTTCTGGCCCACCCCGCTTAGGGGTGGGTTGGAAGCCCAGCTCACCAGAAATAAAAAACATATTTTATTTTATAAAATTAACCCAAATGAACAAATTCAGTTTTTTTAAGAGGAACAAATTTAGTTAAAAAACATAAAGTATATCAATTGTTTATTCTAAATTTGATTAATATAAATTTTCTTACAAGTATTAGAGAAATTGAATTTATAAAATAATATAAAAATAATAAAAAATATGTATTTTGATTTTTGAACAACACTATAAACTAAAAAAAATACAAAGTGACAACTACTAAGAAGTTGGAACATATAATTACTCTTATTCTAACTATGTTACTTTCCTCACATGATGTGTTTTACAAAAACAACTCATTACACCATCTTTGGAATAATACCTTGATATCTTTATCTATCTCAACTAATAACCAAATTTGGGGAGAACTTCTTTAGTGAATAGCAGAGTAGGATATAGAACCCAACATAATAAAAATTCTACAGTGATATCAATATATTTAACTACAAAAACAGAATATAAAAAAGGTACAGTGAGTACAATGATTACATTATAACCAAGTCAACAGAAAACACACCTTCTCTGCACTAAACTTCAATTTGTATCTGGATAAGCTGTGAGATAAACCCAAGCTCATTGGGGCCATGTCTTGAACAGCTAGACCAGATATGAGTTCAGTTAACTGATTTCTAACACCTCTCATCAACTCCATAACTGCATTGTTGTGAATACAGTCGATTTTCTGAAAGGATCAACAAAATAAATAATCAAGTTAGCTACTAGATAAGTGGAATATAGACTTTTATTTCATAGGTTTCTAAGGGAAACTTAGGTGACCCACCAATTTCTCCTTGATCACATTCCCAAGCTTTGAATCTGCCACACCTAGTGTTTCATTTTCACAATGAACACGCAGGAACTTGCGCAGACCCTTGCTAGCTTTTCCATCAATAAGTAAAGTAGCTGCCTCTAGAGCTTCTGAAGTGTTCTCAAATTTAGAAAATGCTTTCAACTTGACCACCTAATTTTGAATAAATTGGGGTTAGCTTCACTAGCAATTAGAAAATTTACTAAATTCTAGAAAATGGATGCATATAAATAGATTAAGTACAGTTTCCCCCAATATCATATTGCTGATATCAGCAGACCTACAATAAACAGGGAATAAGGGGTGGGAAGAAGAGCAAAAAAGAGAACCTGTCTAGCAGTATCTGCGCTGGAAAAGTTCTTCCACAAGTCCTGTGTAAAGAAGCACGTATAAATTAAACTAAGATTGAGGAAGTAGGAAGGAAACACAGAACATTATTAGCATGTTTCTTGTTGAAGAATCGTGTAAATATATAAAATGGCATTATTGCGGGGGAATTACGGAGAAGCAACTACTGGGTGCTTCAAGAGGACACACGTCATCTGGTCTAAGACACATATCCAAACATGCTTAGTTATAATACAAACTCATTTAATTCCAAAATTCAAACACGAAACCATTTAATTACAAAATTCAAATAGTGAGATATAAGACCCGAAAATACTTAAAAAAAATTGTGGATCGTAGCAAATAACTACAAGTAGTACATTTTTTTGAAGTAATAGTGCAATGCAACAAGTCATACTAAGATCCAAAAATAAACAGAAATTTCTGAAGATGCAAACGTTTCAACAATTACAAATAAGAAAAACCCACTCAGAAAAAAGCGACCTATGTAAGAGAAAAGGTTAACTTAAAACATTCTACAAGAAAAATCCAACCATGGTAGTTTTCCATTTTCATAACAAAACGAAGAAACGCGTGAAGAAAGATTATTACCTCAACTTTAGAAAGCTTGCCTTCATCCAGCACTTTAAACAGGGCAAAACCCGCAGGTGTTTCAAACAACACGAGCATTTTTCTCTCCTCCAATAAACCTGAAAAAATAAACAATAAAAAAACAAAGCACCAAAACATCCCGTTAATGAACTCACAAACACCAAAGAAGAATCTGCACAGAAAACGTGTAAACGTTAACCCCAACAAAGCAGACGCCTCTTTTCTAAAAGAGCCACTACACTAACGCACTGATCATCACAACAAGCACAAGTGACCAGCAAAAACCAAGTTAACAGCTATCTAAAAATCCACAAGTGACAAGTACTATGGTGTAGCATGAAAAGAGAAAAACCTGAAAAGGGTTTTAGAGCATAAACCCTAAGCTAGGGCTGAAGAGAGAGGTTACAACTCGAAGAAGAGGCGGCAGCGAAACTATTTTGTTTGAGGCAAGAACGATATATAATGGGGGAAGAATGCTATTATTAATGGGCCTCGATCATGGTCATAAAGCCCGAGCTTTACTTCACGTATCAGTCGGGCCCGACCCAATAACGTCCTCATCGCTCAAAAGGGAAAAAACTTTATACACCCAGAAAAAGATTCATACACCATTCCAATTTTTTTAAATGGCTAAAGTACCTTCACGTTATACAAGCACGGATTCGTAAATCCGTATGAATCTTACGAATTCGTGAATCCGTAACTTTTTTTTTAAGTCACGGATTGGATAATCCGTATGGTCCATACAGATTGGCCCCTTTTAAGTTAAAAAATATTTTTTCAAATAATGACACATGTAGGTGTCAAACATGTGACCTTCAGGTTACTAACACAATACTTCAACCAACTGAGCTAATAGGTCAATTATGCTAAAAGCTAATTAATGTTAATACATATAACATTAAATTTTTTAATGTATATTTAATACACGTATAAGTTTACATAATAAATTTTGTAACAATTAATTTTGATATAATAATTAAAGTATTTTTTATATATAAAAATCATAGATTTAAATAAAAATCATAAGTTTAATAAAAATTTGCAGGTTTAATAAACTATAAATACAGATATAATTTTTAATTTAA